>JAHQIW010000332.1:0-11607 GCA_019055375.1 Parelaphostrongylus tenuis
GACGTTTCGGCAGTTCGCCTTCTTCAGAGCCTAGAAAGGTCAAATTGTCCGCAATCCAATCAGTCAAACACTCAAATTACTCCTTTAGAAAAAGTCACCAGACCTAGATTTCAATCGCATCAAGCACAAAATCAAACTTTCAACAGACTCACCGCGTTTTATATGTGTTCCACTGAGTGATTCAAGTGGAGATCATCGGAAGGAGATTACATAGGCTCGTAATGCACCTTACCCATCGAAACAACAGTCCAGTATACTGACTTATATCACGAAGTGATAACAAGGCATTCTTCCCAGCGGTTTATAGGTGAGTTGGTCGTATTTATTATAGAGAACGCTTCTAAAATCTTTCGCGCTGATGTTTTCTGCTCCTGCGCAAGGATGGTGACTTCGATTTCAAAGTCAACTCCGTCGTGCTTCTGTGCTCTATACGTCCCTAGCGGGGTGTTCTCTTGACGTTTGTCATTTAGGTGTTCTTCTATGCGAGCATAGAACGGCCTACCCGTTTCGCCAATATATTTATCACCACACTCTTTGCAAGAGATTAGGTAGACTGTAGCTACGCTCATGCAATCACCGTCTCTGCCGTTAGAACATATTTACAATCTTTCATTATACAGAGACGGTCATATAAGCGGTTGCGAACTAGTTGGTGTCTTAGAGCATTCGGTGGCTATTTCAATATTAGCCACCGATTGCTCTAAACTCGCTCTTTTAAGCAGCGTTTTATAGCTGTACTAATCTCATTTGAAAAGAACGGGAGGATGAACGGGACTTTTCTTTCGTTCGAGTTTCGTTCAGAGGCGTACTCTTTCCTCTAAACCTAAGCCGAGGGGTTACATATTCGTATCCATCAGAGAGCCAGTTTCACGGATTCTACTCTCTGCTCCTCTCCGGTACATACAATGGCTGCTGTTCGAAACGTTTTTTACTAGCGCCTTTTTCCTATGTGAGGAATGAGAAGAGAGATAGTCAGGATATCCTATTATTTGGCTTTTGGTACCACTTTGTTATGTAGCCGCTCTCAGTTAAGCTTATTTGCGCGTTCAAGAATGGGAGCCAATCGTCTTTTGGTTTCTCACGGGTGAATTTTATATACGCTGACTGTTCATTCAACAACCTCAAACAGTTATCTAGCTCCTCTTGAGTGGAACAGATAACCACACAATCATCTATATACCTAGAGTAGAGTAATGGCCGCAGATCCATCACTGGTGCTTCCACTTTCGACACAAAGACAATCGCCAGGCTAGGTGCCAGTCGCTGCCCCATTGCCAGCCCTCTCATTTGAGCATAATATTTCCCGGACCATCTGAAGATTGAGCAGTTCAGACACTCTTTTAATAGGACTATGAACTGCTCAATCGACAAGCCATACATATTTACAGCTCCCTGGTGTTGTATCAGAAGCTCATGTGTGGCTTGCAATGCGGAGTCATTCGAGCATTGGTATATAGAGACAGTGACGTCGAATGACTCCATTACGTACGCGTTGTTCGGGTTCGCGTTACGTAGACGATCTAGGAACATCTCAGTGTTTGTCAGATGGGCTGGAATGTGTCCTAGCAACTGTGATGTTATTAACGTCAAGATCCATGCTATCCTATCCGTCGGTCTCACTAGTACAGCAATAATCCTCTCCTGCTGTTCATCTACAGTGGACTTGTAGACCATTCAAAGAAGCCCAGAGTTATTGAGCTTTTCTCGCAGTTTTTTCTGACAAGCGGACTGTTTCCTGGGTATATTAAACTGTGGCTCTTTTCATTCATTACAACTGAAACTCCTCAAGATAGTGATGGTGGTGACCGTTCGATTTCTTCTCTTTCTTTGCTCATTTTATCCAGAATAAAAGTGTCCTCACTTATTAATTTGCACTATCGCTTTTGCCCACGAAATGCTTAACAAAATAAAATCAATACTTTATTATTCCATTAACTACTACACTAAATAGCTGGTACTTGATTTCAATGAACAGCGACTATTGCAGTGGCACACGGTTGAATCGCTATTCTTATCCATAATCGAGCATCTGATGATTTCTTCACAAATGTATGGATCATTTGCACAAAAACTTTTTCTTGAACTGAAAAATGCGATGTTTGATCATCTTCGGTGATTTCTCATGTTAATCAATCATTTCGAGTAGAACTTACTATTGTATTTTGACTTTGAAATTCCTTTCAAGTACAAATCCAGAGAACTTTGAGGTATTATGATTAGCCCTGAATATAGCAACCAATAGCCATTGTTCGCCGCATTTGATAAAATGAGCCAGCGAAGAACACTTACATTTTATTGAAAGCAAAGCCCAACCGGCTACGATGCGACCAAATGTAAAAACTGACCGCCAACCGAAATCAAACTCAGCATCAATTCTATCATTGGAAAACATTCCGTTATCATGAGATATCATTTGTAAGAAGTTCCTCTTCGCATATCTGAGACAGTGCGGTGGTTCTAATGAAGAATAAAATGAGTGAATGTTTGCTTCCGTGCTCGAGTCGTCTCTATTAAAAATGGCACCAACGCGTCATCAGTTGACCTTTTTCTTATCGCGCTATCATAGTACATAGTGATGATCTGTCTCAGCATGACTGTGTTCACGAGTTTACTTAACCCGTTAGCAGCAATCCATGTTTAGACTTCAGTACAATTTGTTGACACTGGCCTCAAATAGTTCTGAACTTCTCTCGCAATTTTATCATCAACTTCCCTCATTAGATATCCAGCCTTATATCTATGCTTATCTCTTGTTGTGCAGGTGTTGCTCCTTGAGTCTCGAAGACGTGATACGTATGAAAGCAGGCTCCATAATGAATTAAAGTTGTGTCTGCCAATTATACTTCAAATGGCGGCGTTCATACACAGTGTGAGTGAGTCCAAAATTCCCAACATCGTCCACAACCCATCTGTACTTGTGTGCTGAAGTGAATAGTATTTATAGATGAGAGAACGCTCCGAGCAATAGATTATGATTTTAGAGGTTGCCATTTTCTACAGCTCCCCACACCAAAAACTTGCGGTAATAGCACTGTCTGATTCAAACTTACATCTGTTTTCGTCAAATTGAGTGGTATCATATCAAAAGAAATATCAAGTCATCCTTTCATACCTAAAATAATAACGAAAGTCTTTTGCTTGAACATGAAAACTTGTTTTCAGTTTACCAGAACCTAAACATTCCTTATGCTCTCGTCTGAGAAATTTGTCGTGGCATATATGCAAAGATGGCCGGTTCTTCGATTCTACTTTCCCCGGCTACTAAGCCCCTTATCTCTATGAAGCAGTAAATCTATGGTAGTCGTGTTTGAGAGTGTAAGAAAACGGTATAATGAAACATTGATACATTGCTTCCACTTAATGCATGAGCTGTAGATGTCGTATCCAGTCACTCTTAAGATGCTACGAGTGGGGTCAAATTTTTGACGTATTTTGAGTGAACCAATAAACGCCAAACATATTACCTTTATCTTTTTTGTCCGATTCTAAGGACTGTATCATAAAAAACTACCAGGCCATCAGGCACACTTCAAACTCACGCCAATGTTTTTATTTCAAATGTTGTATGCAACGCTATTCACTGTCACCTACCATTTTCCCACTATCATAGTTCTATTCAATTTTGCCTATGATATGTTTCATTTGTCTCCTTACAATTGCCTCATGTTGAGCCCTATTGCGGATGCTGTTCAAATGGATTTGAGTCTGAAGTGCAACTCTCTTTTACCAGCAATGTATCCCAACCCTCCACAATATGTCGAGATGACGATGTATGGAGTACGCACTGAGTGTCTGTAGCTTTCACTGCTTTGTGTTTTATCTGATGATGTAGAGTTGGATGGTAAACAGAATGTTTTCTTCAGTTATTTATGCTTGAGTCATCTGTAAGGAGAATTATTCAAAGATAATAGCACTCTTCAAACTAAGGTAAGTGTCATCAACATCTGCCTTGTGTCTTTTCAACTGTTCTGAAGGCATGTGCCCAAGAATGCTCAGATATATTCAATGATAGGAATCTCATAAAAGAGTTAAGCACAGATTGCAGCTACACTTCTGGAGCATACTATCCAAGTTACAAACTCCACGAGACCCCTGCTCTGCAACCACTGTTTATGTAATGTGAGATATTGAAGCTCCCAACATGAACTGTGAATGGGTTTACTTCCAAGGGCATATAATGGCAGTATACTCAGTTATGTTAAGAACTAGTGGATATAGATAAACTGCGGGAATTCTTCCATTTTGTCTCTTTCATGTCACTGTCACGACGACATAGCTATTTATCCAAGAATCATGAATGGTATACAAAACACAGTGATTGAGGGTTGAGAGTTCAGCTCGCCTTTCATCCATGCGAGGACACCGGCTAAACTGTGTTGCTATGAAGGTGTCAGGCTCCCTAGAACATTTTATATGAACGTTTTGAAATCACAGTATTTAGATGATATTTCATAGGAAGCGGGTGCGTTGTATCTTTGACGCGTTTTCATCTCCAATTTACCCGTTTGCACACCGAATTCGAAAAAAAAACAAGCTTGCTGAGATTAGGATAAGTACACAAAAAATAATTTTGTGAAAATGAACACTCTCTCAACGCGACAGACCGATCGAATGTTGCTTATGCAAATTAACAACCATTCTGTCTTGTAAAATAAGAAGTAATGCCTGCGTTACTGATCCCTCTCATTCCACTATGGCGAGAGTGATTGACGCTCAAATTGTCTGACAAAGCTCAGTTGCTTGAATCCGAGAAAAGGCATTCTACCTCCGCTATTTCAACTACCCTTCAATTGGCCATTAGAAACATCTTCAAAGAACACAGCTGTCCGAAATAGTTTTTCTTATAATATTATACGTTTATTTCGAGTGCTTTGTTAAGACCCACGCTCAAATTTTAATATATTTCATAATTATTATATGAGCCAGCATGTCATATGGTCTGCTAGTGGGCTCTTGTACACCCCGATACACGTGTTTCGACCTTACAGTCTCATCAGCCGGGCAGAACCCTTTCGTCTTTAGCCAATCTTCTTTGGGCGCTCAGTCCCTTATGCAAGGAGTAGGTGACGGCGAACACTTTACACTGTAAGTCAAGTACACGTGTTTCGACCTTATCGGGCTGTACAAGAACCCATTAACAGATTAAATGACTTGTTGGCTCAAATAATAATTATGAGTAGTATTGAAATTTGAGCGTGGTCACAATAAAACAGTGGAAATGAAGATATAATAATATAAAAACACTAGTCAAAAAGCAATCGATGTGCAACACTGTATGTTCGGTGATAATTTCACTTGACTTACAGTGTAAAATGTTCGTCGCCGCATACTCTTGGTCTAGGAGAATGAGAGCGCCGACAGGATTGCATAGAGACAAACGGTTCTGCCCTTCTAATGAGACTGTAAGGTCAAAACACGTTTATCGGGGTGTACAAAAGCTCATTAGCAGACCATATGACAAGCTGGCTCATATAATAATTATGAGATATATTGAAATTTGAGCGTGGGTCTTGATAAAACACTTAAAATAAACGTATAATATTATAAGAAATCATTAATATAAAACAAATACAAGAAATGTTTCGTTATCAGTTTAGGTATAAAACGATGACTTGATATTTCTTATGATATGACAACATTCAATTTGACGAAATCAGGTATAAGTTCGAATTAGACAGTGCTATTACCGTAAGTTTTTGGTGTAAGGAGTGGTAGAAAATGGCAACCTCTAAAACATAATCTAGTACTCAGAGAGCTCTTTCATCTAAAAATATATTCACTTCAGCACACAAGTACAGATGGGTTGTGGACGATGTTGAAAATTTTGGACATCACTCACACTGTGTATGAACGCCGCCATTTGAAGTACAATTGGCAGACACAACTTCAATTCAGTTCATGGAGCCTTGATCTTCCATACGTATCACGTCTTCGAGACTCAAGGAGCAACACCTGCACAACAGAGATAGCATAGATATAAGGCTGGATATCTAATGAGGGAAGTTGATGATAAAATTGCGAGAGAAGTTCAGAACTATTTGATGCCAGTGTCAACAAATTGTACTGAAGTCTAAACATGGATTGCTGCTAACGGGTTAAGTAAACTCGTGAACACAGTCATGCTGAGACAGATCATCACTATGTACTATGATAGCGCGATAAGACAAAGGTCAACTGATGACGTGTTGGTGCCATTTTTAATAGAGACGACTCGAGCACGGAAGCAAACATTCACTCATTTTATTTCTCATTAAAACCACCGCACTGTCTCAAATATGCGAAGAGGAACTTCTTACAGATGATATCTCATGATAACGGAATATTTTCCAATGATAGAATTGATGCTGAGTTTGATTTCGGTTGGCGGTCAGTTTTTAGATTTGGTCGCTTCGTAGCCGGTTGGGCTTTACTTTCAATAAGATGTAAGTGTTCTTCGCTGGCTCATTTTATCAAACGCCGCATACAATGGCTATTGTTAGCTATATTCAGGGCTAATCATAAGACCTCAAAATTCTCTGGATTTGTACTTTAAAGGAATTTCGAAGTCAAAGTGCAATAGTAAGTTCTACTCGAAATAACTGATTAACATGAGAAATCACCGAACATGATCAAACGTCGCATTTTTCAATTCAAGAAAAAGTTTTTATGTAAATAACCCATACATTTGCGAAGAAATCATCAGATGCTCGATTATGGATAAGAATATCGACTCAACCGTGTGCCACTGCAATAGTCGCTGTTCATTGAAATCAAGTACCAGCTATTTAGTGCAGTAGTTAATGGAATAATAAAGTATTGATTTTATTTTGTTAAGCATTTCGTGGGCAAAAGCGATAGTGCAAATTAATAAGTGAGGACACTTTTATTCTGGATAAAATGAGCAAAGAAAGAGAAGAAATCGAACGGTCACCACCATCACTATCTTGAGGAGTTTCAGTTGTAATTGAATGAAAAGAGCCACAGTTAAATATACCCAGGAAACAGTCCGCTTGTCAGAAAAAACTGCGAGAAAAGCTCAATAACTCTGGTCTTCTTTGAATGGTCTACAAGTCCACTGTAGATGAACAGCAGGAAAGGATTATTGCTGTACTTGTGAGACCGACGGATAGGATAGCATGGTTCTTGACGTTAATAACATCTCAGTTGCTAGGACACATTCCAGCCCATCTGACAAATACTCAGATGTTCCTGGATCGTCTACGTAACGCGAACCCGAACAACGCGTACGTTATGGAGTCATTCGACGTCACTGTCCTATATGTACCGTGTCGAATGACTCCGCATTGCAAGCCACACATGAGCTTCTGATACAACACCAGGGAGCTGTAAATATGTATGGCTTGTCGACTGAGCAGTTCATAGTCCTATTAAAAGAGTGTCTGAACTGCTCAATCTTCAGATCGTCCGGGAAATATTGTGCTCAAATGAGAGGGCTGGCAATGGGGCAGCGACTGGCACCTAGCCTGGTGATTGTTTTTTGTCTCGAAAGTGGAAGCACCAGTAATGGATCTCCAGCCATTACTCTACTGTAGGTATATAGATGATTGTTTGGTTATCTGTTCCACTCCAGAGGAGCTACATAACTGTTTGAGGTTGTTGAATGAACAGTCAGAGTATATAAAATTCACCCGTGAGAAACCAAAAGGCGATTGGCTCCCATTCTTGAACGTGCAAATAAGCTTAACTGTGAGCGGCTACATAAGAAAGTGTACCCAAAAGCCAAATAATAGGATTATCCTGACTATCTCTCTTCTCATTCCTCACATAAGAAAAAAGCGCTAGTAAAAAACGTTTCGAACAGCATCCCGGGAGAAATAGCCAACTTCTAATAGGTACGAATTTGTGGTCCCTCGTTCAGGTTTAGAGGAAAGAGGACGCCTCCGAACGAAAACTCGAACGGAAAGGAAAGTCTCGTTCATATTCGCGTTCTTTCCAAATGAGATTAGTACAGCTATAAAACGCTGTTGGACAAGAGCGGGTTTAGAGCAATCGGTGGCTATTATTAAAGTACCACCGGATACTCTAAGACGCCAACGAGTTCGCAACCGCTTATGTACGCGGCCCTGTATAACGAAAGATTGTAAAATATGTCCTAGCAGCAGAGACGGTGATTGCATGACAGTAGGTTCAGTCTACCCAATCTCTTGCAAAGCGTGTAGCGATAAAATATATTGTTGAAACGGATAGGCAGCTCTACGCCCGCATATAAGAAACCTAGCTGACAAACGTCTTAATAGACGGAACACACCGCTAGGGGCGCATAGAGAACAGAAACACGACGGATTTGATTCTGAGATCGAAGTCACCATCCTTGCACAGGAACAAAATACATCATCGCGAAAAATTTTTGAAACACTTTGGATTAATACCACCAATCCAACTGTAAACCGCAGGGAGGAATGCCTCGCTATCACATGTGATTTGATTCAGTATACAGGACTGCTGTTTTGTTGGGTAAGGTGCATTACGAGCCTGTGTGATCTCGTTCCGTGGTCTCCACTTGAACCATTCGGTGGAACACATATAAAAAGCGGTGAGTACGTTGAGAGTTGATTTTGTGCTTGATGCGATTGAAATCTAGATCTGGTGATTTTTTTCTAAAGGAGTAATGGAGGTGTATGACTGATTGTACTGCGGACAATTTGACCTTCCTAGGCTATAAAGAAGGCGAACTGCTGAAACGTCAGCTGTCAAATAAAGTCTAATATAACACCTTGTGTTTGGCTTGAAGAAGAAAATCAGGAATTGCACTAGTGAGCAGCAATGGCTGTAGAAAAATCATGTACAACCAAATCTTTCACATTCTCAACAATGATGCCTAAGTTGAAAGCAGTTCTATGCTTCCATCATGAAGTGCAGCTGATAGTAAATCATTATATCAAAGGAATCAGAGGACTCATCACATCTGATAACCTTGCACTGATTAGTAGTTTCTGCAGTGACAAAAGAGAATATTAAGTGCCTTATTGATGATATCGTTCTTGTAACACAAAGAAATGTCAAGATACATGAATGGTGGACCTTTCTGTTGCACTTGGTAAAATATGGCGGATGGAATCTCAGAAAATGGATGTTCACCAGAAATGGTTTCTCTTCAAATGCCTTGTTTGCGCTTAACAGTGAATCTATGAGATTATCCAATCATAGTAAAAAGGCCAAAAACTCGTTGATTCATACGATTACCTTGTTGACTCGCCATATCTTGACATAATCCTGGAAATCCGCATTCTACACAACCATTTACGGATAACGCACGATCTATAGGTCTCACTATAATTTGATAGCTTGTTTTCACCATTCAGATCTTTTTCACAGACTTCTCAAAGGGTAATGAAATACTTGGAAAACAGTGATGCTGATGCATTGCTTGATTTTTTTTCAAAAAAACTTTTTTATAGCGTTGCAGCATCAAAGTTATAATTAGTTTAGCCTTCAGCGAGTATCCTATGCTGGCCTCTCGCTTTTGTTTCACTTTTCACTAAAATTGTGATTGTCACTCAATAGCATGAAAAACTGCAATCTAACACTTGGCATGTTATCTGAAAAGGTCCTCCGGGTGCGTCATGGCAATAGAAGGAATATGGCATTTCTCCATGGTGTGGTTAGTTTGAAGTTTCAACATCACAGCGATTTTACAGGGGTTTGAGAGAATTTCATCGTCACCGATAGATGAAATAGCACCAAAATGACTTTGGTAAATGCATTTCTAATAGAACGAATATCCACGTAACCTGAAAGTCTTTTTTTCAGATCCAAATTTTTGTGAAAAGAGCGTACATTTAGTCCTCACATTACCTTTCTGCCGCATGTCTCGCACGAATGTAATTCGTAAGCTCATAAGCTACAATTTAGGACTTCTCAAAGACATTTTCAAGAGCGTTCTTACTGTGTAGCGAGAGTGCGCAGATATCATTGCGAAGAGCAGTCGTTCGGGAAATCATAAGCGCTCTCAAGCCATTATTTCTAATTATCTCATTGATGTTGTAAATGTCACTCTAAAATCTAATATTAATGTTCCTCGTCAGAAAAGATGTCGGATCATTTGCAAATACGTGTAGAAGGCGCAGGCCTTAAAGAAGACGAAGTCACGGAGACGTCACCCATCGATTTTATGAAAAGAAAACAACTTCAGGCCAAGCTTTCAGCATAACTTCCACTCGCTGACAAAGTTGTTTTGCTAGTATTAATGTTTCTATTCACAATCGACATCAGATCTTTTGGAAACACTTCTAGAAGCCTCAGGCCTCAAAGAAGGCGATTTCACCAGAATGTATCTTTCACTTATGGCACAATAGGTAATAACCACTAAGAAAGTCTTTCCAAAGCCAAGCCCAGTATTAAAACTTCCACATCTCAAGCTATCAAATGACTACTGATAGTCCATCGAAAAAAATCACTAATTGCTTATTGTAAGGAGAATAAATTCTACATAGCAAGGGAAAAATGTTGACTGGTGCTGGTTCAAAGTTGAAGGTGAATGCTGTGTGCCGATGCTGACTGTATAAATTGTTGACTATCAAACAATTTTTCTTGACACATGGAAACAAGTGCTCAGGCTTAGAAATATACATCTTTTATGAAAACTAAACCTCAAGTTATTGAATGGTAATTCTATCAAGCCTCACTCAGACTGCGTACGCAAACCTTCTTCCTTCCTCTAGGTTTTTTTCAAAAAGATTCATTATATGGAATATGTTTTTGGCTTGAATTTTACAATAATTTTACAATAATGTCGAAGGAAATGTGCAGCAAGAATTAGAACTGCGTTGTTATTGAAAGGATGCAACCATATTAATGGAAAGTCAGAATTGTTGAGTCTTCTCAGCGTTCCTTTTACTGGAATAACGTTTATTGGAGACTCTCTAGTATTATTACATCTTCTCGCTGTGATAAAGTGACCTCGAAATCAATATTTCTTTGTATAATTACCCCAAGGACCACTTTGAAGTTCAATAAACAGGCCACATAGTCCAAAAGCGGAACGTGGTCTCCTTTCCAATTATTACAGCGCTCTAAGAAGGGCCTTATCAAAAACTAAGTCAAGTACTGAGATCTCCATTTCCCAAGCTATCAAATAATTGTGATAGTTGTACGAAAAAGCTTTACCCCGGTGAAAAGGCAAAGAAACACGAGCACATCTTATAGAATACGACTGCATTTCACACTATGCTAATGAAAAGTGCAGATTTTTGAAATAAGTGGGCACTCTTCCTTCCACGAATGCGTTCATAGAAGCGCCTCCAATGATATCCAACCTATTCGGGGCGAGGAGATTTGCTTGGATCAAAATTTTACTGTATAGTACTGAAAAGTTCGCTGTGATGATGAATAAAAACACTGCAATTCCAACACATTATCCTTTTACCGTTTGTGTAATGTACTATGACGGTCTTCTTGCATCCCAAGCTTAATATGAATTGATACTTTTTAAGATATCGAGACGTTACAGAAACATATATTGAATCAAAGAAATTTTGATCGTCGAGTGACTCGAGCGAGTACCAGGAACTCTTCCATTTTTCCCTATCGCGTGCAAGAGTATCCCAGTGATTTCTCCTCGCTCTAGGGACTCGTTGAGCATCATATCTTTCTTCTATCGCTTCCGTG
>JAHQIW010000333.1:0-67068 GCA_019055375.1 Parelaphostrongylus tenuis
CCATGAGCGCGAAATTGAACCATTGACCTTGTCTTTTACTTAGAACACACCTAAACACTGCACCGCATGCGCTATTTACAGGAAAAAATCAAAAGAAACCACACAAAATGAAATAATGCAGTACGCCGTTAAATAGCGACATTCTTCCAAGGTGCCGTAAGATTCAGTGTTCTTATGTATTTACGGAATCTGAGCAATTGCGTACGTCCATCTCTGCCCGTTCTCACGTCTAGCGAGTTTAGCGCAGTGGTTACAGGTGCTGTACGACCGATGCGTGATCGTTGTCGATGCACATGGTTCGCCTTCGCGTTCAAGGCTCACAAAATTGTCCACCGTTCATGTTGTCGGGGTAGTGATACCCGACTTAAGTCAGAGAATAGCAGCACTGACATAACGCATTGATAGGTCTCCACTAGTCATTGTGAAGGCGAAATATGCATTCAGTAACCTCAAACGATGCTACGAATGAAGTTGCATGCATGACGCATCCCTTAGGGAGCGATCAACGTCTAGATCGTTGTAATCTATCCTCTATCCCACATCGAATTTTGATCAGAAAAAGGACTGATGCAGTTTGGGAGTGCTTGAATGTAGTGAGACACCAACGACTGCCACCGTTTAAAATAATTGCAATTTCACACTATGGCATAAGATTCGGGTTGCAAAATGCAGGCAACATTTGTGTGATTTTAGCAGTTCAAACTCTGCCTAATCATTTTTGACGACAGCGTACGACGTGGTCATAACCACAAAAGTGCTGAGATAGTAGCTAAACTTGGAAGTTGGTGCCTTTGAGTCATGTGCAGTGGCCACCACCACTTCCTTCCGTACAATAAAATTATTATCCATGCGTATAACTTATTATATGAATACTCAGACGGCCCGTCTTAACTGATAGTACAGACCTCAGCACAGCGAAACTGTGCTGGTTTTGACCATTTTGTTCTCTGAAGTCCCGAGTTAAGCCTTGCCGTGGCTTCCCCAGGTCGTCACCATATTAGAACAGTCGTCGGCTTGTGGATCAAAAGGAGTTTCCCACCTTACAACAAACAGCTACCAAGACTGCGATCACGGTTTACTCATAGCTGAGCTTTCAGGTCGGAATCGTTGGACTTCTCCTCGGCTTGGGTGGCTCTGCTGCAGTAAAGTGGAGCTGAACCCCCGTTGTACTTCAAAGTTTTGTACGCAGGAGCATCTCTCACCCACGATGAAGCTATAAACTATTTTGAATGATTCCAAATAATACAGTGTATGAGGAGGACAGAGAACAGGACCTCTTAACTCGAATTTCTCTGAGACTGCAAGGAAATTTCCCCGACGAACATTCAGCGTCATTCATGAAGAAGAGAAAATCATTAAGAAGCACTTGAAAGTACATACAAAATGTTCAAAGACCTTTGCGAAGTATCCATCCGAAAGACGATTTGACTGATAAAGTGAGGGGATCAGCACAGTAAAAGACGATAACCGGCTGCGTTGAAACGAAAATTTTGAAAATTAACATATGCAACTACTACAATTCTTCCCAGCCTAGTATACTCTTAGCCTACAACTATCCTAGTACTTTACCTTCTTGCTAAAGAAACTAAAACATTTTCTATCAATCATAGCCTTTTGACAATATCCGATTGAAAATAGAAAATCAACTGAATAAATTAACAATTCAAAAATATTACAACAACCCAATAATTTCGTTTCTCCCAGTCGCATACAAGAGTAGCCTAATGAGTCTTCGCTGTAAGAATTCGTCAAGCATTTCATCTTTCTTCGAAGCTCCTTATAAAAAAAATTAAACCATTCCTCCGTGGCTTCCAATGGGGTCTTTGACATCCCTAGAAACCCAGTCGGTGACGAGTCTCGTCGACCGATTGTCGTCAAAGCACATCACGTGTCCCACACCTTGTCTTCGATAGCCTGGAACGTAGAACGACATCTGTGATTTGCGATAGTTGATATAGGTCGGAACTTCACATGCTTCCTCTCATTTGAAAATAACACAGCACTCATAACGCAAACTTTTCGACTTTGCACTCAATAACGCCGAGTGATCTTTCTTCCTTGCTACGTAGCGATCAGCTTTCTGTTGCATACGTGTGTCCGTTGAGTTGAAAAGGTGGGCACGGAGTCGCATGATCTTTGTTCTCTCCACTACATTCTCATAGCTCTAAAGTGCTCCTCAAGGCGCGCTCTTCCTCCTGCTCAACTCTGCAGCTAAGTCGTTCAACTTGTTGACTTCCCGACCTAGACAGACAAAACTGGAGCATTCGGACATGCTCAATCAGTTGAACGTGAATGGGCAATCGAAAACAATCCGTTCCTCATAAACGTGGTTTCCGTTAGATTTAGTCGAAGACCAGTCTTTCGACAGGCATTGTCGAAATCGCTTAACATTCATTCCGCTTGGACTAGCTTCTCGTGACGTAAGAATGATGTCATCAGCAAAGCACTGATGTAATTGTCGACTATACTCCCAGGTTCTCTCATTTTAATTTTCGAACAACGTTTTAGAGGGTGGCCAATGCATTATTTTGGCGACATAGTATGACTTTTTTAAATTCCTCTTCTTACGTCAATTGTAATATCGTCACAGAATGGTGATATTTTGGTTATGAAATCTCTCTATGGCTCCCGATGAATCGGCGTGCACTAAGTAGGGAAGCGCTAGCTGTCCGGAGCTTCTATGACCCTTTCTCTTTCAACTTGATCGAAGCTTCCTTCAAACCGATGGTGATCTTTTGTACACTTGGAATATTTTAGCGAGTCATGTTGATTTGTCGTATGAATAGTTACTATTCTATCAACTGAGTCAAAGACGCTTTTGAAGGCGATGTGAAGTGAGACTAAGCAGCCTGACCTACTCTCGCTGTACTCAGTGGGTCTTGTTTTTATGCTTATGTAGTCCATTGTACTGAATTCCTTCTAGCATCCGGCTAGCTCACTAACTGCCCATCGTTCATTATTGCAAATGCTATTAGGATTACAGTATTGAATAGCTTTTAGATGGCAGACAGCAAACACACTGGACTACAGTCACAAGTCAAGTCAAGGAGCAAACCTTTTTCGAGAACGAATTCACTGGTCTTCCGTCGATCGAAAACGTAACAGTACTCTGAATGATGACTTGTGTAGTGCCGAACCAGTGTCCTTATGAAAACTGATAGAGCTTTCTGAGGTGCTCAGAACTTATCCCATCTGCACCACGTGCTGTCCGATTCTTCAACGATGAAATAACATTTCAAATTTTGGAATGAAGAAACTATGCAACGATATATTTTTTCTAACTAATGGAAACGAAGCATTAGTTGTTATGGAGGTTCGAACGAAAGTTACTAAGCTGGAAAAAAGTTCTAGAGCACATGTAAAAAACTTGAAATATGTCGTGCTACTCAAGGCCGAAACACGTGTATCGAGCTACACAAGAGTCTATAAACAGACTTCATGACATGTCGGCTCATGTACTAATTATGAGATATGTTGAAATTCAAACGTATTTTCAAGAAAACACTCGAAACAAAACAGTATAATGAGTGATTTTAACGTAATTTTGATTTCACAACACCGAACTGAAAAATTGATTGATTGTTTGATTATTCTTCATATGCGTCAATGAGTGAAAACGTGGAGCTGTCAACATAAGAATAAAAGACAGATATGATTTAAATATGAATGAATATACTGGGCCAAGACAGAGCAACAGTGTTCAGTAACAGTTTGGAACATCACATTTTCGTAAGTATAGGGCCTTCCTTGGAATGCCGTGTTCTAGGAGCGAGCATCGACAATGTTAATACTACAAGTAACTTTGTTAATCTACCTTTTGCCATCTTTTATGAGTTTCTTTCGAAAACAATCCTCGTGGCGATAAAAATCAAAACTTCATTAGAAGACTGCCACATTGTGATTGTAGATCTCCGCGCAACAGCCTCTCGTGCAATGCCAGATTCCAATGTGATTGCCAAGGGTTTAAGCATTTTTAATTACTTTTAGTTAACAAATTCGGCTTTTAAAAATTTCAGTGTAATTTATGCGGAGATATGGTATAAGGATAACTATAAAGAATCAGGCGATTGACGTTTATTGAATCATAAATGATGTACAATATCTTCGAATTTACCGCGCATTGTAGAGGTGACAAAATGCCATTTGACCTATGCGAATGTGGTTTGCCGCGCCATGAAACAGGATTTTTTATTCATTCTCTTACATCTTTTTTCCAACCGATAAATCTTTGGGAATCGAAGGATTTTGCCTACGCAGGGTGTGTGAATATACACACCTACGTGAGTGTTGCACTGCGCCGCCGGTATGGAAGAAACAAGGGTTCGATTCCCGCCTGAGGCCGTATTTTTGTTCACCACTCAATTCTCTTAGGTGCGTGAGTGTTTCTATTACTTCAAGCCATTGCGCTATGCGCCATTTCATATGGACTAATGTTAAAAGTTATTTCGGCAAGAATCATGTTGATATGAAATGAGCATAGCGAAATGTTTCTTTAATATCAAGGAGAAATTCGAATGATTAGGAGATTATGAGAAATGTCTGGCGAAGAAAAATTGTGTCTTTGAGAAAAGCCCCGAAAATGCAAGAGAATGTGCAGCTCTCTTTAAATTGCAGAATGCGCAGGTCATTCGAGATGCGTCGAATCCTTTGTTTTCCTGAGAAAATCAAAGTCAGTTGTCAGAATATGCTGTTTTTTATGATCTACTATACGCTACAACTATCAGTCAAATTAGCTATGGAAAAAATGCCCGAAAATCTTATTTGAGAACATAGCTCTTTGAATTTCCTCTTCTGAGTCTAAGATTCTACCGTCTCCTTATTAATACGTGAGTATTGATGAGGAGTCGGCAGAGCCCTAAGTCTCAGTCGAATGTACACGACAATCTTAGCACCTACTTCGAGACTGTCAGCAAAACAAGGATCAACTGTGAACGAGTACGAACACTGGTGGAGGGCGAAAAAGGTTATTTGATTTACCTAATTTCGACAATGTCTGTAAGCTCGTCAACACTACCGTTCAATGAATGTGAGTAGTCCGAAGGAACATTTGGCAGCGACGGCTAACTGTTGACTTTTATCTCGTAGTCTCCAAAAAATCGTGTAAATGAAGTGTAGAGAACTATCCACCTTCTAAGAAGAAGCTTGCGGTAGAGCAGTAAAAAAATGTGAATGTTATTATATAACCCACCGTCTTTGATTCTCAGTTTTTTAAAAGCATATAAATGTGACCAACAAGTTTCCTTTTACCTAAACACTTTTCAGCTGTATTATGTTGTTACAGATATACAAAATGATGCTGAGTGGTAAGCAAAACCTTGGAGCTAGTTGGGACCTGAACCAGCATTTTACGCTTTTCTAGAGACGCGTACTTAATCAATTGAACCATCAACGCCTATTTCGTCACTATCCTTTCTACGCTACAACACGTCGACGCAACCTAAAAATTAGAGTTCAATTTTTTATTGTGTTACAGGCAAGACATTCGAAATATCAGCAATATATATGGAGTCATTCGTGCTTTCGCGTCTAGCTCTTTGTAAGTACTGCAGAGCTTTTATGGAGCGCGACTCTAAGCGACAAAAAAACATGCTATATGATCGCCAAAGAATCAGGCCGCTACCACTGAAAAAAAGGAGGGTTGTTAATTATCGGAATTAATTTGTAGATTTCAACAGTTTTTACTCGAATTGACAAAGTATGTTACAGGACCAGATATCATACTTCAGCGTGGATGGCTCAAATATTTTTGGATACCCATAGGTCATGCATAATTCATCTTGGCACAACTTTGTTGATCAACTACAGCCGATATATATATATATATATATATATATATATATATATACATATACGCATATGTACATGTATATATATTCATGTAATATACAATGTATACGTATATGTATGTGCATAAGTGTATGTATATGAATATGCATATGTATATGCATATATATTACACTTACCTAAAATAAACACGAAATTAAAATGAACTACACATAGACCATAAATTACTATAGAGCATATAAAACGACTGGCTATTATGATGTGAACAAGTGATACCACAATTGGCGAGTAGCTGTGAGAGGATGCGAATACGGTTCTCCTTGGTTATCGCTAATCACTTTCAACCATTTGAGGACGGCGCATTTTCTGTCTTTATACTGCATTAAGAGTCATGCAATAGCTTGGATATTAAAAATTTCATTACTGTACTTTGTTTCTTGGCCTTTTAGTGCACTACAGCAACGAAGATAAATCCACTTTCTTACTCAGCATGCAGTTTCTGTTTCGCTAGGGCGTGTGAATGTCATTAGGAGGAGATTTTCACAGCAATCACACAAAACGGTACCGGGCCGGCTAGTGTTTCTCGATGTTCTTAAAACAGACATAGTAGTTATTGATACCGCAAATTCAGATGATTCTGAAACTAATCGTGATTCCTAAAAAGGTAGCAACAGAGCGCTGGTTGAACGAAAAAATATTACCTTTTGCATTTTCAGGCACATGCTCTTCAGGCACATTTTTAGCAGCAGATTTATTTCGCAAAAAATGGAAATAAAAGCCTAAAACCATAGTACAACAGAGCGAAGCTCCTTTTACAGTTCTAAAGCGCAATATCTGAGAATTTTCACAAAACTGAGAACATATAGTGAGCTCAAAAGTCGTAATTCGTCCCTTCAAGGCGGCTTTGAAATCGCTCTGCACAACGCCCTTTGAAGGTGCAACAATGTGCGCTGAGTGATCTTCTCTTGGCTGCTATACGGGACCAAGAAGTTCGTTTCGAAAATGAAATGCAGCAATGAAATTTCCAATGCTTGGGAGATGGTACGGTGAACAAAACTCCAAAAAGAGGATAACGCGTTCTCTAAGAGAGCTGAAAATGATCACCGGTAACCAAAACGTGCTAGAAATCGTCTCACAGTGGTGCTATCATGAATGAAAAGATAAGATCAAACAAATGCACGGTACAGTGATATGGAACATGTATAAAATATCTGACATTTCCTGAGGAGGAGCACAGAATGCTTGCCTTTTAAATTCTCGGATCATTTGCAGGCCTAGAATTTCGTATTGCCTGATATGTATTCATTTTGTAAGTTGATTGTCTCAATCTCTTTAGTGCACACTCAGAAGCTACTGACATAAGTAGAACATTTTGAAGGGAAACGAAACATATGCAAACAATCCATGACTAACCTGCATTATTTAAATAATTATTTTCTTCATTCGATTCCAGCGCAATGCTAATAAGATTGTTTCTCTCGCAAAGTTTTCTAATCATAGCACACTACCGTTCTGCTTTCACAAGTAGTTTGTTTTCGACGCTTTGCAATCTCTCAATTTCTAAAACAGCTATGAACACTCCGAACTGTAGATATTTAGGCTTCAAAAAGTCACGTGAAGCACTTCTTTGTGCTTCAAAACTGAGTGTATAAAGTACAAAAAGTCTACATAAGCGATCAGATGTCTGGTGCAACGATAGTTCAAGCTGCGTTGAATATCCTTTTCATACCAGTCAGGATTTGATAGCCATGCAGTATGAAGACGAAGCAGACCAGCAAGTCAGTTTGTATACAATCACCTGTGACGATGTTGAACCCGCTCAGAACGAGACCATTCTGTGCCTTCCTTAAAGTTCGGTAGTGGCTCGATGGCGTAACTTGGTCAAATTCAGCATTATACTAAGCTAATTGTAGAGATTTTCTTTTTTTGGATAATCGTTAACTGGATAAGTGGATGTACATTCTTAGTGTCAAACTCTGACATGACTGATCGAGCAGTTTGAGAGTGAATTTTTCATTGACTTGAATGATTAGAGGAGAGAGTAAGAACGGCGAGCTATCTCTTCCGGCCTTTTCACAGAACAAAAAGCGTTTCAGATTGAAAGCTCAACCATTTTTGTGTTTGGGCAAATGGAAGACGTTTGAAAAAAAAAAGAATACTTTGTTGGAGACTGCTTAAGCAACTCAATGAGGAAGGTGATACGTGCCACCAAAAAGATTTGTAGGTAAAATAAGCGCATCGGAATGTCAGTCAATTTGATTAAAGGAAATAAGTGATAATTATGCTAGTATATCGAGTCATATTGTTGCTCCATTACTTTCCTTGATATAAGCTGCCCACACCACAGATCACTAAAGATAGAGCTTAGAAATTATTAGTTATGAAAATTGATGAAGAAATCAGTGACGATAAGCTCACCTTTATATCTCTTAACTGACAATTCCTCCCGCATGAAAATTGCGTGTAACATAGAGCAGCTCCACAACCTACTAAAAGAACAGAATTCGTATCCCAGTGTTGCACTGATGCAAATGTATGTGACAAAATTCATACTTCTTTACCATTACCCTAATATTCTTCACTTTTTTTTCCTGGAAATGTGAAACACTTACGAGTATAGAAAGCCACTGCAAGAGTAATCAAGAGCACACATCACTTAAAACAAAATAGGAAATTCAGAGAAGCTATGGCCCTCAACAAAGACGAAACTTGTAAGGAACTTTTGTGAATTTTTTTCTTGTGTAGCTTTTCCGTGTTTTTATTTATGGTAAAACTATTCTATCAACAGACATGGGTTGCAGGGGTAGTGAAGCCGTTTATCAGACAAAACTTCACTGTTTCCTGCCTAAGTCAAGCGCTCATCTCAGAGGAATGATGGCATTGGTTCCAGATTTTTAGCGGCTCAGTTCCATGGCGCCAATTTGAGTTCAACAATGTGCATATGACAAATCTACTGCGTTCTGTATAACTACCTTACGATTCCAGCAATAGTTGACTGAAAAAGCATTCAATGACATTCATGGGAACATCAAGCATCCTCAAACATCGTATGAATATACGTGCTCCATTGAGAGTCTTTCGTGGACTATGGACTAAAGAAATGAGCCAAATGAAAAATAGTGATAGCCTAGAATCAAAAACTCAATCCTCAGAATCCATCTTCTATTCTGAAAAAATGACAAACAAAAACGTCTAACTTACGTTGTGAGGAATGGAATGAATTTCATATACCATTAGGCTTATCCAACTGCCATCAAATAAAAACTGTGGACGAAGTGAAAGAGGAAACTGCACATAAATACAGAATGCAGGCAGAGATGGTAAAAATTTATTGACAGTAATATGCAACTAAGCAACTAAAACATTTTTCATGGCTATGATATAAGTAGATAACAACGACTGGTAAGAAATCTTACTCTTATAAAACTTATAAGTCTTGCCGTAATCACACAAAATGTCTTCACTCAAAGATCCATGACGCGTTCTCACTAACGTCAGAGTATGACAAAATTCTTACAAGTGTATATCAATTGCAGCTGAGCAACTCCACAAGATAAAATATCTTAAAATGAACGAATACCATTGTTTTGGAAGGAAACAAAAATTCACCTTCGAATTTTTCATTGGGGATCCCCACTTCACCATAAGCATTGCCAACATCATTTTTACTGTAAACATTTCGCATGAGAACATTATTTGCACAATGATGCAATGCATTCAAATTGGCGCCGAGAAAAACGAATCTTGATGAAACTATTGCAGGCGGCATGATAGCCTTTTGCTCGGACTCCAACAGCAATGTACTCTAAATTTCCGCTAATGTGCTAAAACAGCTCTTCTGCTCAATTAGTAGAGATTAAGTTGGTCAATACCACCTCGGCTTCACGAAGATTCTTTTCGACTGCCTCAGGACTGATTACACGATGAATCGTGTAATAAAATGTTGCCTGATGAGCTCATTGAATCAATAATTGAAGATATGCAATTGCTTACAACAGTGGGTTAAAAATCATCAGCGAATCCAAATTGCGCATGAAATAACAAAAAAAAAGAATCAAATTGCGCAGAATAACAAAAAAAAGTTTACGTAGGCCTCCGTCATCAAAAATCCATTCAACAAGAGACCTTGCTTGGTGACCAATGCTTACAACAGTGGGTTAAAAATCATCAGCGAATCAAATTGCGCATGAAATAACAAAAAAAAGTTACGTTAGGCCTCGTCATCAAAAATCCATTACAACAAGAGACCTTGCTTGGTGACAAGGCCTAGGACAGTCAAAAAGATATACTCAGTACAACATCATCAGGAATTTTGGTGGGTTTCGTTTGTTCGAAACCAGAGAGAGTCAGTATGATACAAAACCTATTCAGTCAACAAATCTGAGCTTCAGTAAGATCGGAAATTCCACAAATGCAATCTCGAGCACAAGCAGCAGCATATTCGAGAGCAATAAAATTGCAAAATCAGCGTAAGTAATTAAAAGCAAAAACATCGCAAATGTACAAGGATGCACAGCACTTCGGAATTCACTGCACGTAACACGTTTCAGGAGCGTAGATGAGTTGCACTCGTAGTGTAACTCGCCGATTTACAAAGGAATAAAGAGAAATAAAGATTGATAAACGAGTTATTGACACGTTGATATGTGCTCTATCGCCCAATTTGAGTAGAACTTAGACGTTTGGATAAGAAGTTTTGCTATTTTTCCCTATTTGCATCCGTCTCCAACCATTTGAAAAACACCGCGTTTTCTGCTTTCTCAAAGCTTTAGAAACTATTCAACAGCTCAAAAATTGACAATTTCAATGCTGTATTTCGCTTTAATGAAGTCTTTCCAACTTGCTGTAGGAGACGAAATTATTTTTCACTTTCAGGCATTTTTCGTTAGAAGGATCCTTTTCTCAACACTTCAAGTTCATCAAAAATATGATGATCATCAAGTTTCAAATGTTACAAGCTTTAGAACCTTTGTGGAGGGTTAGTTTTAGATTTTGCGAGACTTAATAGTCCTCTGTGGGTTTGGAGAACATCCTTCACATACAGCTTGCAAGGCATAATGAAAAAACGGATTGTGCATTATTTATAAAATCATCGTGCATTAGTTCTTTGAGAGTTTACGGTTCTTGTACGCAGAACAGTTTACATAATGGGATTCTCCACTTAATTGTGAGAGTGATGAGCTATGCAATCTGATGGAAGGAGAACTATAGAATTAGGTATCTTTTTTCTCCTTACTTGCGGTATTATCAAAGTGCAAATATCCTTCGCAACACATGTGGCCTAGTGGTTAGAGGGGTTCTACCTCGTACATAAAGTCAATGTTTCGATCTCGTGGTAATGGCTCACCAAGTCATCCATTCATACAGTGTCGTTAAATCGGCATTAGACTTGTCAGAGAGATTAAGCAGCACTGAGTCAATACAGCGAGAGCATACAGCTTGTGAAGGCCAGATAGGCATTCGATCGCCTCAAGCGAAGTCAAAATTCATTATTTTGTGGACCACCAGGTGCAATCGCAGGGCCCAGTGCAAATCGCAGCCTGCGCGCGATTTTTGTTATATGGCTAGGGTTTTATCACTGTTTCGGTGTTAACTCTAGGGCTTCTCGTAATATTTCTGCACCTTAAGACTTCCTGTAGAAACTCTTATGCCTTGGTGCAAATATCACGTTTATGCTTGAATAAAAAGCGCTCTTTATTACGTAATTGCAGCAATGTTGGCTTCTGTCAGTTGTAATAGCATGTACACGGAATAAAATGATATAAGTTTACCAGATCTGTTATATTATTATATGCAATTCCTAGAAGTCATGATGGTGACTTGAAGTCGATAAACATTGAATACCTTGTCATAAAGATGTTGCCCAGTGCATGCGATACCTGGTCATTGAAAACGAAACGCAAAAAGCTCTTTTGGGACTATAGCCTTTTTCAGTGTAGAATGCTTTTCTCGTGACCTTCAGTAGCAAATCAATAGTCTGAACTTCGATGATTACGATGCTTTGCGCGAATTTTGGAAAAAAAATTCGGTGCGCTGCAACTGCGAGAACAAATTATGTGCAAACTTAATTTTTTTTGTACGCTCGCTTAGCGTCTGTGAATAGTACTCCATTCAAAGTTTAACGGTCATTCGATAGCATACACTGCGTTGATTTCGTGGCTAATTTTTCATTACAGAAGCCTTTTATATGGTGCTATAAGAACGAGAGCAATTGTATTGCATCAAAGTATCGAAATAAATCTAAACATCCCTTGCGACAGAAGAAAAATTTTCAAATACATGTCGAAAATCGCGCTCCCTCTGATGGCGCTGCACGCGACAATTTCACATACTACCGAGGAAGGACGTAATTTTCGTCCTTTGTTCAAAAAAATATTTCGCCGGTTCGGAAGAATTTCTAAGTTTGACGTAATTGTAGAAAAGACTTAGCATCATCGAGCCAGAAGACATCTGCCTTTTATTTTAATTCCAGTTTTCTTAGTATTTCGTCGCGCAGAGCTTTTTCACTGAGTCCTGTAATCATTCAATATTTTGGAGAGCCGTAGCTCTCAGGACTATACGAATTTTTCAAAAGATCTCTCTGGTACGCTTAGCAGTTAAGAAAAAACTACATTTCGCTCTGGACACTCATTACTTGCTTCGGCTGAGTCTGTGATTGATTATTGAATAATAAGCAGTCAATCTGCACCCTAAAAAACCGCAGCGCTAAAATTTGCTCTTTCCAGGAGACGGTGGAGAGTGGTTAGCGATACATATTTTTGAAAAGCAGCAATCTGTCTCACATTCTCCTAACACCTGTTACAACCACGTTGAAGCGCTCTAGCTTAATTGCCCTCAAGATTGCAAGGTCTGTCAGATCAGTATCTACTATATTCAAGAAAGATGAACTCCTCAAGCAGCAGTTCAAACACCTCACAAAACGTTCGAGACCTTTGGGGCAATAATGGCCTCAAAACAAACCAAATGTTACAAATGCTGGCATTTACACAGCAAAAATAACTTGATAAAGAGCAGTTTAGAAGGAAAAAAAAGAATTATTTTCCCAAAAAGCCTCCTCAGTGCTCGGTATCAACGAAGAGAAGATTTTGTATCGTCGCAAAGAGCGTAATTAGTTGACCGCTTTAGCTCACTGCGGGTGTAATGATACTCACATAATGAAGTTCATATATCACAGACATTTTATTGCCATGAAGCAATGAGACATAATTCAGAACTTCTATAAAGGATTTTTCAGTGAGAATAACAATAACCTCTCCCAAGAATCGCCATTTTTCGTCGGGAAAACACATTCCTGAGAAAAGGACACAAGACATACTTCCAACCGTTATTGTGCATATCTTATCAACGTCCAGCAAGATTGTAATGCGGAAATACATGTTCTCAAAGTAGGACTTTTGAAACAACTTTTATGAACGGTACATTATTGACATGCTAGTAGAGTTTGCTTGGAAAGAACTCGCGTTCATCTTTGCGGTCAATTTTACATTCATAAATGCACACATTCATATCTTACAATTTACTGATTCTGTATACATTTCACTTAAAATTCTTTTATTCAACAGTCAGCAACACATATAATTAACAGAATTTGCACCGCAAATCAATGACAATTAATAGAGAAACCTCTTGAATAGGACTCGTACTTCTCATAACATACAATCAGTGAGCAATATATCAATCAACAGTTAGTACTTCCTGAACTAATCAGTTTGTACTTTATCACTGTTTGCAACAACACACAATATTTAGATTTATAGTATGCAATTTCTATGTAAAATGCTTCTCCAAGCTTCTCTTGCTATAGCTCAAATTGCTCGCGAAATTCCCGGAACTCATGACTTGCATCAGCATTTCTTCTCACTAATTTCTCAAGATTGCTACATCTCGCTCTTTGTTTTCTATCGTCTTCGTAATGAAACAGTAAAGCTTCGCTGCTAATACCTCGCTCCTTCTTCTTTTCAGCCTCGATATTGGAATGGTGTAGCTCTGTAGGAGCAGTAAGGAGAACCTGAACGTAGTAACAACATATCTCCCTATCCATAATGTCATTCTTTCGAAAATAATTTGGCAGAATTTGTTTGTAGATGTGAACTGGCGATAGATTAATACACTTAGTTTGAAAAAAACTACGCACCTGCTCTGTGTTCTCTTCTGTCACTATATCCACCAACATTATCTGGTAGAAGAATGGCTGGATCGAATTCGAGACAAGCTGTTGATTCGACCAGCTCTGTAGCGGGTCGTGGATACATTGCAGCACACCTTAGTAGGCCGAGATGAGGTACGGCCAGGCGTGTATCAAAAATGCTTCATTCACCCCTCAAAAGGCTATGCAGGTGGCCGAGCAATTAGCTGGGCCAGCCACTGAATGCTAGCCAGCGCAGGAGAGCATTAAGGAGGCTGTAATGCAGCAAATGCCTCCATTTAGACCATTCTTATCTCTGGAAAAACGTTTTGTCACTAGTAAAAGAAAAATTATGACTAAAAAGTACTTGATTACAGCTATTTTTTGACAACGTCAATGAACTCTCAAAACTCCGTATTTTCAAAAAGAAAACTAAGTTTTTATAGAAAAAAAAA
Organism: Parelaphostrongylus tenuis; assembly: GCA_019055375.1. Taxonomy (NCBI): domain Eukaryota; kingdom Metazoa; phylum Nematoda; class Chromadorea; order Rhabditida; family Metastrongylidae; genus Parelaphostrongylus; species Parelaphostrongylus tenuis. Next base: position 14,365 of record JAHQIW010000333.1, read on the forward strand.
CATTTTTTGAGTGTGATGTCACATTTTTATGCTATCTTGTTATATATATTCATTTTTAACCATGTTTATCTCTTACATGGTAATGCGCTGTTTCCAGAAGAATCTCATTTTGTATTGAAAAGTGGGATTTCCAAGGAAACCGGGCGTTTCTCCCATAAGGGATGCTTATAGAAAGTCTTTCAGTTACATTATATCATCTCATTGCGACATATTGCTCTTACAATCTATTTTTTTTCTACAATATAAGTACCTGCAAATTCGTGGTAAAATTCGAATTGCAGGCAAAGTAATTGAGAATATTATGTTGTGTTCTTTTCTTTAGTGAGACTTGCTATACAGTTAATTCTATAGAAGTGGAAGATGGCATTGGAATTTGTATGTCTGGAGCTGTTGAACAACTACAAAAGCATAAACAAAAGAGCAAAAGAATGATCCCTAACATTTGGAAATATAATTCACTTCGTACGACATGACATTCCCGTTGAAATATTGGAATGTTCATATGTAAGCGTTCTTTTTATAGAAATTTTCCATGCAACAATCTTCTCAGTAATGTTTCATTATTTTGCTACGATAGTTATCCTTAAGACCAAGATTTTGCTGTACAATCATCTGTCTGTCATCGGGGTGCGTGGCAAGATAAATCACACGGCACGTGGCGCGGTAATAAATGTATGAATACAGTCCACACGGTACCCAAAGGATTTAACAACTGAATATTTTTTTATGGAACAAGGCAGGGAATATACTGGCAAAAAACAGGATGGTGAATAGCCTGATATGGTTTTATGAAAGCTGTTTAGAAGAAATCATTATTAGAAAAGAATAAGAACAAGTAAGAGCATTACCACTACTACCAAACACGCAACTGCTCTCTATACAACAGAATATTAGCAACGAGTTATGGAATAGATAGTGTAACAAGAGCTTTCAAAGTATGTAATCGCAATCGCCTAAAAAGATTCTTTTCAATACTGAACGAAACTTAAAAATGCGATGTCCATTATACCAAGATGAAATCGATAGACATGGGCTTGTCACATAAAACTGGTTCTTGTTGATTGCGAGTAGTGCTATAAAATACTATCGAAAACTCACAAACGAAAAATTTTTGCTCCTCTCAAAACGAACTGCCTTGTAACAAATCTCGGAATTTCTTGATATCGCCGAAAACTCCAGTCAACAGCACTGGTCCATTCATCGAATCCTCTTTGTCAACAGGTTTCAATTAAATAAGTCAGCGGCACGAATTCAGGTCCTAGGTTACGTGCCGAAAGAGCAAAAATATCATTGTGTTCGTCATTCAAAGATTTCTCACTGACCAAAGCACTTGTTTAAGGTTTTCAATAACCATTCGATAGCTCAAATCTACCCGATTGCAATGATTCATTTGTTTTCAGAAAAAGAGTTCTCGGTGCTCTGTAACAATCAGGAGAAGAATGGATTTTGCAGATTTTGCAACGAAAGAAGCGCGGTGTCTTAGTGACCATACAGCAATCCTTATCGAATTACCGGCAAAGCACGGCAGTTTGGTGCCAATATTAACTTGGATAAGATTTGAGCTATCCAATGATTACTTGAAGTCTAGAGAACAAGCTTTATTATGCGAGGAATGTGCGAATGAGCAACATAATTCAAATTTTGCTGTTACAAAGCATTGATAAAACTATTTTAGAAATAAAACACACCATTCGAGTTCTCTGATTCGTTCTATCGAATGGCTATAGAAGAATTGAAAAAAATGCTCTTTTCCTGAGAGGTCGAAACAGAGCGCGGCTAGTGGAAAAATACTAATGGTGTTTCCAGAAAAGAAACACTTAGTGCGTTAACTAAGGACTTGGCTGTGGATTGATTACTAACACACTTATGAAGAGTTCTTATTAGCGGAAGGCATTGCTTTTTAATTTGTCCCGGATGATCAAAAAGAACCCCTTTCTTTCCTGTTTGCGGACGGCGCCAATATCCGTTGGTGAGGCGTTTGGACAGCTACGAAGAGAGTTTGGTGGTGCTGACACAACGTTGTGGGGCACTTTAGTAAGCAATATATAACTTCCATGCATATCATGGGAATATTATAGCTTCTTATGCGGGAGTTTTCCATTAAACGCCAAGACGCTATTCGCCTTTATTTTTGCTTTGTCACAAGCTTCTGCTATGTCCAACGATGCAACGAAGTTCGTCTTTTATTGCGTCATTATTGGACAAAAGGGCTTTTCACAGCGAGCTGCAGTCGATCAAGTGAATGAAGTTGAAGGAGAAGGCAAACAAGTGAATCTGTTGCTGGACGCTCGTTTCAACGCTTTGATGCCGGAGATTTTGATCCGGAAGGCAAGCCCTGTTTAGAACTTCTAACAAAGATGAACAACAAAATTTTTAATGCTGCTCTAGAAGATCAACCGTCGTCAAATGCTTGCAGATTGGCAATTAGACTTAATGACGAACAACCGATAGCAGAAAGTCAGAGAAAATGAAGAAAAGAACGTCTCCTTTTCTTCGGCATATAAGCTTCAACAATTTCTATCGAATTTTCCACTTAACATACACCTTTCTGGAATGCATATGAGTACAGAAAAAGATAGGAATTACATTAATATCGATCTCCAATCAAGCATTTTCGAGCACAAAAGTCGTATCATACTGTCCACTTTCAGATTGAACCACGTAGAAAATAAGCATTTGTCGTATCTCAAAAAATTATTAACGATGAGACTTCATCGTTACTTTTCTTTCCAGCATCCTCAACCTTTCTCGTAAGAGCAGTGGTGCGATACCGATATCCCCCTTTTGGTAAGCAGCGATGCACTCATCGCATGACATGAAAAAAAGGAACATAGCCGCTTTGAGTCATGAAACAATCGTAAACAGGAAACACAGAAGTGAGACTATACTTCTGAGCCCTCTGGTGAACATCATCTATCTCCACATCGACGATCCTTGCAAGTCCCTCGATTTCGGCCATGGACTTATCGATCAGCCATGGACTTATCGATCGTATCAACTATAGCACGTCTTCGTTGCTCATCTCTTTGCTTCGAGTGTTTTATTGAGACCACGCCCAAATTCCAATAGATCCCTTCATTATTATTTGAGCCAACATGTCATGTGGTCTGGTAAGGGCTCTTCTACAGCTCGATACGCGTGTTTCGTTCTTACAGACTCGTCATTCGGGCGGAATCCATCGTCATTCGATCTTTTAATTAGTCACTTTTCTCGGGAGCCTGCTCTCACTGCAGAGAGATATCGAAGACGAACGTTTTGCACTTTATATCAAGTGAAATCTTCACGACTGACGGTCTGTAAGGACGAAACACGTGTTTCGGGCTGTACAAGAGCGCTAACTAGACCACATGACATGCTGGATCAAATTATAATGAAAGGATCTTTTGAAATTTGGCGTAGTCCTCATAAAACACTCGAAACAAAGGCGTAACACAATAACAGTAGCAGCAAAGAGCAATAGAGTGTACAACACTCTGTGTTGGGCGAAAATTTCACTTGATATAGAGTGTAAAAGGTTCGTTTTTGATATCTCCCTGCAGAGGGAAAGCAGGCTCCTAAGAGAACTGACTAATAAAAAGATCGAAAGACGACGGGTTCTGCCCGATTGCTCATGAATATTTGATTAGCTTTCAAATGCAGATAAAGACAATGAGTGATATGTAAGAATTAAAGGTAGTGAGAAAGAGGAAGGAAGAATACGCAACATTTGTTACTGAAAGAGAAAACCATCATTCGTTAAGACAATTTTTTGAATGTTGAGTGATATGTATTCGACATTCGTTCGACAATGCACATAAGGTGAAAGTGTGATGGACGATCATAACAAATGAATAGATGCTATGAATTGTCCCAGTATCGTAACCTATATTGAGTTTCGCAAGCAGCAAGTGAATTGCGCTTTGTGATCGACAGGGCGCTAAGTGCGAAACCTAATATTATTCAAGCTGTAACAGCACAACAAAATGCTCATTCAAAAAATTAAGCATGTTATTGAAATAGCAAAAATTTGTTCTATCGAATGACTATTGGAAGCCTGAATGAAAGGCTGGGTCTAGTGAAAATCATTCAAATGTTCAGCACAATTCTATTTTTATTATCACAGCATAAATTGGGAACAATTTTAAAGATGAAATACATTGTTCACATTTCCAAACTTTAAGCTATCAAGTGATTAATTTCCAAAATGTTAGAAAAGAATCAAAGTCACGTTTTTTGAATATGGGTGCGGATAGGGGAAAAGTTATCTAAGCTTATATGACAACTAGTCTACCATTTTTAATTATTTGTAGCACAGAGCACTAGAATTAACACGACGTAAGCTCCTTGAAAAAGTCATCCATTTAGAAAAATGTGTCTTTCTATTACACTTCTACATATTGTTAAAAATTAAGAAGTGAAGGATGGAAGTGCATTGGTTTCTCATTGATGTGGCCTCCTCATTGTGTATCGAAAAGTAGGGATTTATAGGACACTTTTGTGTTCATCGTTTGAGGAGAAAGTGTTTTTTAGTTTTTTTTTTTGTATGGACTCCAGTAGTCATTGAATGTCTTTGGGCAGAAAATTTATTTAGTGAACATCATTTCTGAAGTGGTTTTTTAGTTTATTGTAGCAGCAAAAACAATGTTGGTTTCAAATTGGCCCATTATGCTGAGCAAAGCTTTATTCGAAACCTTACATTCTAGCATTTTTGCTACTGTTCTTGCTAACCAGAAAATTTCTTAGTGCATTGTAGCAGCTGGAAAAGACTACCTTTTACCTTTTAGCTTTTGTGTAACAAAATTGTGCGAGAAATATGTTCATATCGTCCCATTAGCTTAGGCTTCCATTTTCATTTCGTGCAATAACATACAGCTGAAAAAAGAAGGAGTAGAGCAAATGTTCCATAAAGATTATTCCTGGAGAAGGTTTCCCAATCTACAAATTTTTCTTTCACTATTCATAGTAACTGTTTTTCACGATCGTCCATCACACTTTCACCATCTGTCTATGGTCGAATGCCCTGCATATCACTCAGCATCTCAAAAATTATGAAAGAGAATAACGCATTCTTTTACTAAAAAATCCATGCGCATTCAGCCCTCTCCTTTCGCGCTAGTTTTGATTCCTGCTTATCACCTATTGTCTTTGTCTTCAGCTGAATGCAAAACAATTATAGATAAACGACGAAGACATGCTATAGTTGATAAGATCGATAAGACCATAGTCGAAATGGAAAACTCAAAAATCTTTCGCTAAACACAGCTTTTCACTCAGACATCCAAAACTATTTGATAGCACAAATCTGAGCCATTTCAACAATTGTGAAGCTTATCTTCTCAAATCGACGGCCGTCCTAGAATCTGCTGTATTACAATGACGGGCTAAAACTTCACTCACATTCAGAACAGTCTCTCATGAAGTAAATTTGACCAACATGATTTTGGATGTAATAAGGAGACCATGTCTTGAAAGTCTATTCCATTTTTGGGTTAAGACTTAACAAAAGAGACTAAATAACGATCACATGACACAGATGTGTAGACTGATATATTTCGCCTCACGTCAATTGTGTACTTTCACAGATGCAAAAAAGGTTCTTGATTTTTGAGTGGGCTTCGCGAAATTCATCGTGATCAAAACGAACCTTTCACTTCGCCCACCTTTCTTCATTTAAACACGGCGCTGGAATAGAGACTGACTTGACTCAAAATATAAGTTTTTGTTGCAGGAAAGTACTACACACTCACGGATCTTCAAGGAGAAATTGCTCTTAAATTTGAGAAAATTCTACATTTGTGAATAAGGCATATCGAAATGAATCGAACGCTCACTAAATGCTGAGCATTCGCTCGGCTCACCGAGAACGCGCTGCATGATTGCCAAAATTTACTATATACTTCAACATATGCGACACTAGAGGGCAATTTGCCGCTTCGTCCGTAAGGGACGACTGTATAAATCGATGCGCGCAAAGCGAATCGCAAGCGGTGCGCGATTTTCGTTGTTTGATTGAAGCTTTTTCTACGTTTTGTAAAATTTCTTGGAAATATTGTGCTACTTTGATAGAACGCGATTCTCTCTACTCGCTAGTAAACTCTTGATTCAAACATGCGCGTCGAGTATGGAGAAAAACGCTGTTTTATTACGCAAACAAACTGATTTTGGCAATCAATCAATTGCGTTGATTTGCACAAAAGATATCATGTCAACAAAACCTTCAGTTTTGATATTTCTTAAATCTATACAAAACCCAAAAGTTGTCATCACTTGTCCTGTCGCCTGTCGCCCCGTTGATCGTCGAGTAACTTGAGCGGGCATCAGCAATACTTCCAATTTTAGCTATCGCTTGCAGCAGTAGCCCACTGGGTCCGCCTCGCTCTAGGGATTCGCCGAGCATCATATCTTTATTATATGCCTTTCGTGAAGAAATCGGGCCAGCGGGTCGGTGGTCTTCCTGTAGAACATTTGATGTCCCGAGAAATCTAGTCGGTAACAGCTCTCGTCCATCGGTGTCGTTGAAGCGCATCTCGTGTCCGGCCCTCCTTATCTTCGATATCCTAGTGTGTACTTTTTTCTATGTGTCACGATATCGAAATAGGGTGTGCTGGACCCGCCAAAATAGAAGTTATCATAACAAATAAATTCGAAAACATTGAGTAATACATCAAAAATGATGATGCATGCTGCATGCGATATCAGTTTATCGATCACTCTCACTATAACTAAGTTTCATCAGTCATTCGTTCACTTCAAACCATTTAGAGTTAACGCATAAAAGAAAAAAGGATCAAAAGCTTATGGCCAGAGTGGAAGAATTCTGAGCGTTGAGGGACAATCAAGTTTGAGTATGAGCCCTGTAACATTGACATCACGAAAACTTTTGGTTAGAAATATGTGTCTCAAGAAATTATTTTTGGTTTTTTTCCCCTATCCACACTCATATTCAAAAAAAGGCGTCTTTTGGTCCTTTTCAACATTTTAATAATTATTCGCCCACTTGAATATCGAGAATTTTTGAAGTGTATTTTAGCTGTCCATCAACATTCGAAATTACACCCACCATCAGTTATGTAGACTGACCAATGGACAAAATAGCATAATTTCTTACTCTAGTGAAATCCCACTTTCTGTGACACATGCCAGCTCATTTCACAAACACTCAAATGTTCCTGGACCGTTTACGTCTTTTAGCAGCGCGTATGTAATGAAATCAACCGGGATTACTGCCCTATATACTAACTTGTCAAATGACTAAGCATTGCATATCATCCACACGCTCCTTATACAACACCAAGGCGCAACAAACATATACGGCTTGTCAATTGAGCAGCTGACCGCTCTTTGAATAAAGGGCTGAACTACACAATCACTAGGGAGTTTGGGGAGTAATTTGCACAGAACATAGGATTAGCAATAACACAGCGGCTAATACCATGTTTTGCACTGCCTCAATGTAGAAGGTGGAAGTAGCAGTGCTCAACCCTTTCTGGACCACCACTTGTAATCGAAACGTGTAGTACAAATCGCAACCCCGATGCGCGACTTTTGTTATTTTATTAGGGTTTTTCATCATTTCAGGTATAAACCTAGGGTATATCATGATGTCCTCATAGCTTGGGATTTCCTCTAACAAATTATATAGTTTTGATGCGAATACAACGTTTATGTCTCAATTAAAAGCTCTTGTTTGCTATGCAATCACAGTAATGCTGGTATTCTGCAATTTGTAGTAAGTTGCAAAAAGAAAGTAATGGCATAGATTTATTAGTGTTCATGTATATCATTATGTACAATGGGAAGAAGTTACAATAGTTATTAAAAGTTGTGAAGCAATGAACAGTCTGCTAAAAAAGATGTTGCACAGTGCATGTGATGCTAGATCATCGATCACTCAAATTATAACTAAGGTTGGTACATTTCCCTATCCGCGCCTATATTCAATAAAACGTATTTTTTGCTCTTTCCAAACATTCCTGGAGTCATTTTATAGCTCAAATCTATAGAACGGAAAAGGTAAATTTTATTTCACATTCAAGCATTATTTGTCAAGCTAAGTTTTTTACTAAAAGTTCAGTAACGAGTCGGTGGCACAAATCTTCAAAAATCCAATACTGTCTTTAGTATTCCGAAATGAAACTTTGTTTACGTTGCAACTCTGTAATTAATGTTGCATTTCACATGCGGCGCTCACACCTTGCACCGATATGTGGATGAATTACGCAACATTGTCATTAGGCCATCACCTTTCAATAACTAGTCGATAGCGTGAATTGTGAAAATTATTAATGGTGTGCTTGCTTTATGAAAAGACATCTCTTAGCTTGCTGTAGCATTAAGAACAAACTGTGCGGCATACTTAAGTACTTTTCGCTAAACATAGCTTTTCTTTCAGATATTTAATAAACATTTGTAAGCATCACTCACAACAGTTTCAATGATGCGCTTGGCTTTTGAGAAAGACTTCTTTGTGCGTTGCCACAGCTAAGACGAAACGTTAGTATATACGATAGCAACGACGATAATTTCATACTTGGGAGGCGTACGGTCCAGCAACATTTGTGTGTTCGTAAAATGAACTGGAACGTGTCACAGCAAGTGGGGTATTAATAGGGCAAAGAACTATGCTAATCTGTCCGTTCGTCCGTCTACATAGCTGATGGTGGGTGTAATTTGAAATGTTGATGGATGGGTATATATACACCTTTCAATTGAATATTTAAGCGTTTGAATGATTACCAAAACTTCGAAATGAAAGGAAAAATGGTTTTCTTGTGAATATGGGTGCGGATTGAGAAAAAGTACCCAAGAATATCTTTTCGGAGACACATATTTCTGACCAGTAATTTGCATAATGCCGCTGTTACAGGTGTTTTACTCAGACATGATTACACCTTAACGCTCAGAATTTTTCCACTGGCCGTAATTCTTACATACGTCAATTTTAAATGACTTGAAGTGAACGAATGACTGATATAAACTCAGTTATATTGAGAGTTATCGATAAACTGGTATCGCATACAGCATGCATCATCATTTTTGATAAATTGCTCACCGTTTAATAATCATTTTCCTGCTATGATAGCTTTCGGGTTTGTATAGATGTGAAAAAGATCAATACTAAAGGTTCTATGCTGAGATCCGTTGCAAAGTTCAATGCAATTGATTGATTGCCAAATTTATCATGTTTGCTTGGTAAAACAGCGTTTTTCTTCATACTCGACGCGCATGTTTGAATCAAGAGTTTACTAGCGAGTAGAGAGAATCGCGATCTATCAAAGTAGCACAATAATTCCAAGAAATTTTACAAAACTTAGAAAAAGCTTCAATCAAACAACGAAAATCGCACACCGCTTGCGATTCGCTCTGCGCGCATCGATTTATACAGTCGTTCCTTACGGACTAAGCGGCAAATTGCCCTCTAGTGTCGCTTATGTTGAAGTATATAGTATATTTTGGCAATTATGCGGCGCGTTCTCAGTGAGGCGAGCGAATGCTCAGCATTTCCTATGCGCTCGATTCATTTCGACGTGCCTTATTCACGAATGTAGAATTTTCTCAAATTTGGGAGCAAGTTTCCCTTGAAGATCCGTGAGTGCGTAGTGTTTTCATGCTATAAAAAACTTATATCTTGAATTGAGTCCGTCTCTATTCCAGCGCCGTGTTCAAATGAAGAAAGGTAAGTGAAGTGAAAGGTTCGTTTTGATCACGATGAATTTCGCGAAGCCCACTCAAAATCAAGAACGTTTTTTTGCATCTGTGAAAGTAGACAGTTGACGTGAGACGAAATATGTCAATCAACACATCTGCGTCATGTGATTCCTATTAGTCTCTTTTGTTGAGTCTTAACCCAAAAATGGAATAGACTTTTAAGACAAGGACTCAGTAATACAAAATCATGTGGGTCAGATTTATTTCACAAAAGACCGCTTTGAGTGTGAGTGAAATACTAGCCCGCCACTGTTACAGAGCAGATCCTGGGACAACCGTCGATTTGAAAAGATGAGCTTTGCATTTTTTGAGTGCGTTGAGCTTTGTGCTATCGAATAGCCTTTGAAAATCTGATTGAAAAAGCGTGTTCAGCGTAGAATATTGAGTGCAGAATGAGATACTTTTTGTTTTACAGTGGAATATAAAGACCATTTGAAAACTAAATAAGCCGTGCGAGTTCTTAAATTCAAAGCTAATGGATGGATTGTGAAATGTCAAAAAAGAATGAATACTACTTTTCTTTAACATTGAATAATTAGAAAGTACCATCTCCTCAGCAGTGATGAACACGCGCTTTTCCTACATTAACTCCAGTTACATTCTACAATTGCCTCCACAAAGAAGTCTATTAGAGGCGTTTCGTTGTACAAGATGTGCCTTCAAGCTACGTTCTTGCAAGAGAGGCGATACAAATGCACAATAAGGGTTGGGAGTTTGCTTGCATTTTCACAAGGACGTTGCATTGTCGCATATGAATGAAGGATTTTGAAACAAGTAGTCGCCCGTTGTTTCAAAAAAAAAAACCTTCAAAATGGTTTATTTATGGCGTCCTATTATTTTTGCAGCGATAGAGTACCTCTGACATGTAAATTTTACCTATAATTACCAATAAACCACCTATGACGTCCAAGCTGTGGGGTAACATTTCAAGCGTGAAACACAAAATTTTTTCCGTTTTTACAAAGCTCTGGGATAATTACTGAGAAAACCAATATATTGTCAAAATTCCTGTGATTCGGGCTTGCGAATGACCCGCGAAACTTCGGTGAGGAGCCATATCGAACACCTAGTCGAGCTAATGAAACAAATTAGGTGTGAAAGATGGATTTTATCCTTCCTGCGACAACATAACAAAAGGTCTTTCTCAAAAACTAAACATATCGTTGAAATTGCAGGAATGTAAGATTTCGAATGATTATCAAATGTTTTAGAGAAAACTCCTATTCAGCGAGAAAGGGTTTTATCCAGCCGTGTATCATATTTGATACACATCGTCCCTTAGTGGTTAGCGGCCTATCTGTACGTTCAAACGGCTAAGTTTCCTAGAACAGTCTGGATGTCAAATCAAAATCATCTGCTATGTGCCAAAATAGTAAACATTCAAAGTAAAATTGAAAACAAAGCAATATCGATAAACATCAACAAGTAGTGAGAACACAAATGAAAGAGTGAGTAAAGCACCATGAGAGCGCTGCATATTCCATGCGATAAGCCCAAGACCAAATTTTTTGTGACAAAAATGAAATTCAAAGTATTTTTGGCCAAAAAGTGCACGAACCAAGATCTTGGATTCGAACGCCCCAGATTAATCCAGCTATTTATGCTACATAACCTAGAAATAGCTCGAAACTTTCTTACTTACGTACTTGGATACTTCCACCCTCCTTGTTCACTAGTAATGCACGCTCCGGCATAAATTCCATTCATTTCTCTTCCGCACAAGTGTTGTTCATGATGGTGGTTTGCTTTGAGCATGTGTCGTACATGGGAACCATTTCGTAGATCCAAACTTGCTGCCATCTCCTGTTGCAGATGCGTGGTCTTAGCCACAAACATGTCAACCCATCTTTGGGTGGTTTTTCAAGAGTACGCTTGCGTTCTTTCAGAGCCCATTCCACTGTTCTTTTCGTCCATCTGTCATCTGTCCTTCCTATTATATGACAGGTCCACCTGTGTTTCAGTATCAATAGATAAACTTTTAGATCATTAGGATGAGATAGTTGTCGAAGATTGGATCTGTGCGTACCAGTTAGACTTGTAAGTGCCAATCACTTTTGAAAGACTTCTCTCTAGCGCACTGTGAGTGATACGCAGAGTTCTAAGAATGGCTTTAGTATCAGTCCACGTCTCTGCTGCTTAACAGAGCGCTAGAAGGGTATAGAATCGAAAGGTGAGCACAGACTTTGCGGTTCACTATCTGGTAGGTGAATTCTTTGAAAGGACCATGTTGTTTTCCTGCTTCTTTTTGTTTCGTCCTTCAGTAGTTTTTCGTCTTCAACAACGTTCAAGATACACGTACGAGGTGGTCCTCTTAATCAAAAAGCCATCCTATTTAATTTGCTTACGCGCGCACCATGAATGCTTTATGGAACTGTGTCTTTGTCTTGTTTATGCACATCCCAATCTTTTTCAAGCTTCGTTGAGGTCACTGAAGGTCGTCTTTGTTTTGCTGGTACTTTAAGAAAAGATGATGCAATTCGCAAAACGAAGTTTCGATAGGAATCTATCAATCTGTGTGCTTTTCTCGTCCCAGTTGAGTGACTTACATTCAGGGCATTGCGGCGGTGAACGGCTTCGGCTAGATAGTGATGCTTTGTCGAACCCTTTTTTATGGGTACAATGAGGAATCTACAAAAAAGTAGCATTTCGTTTTTCAGTTTCGACAGCAGTTTGCTGCTGTTCGCACATAGGATGGGTTTCACAATGGTTGATGACGGCTTTATAGAGTTGCATCCGCTTAAATGCCTCTTGTCATTCGCTTCCTCGTAGGCTACCGAGGTTGAATCAACTGGCATAGGGTACTTCAAAGAGACTTCATGGACCTATAACACGATTTTGATGTAGTTCATGACCCAGAAACCCTTCTGAAAAATTGCTTGTTCAACTGCTGTGCCTCATTCAAGATCCCTCAATATGCACAAAAGCATGGTCGTTGTGAAGAGCTTGTAGAGTACTCGACAGGCATATTGAGTAGCAGAAAAGAATATTTCTCTTTTCTTCCAAATATGATGTCATTTTTCTTGCGAAGAACAGACGCAGATTGTGGCCATCACCTCAAATTGGCGGTGACAATATTAGATTCGGTAGCAGCGCTTCTATGCTTTCCGTCGTAACTCAAACTTTATGAGACAAATTTCTGGTGGCTTCTCAACAATGAGGATTCTGAAGTCCGAAACGAGGATGGTAGAACGAAAATTTTGCCATAAAATTTTTCAATTGTCAATTCCATAACATGACGAGATTCAGTAATAGTCACATCTTCATTCAGTAGGGTGGATAGCAGAGTTAATAGTTGGAGAGATTCCGAAATCACTTCTTCAGAATAGATCGTTTTAGTGTTGCTTTGAGAACTTTCTATGTTTGTCCCAATGTGAATCCTTCTGCAACGATCTTTTCGGCTGGCATTGATAATCAGCTTACCTAGATGTGCTGCAAAAGGGTCAAGTTTGAGTTTCCTTCTTCTTTTGAACAATACCTTAGCAGCATTATAAGTGCGATGGAACTTTTTTTCGTGAAAATGAAGCCAAATTGGCGCAAGTCCTGACTTCGGTCTGGTCTTCCTTTACCTTGCAGTAACATGAAGAGAGGTTTATATTGAGAACATCGTTGTCGATCTTCTCTTTGCTCGAAAAATTAGACGCTATGGAAAAGAAGCGCAGCGGAAAGGAGTCTTGCAAGACGGTTTCCGTGCCATTCATTCTCTTATTTCGAATTTCCCTTTCCCCTATTCATTACCTGTTTCTTTCTAATCTGGCGTCAAAGCCTGCAACAAAGAATTTGTGGGGCTATTCGTTACGGATGGTATCATCCATAAAATGGTCTATTTCGCTCTCTTATCAGCTGCAAAAGTTAATGATTAACAGCTGATGGTATCGACTTTTCAACGCGAAAGCTGGAGGCGAAGGTGAGTTGAACGTGATGATAAGACTTTGTACGAAATGACCAGATTGATGTTGTATGGGTGGACTATGAAACCGACGTTTTCTACGTATCGTTAAGGAAACTTCGTTTAACCAATAACAAGAGTGCCGTCGTCTGATTGTCTTACATTGGTTTTCCGGCTTTCGCTTCATATTGAGCGATCACATGAGATTCAATGTGACCAGCGGCCTTATATCAAACCTCTCAAGGGAGCTTTGGTATCTTTTCGTAAATTACATGACAATTTAGGCAACGCAGATTGTCCATGACAATAGAGAGCAAATGGTATCGCAAAGGTTCGAAGACCTTAGACAGAAAACGGTGCAGCGATGATCGTTCGTCATAGTAAAGTGGCGAGGACGGTACCCAGCTGCCGCCAACCTCAACAGTCAGTTCGATCGCCGGACTTCATCCAAACGGTCGCTTAACCTCACTCGAAAAACCTCACTTCAATTAGTTGTCGATCCAATATTGCTCCCTTCACACAATCGCGTTGTCGTGTATCTAACTGCTATCATAAAATTGCGTTTATACAACTGTCAATTGAACCCAATAGAATTTTGAGCTGAACAGAGCACTTCCGTAGCGAAGCGAATTCACTTAGGCTATGCTCGGCCTACAACCGCCATCAAGGGACTTTGCTCATGCATAACAGTAGTGAACCCACTGTTATCACAATACAGTATACTCACCCACTGGATCCCAGTGTCTGTGCTTGTATCCGGGGCGAGCATAGCAACACAAATGGGCTCCTCCACCTGGTCATGCTCCGTCATTTACATCATTCATGGCATCGTCAGACGACGATTCATCTCATTTAATCGTACTAACATAACGATATGTTGCAATCATGTACATATTGCATTTATATTAATGAAGTGATATGTATATATTATAGGTTGTTTGGTTCTACCACATTGTTTGGCACCACGCCTTTGTTTGGATTCACCCTACTGCTTGGTATAACCCATATAAAGGAGTTGAACTTTATGCTGTTGCCCGTTACAAGACACAAGTTTGTAGAAGAGAAGAATCGATCACACAATCTAAAGTTTAGCCAGCCAAACCCAGAAGTGCAGCTCGCAATATCAAAGGGTTTAACGCGTGACAGCACGGAGGTCAGTGCGCAGCTAAGGATAGTCCAATCACATTCAGACATCGATTGGATCATACCAAGACAATCCAGGTATCAGACAATAAACCACTGAATCTTCATCACACAGTACAAAACCACTGAACCTCCACATGTAATTTAGTGCATCGATTACAAAACTTTGCTAGAGGCCTCAAGAAGTGCATAAAGGTCGGCGTCCCGGATGGCTGCTTTAAAGTGTTGTAGATGAGGAGCAAAAAAGGATCTTCATGACGTGTCGTAGGCGTGTTTGTTCTGTACTTCACCAATAACAGTCCATAAACCTGAGATTTGATCGTCTCTCACCGGTCGTCTCACCGATCGGCGTCGTAGACGGAAGCAACCAATGTGCAGAGTACAGAGGCTGGGGAATTCTTGCTGTTCCAGTTGTTTTGCCTCATGTAGTTCTGAGGTAAACCCTGTTCGAGCCTCCTTAGATTATCACCGCACATAGCGGGCTCAGTTGTTGTGAAGTGAAAAAAGATAGCCATCTTCGACAAGTGACTATCAGTACTGCGATCGTTCCTAGTAATGTTTACTCTTGGCTGAACTTTTCCGGTGGAAAGGTCCAACCTGTTCTCAGTCTACAGGTCCTTGCTGGTGATTTGGACCACCCGCTGTGTTTTGCACTCCGAAATTCAGGAACACCTCTCAGCTACCACGATTTGGTAAGATATTTAGGAGGTTAAGCCTTCCAGAGGTGTAGCACGGCGTTTTCAATGGCAGCTGTATGTTTGGGCATTTTCGCCAGCTTCATCAGTACCACTTGCTTTCGGTACACCCCTGCTAGTATTGGCTGTGGCGCAGTAGACCTATTAGTCTGAACAAGTCAAGTATTACTTTATCTTAAGGTTTGCACTGATCATCACTGAATCGCTTTCGGCTCTTACGAGGCATATAATAATACCTGCTTGCATTTCTTTGAAACCTCGCTTGAAAATATAAATAATTTTATCCAATATATAACATTCTACAGAACTGTATTGATTTTTTGAACAACGTCGCAAAAAAGTTGATCAGGTACTGTTAAATGCCTGCGTAATAGCCGTAAGCAGGATCAAGATCACTCGAGACCTCAACACTAAGTAATCACTCCATTCCGTTCAGAATAGTACATTTTTAACACCGCTATTATCACTTGCAAAGGTGAGACGTAATGCACGTGGTGTTGATAAGGCGCACGAATAACTGCGAAACGCGTGTATGCCACTCGAAACGCTATACAAGACTTTTGAAGAATTCAAAACATTTTATCAGACAAGCTCAATTTTTTGAGAGTATCTCAAACAAGCCGGTTGCGAGGTACTGTTACTTATGCCATATCATGGCTGCAAGGAATGAAGTCGCGGTGTTTGCTAAAGCGCGGAAACATCTTTTTTTTCAAATATTCAAAGACCTTGAATGGCTTTTTTTTTGTTGATCGCTGACTAGTATTTCACGTTTTTGTGCCATTCCAGATATTTCCGTAAAGATCCTCTGCAATGGCGATTTGGATAGGCCAAAGAGTTTCTTCAAAACAACTTTGCGCATTAATTTACAAAAAACCTTTTACAATTTCAATAATCTCGTCGATGGTTTCGAATGTATGAACAGATATTGGTCAAAATACTATTTTTTACATTTTCGAAAGACTTTAGTATGATCTTCAGGAGCACTATGTGACGACAAGTTTGAACTTCAATACTGTCTTATTTGGGTCAATACAAAGAGGCTCTATTTAGAAGTGTTTTGGAACATTACTGTTGTTTATTCCTTTACGACCATGAGAAATGATTTCGATTATGGGTTGCTGCACTTTTCGCAGCTTACAGTTTTTAGTTACTGCGCATTTTTTTGGGCCGGTTTCTCTTCACTGAACACTATTCCACACTTTTTGTGATACATCAGTTGATTTTCAAACAGTGATTTTACACTAGAGTCGACCCATGCACATGCCCATGCGTTTTCAAAGAGCTGCATGTACAAAAGTACCGTTTCGGACTATGGAATCAAATCATATGAATGTGAAAAACATGGAAGAGATATGGAAGAACAAATCAAATATAGCATAAAACCATGTGAAAAGCAGACACGTCTAGTTACATGTATAATGGCCAATCTTTTTCCATCACATACAAGAGATCTTCAAGAAGAATTGCTGCGCAGTGCCATGCAAGGGAATACAGTCTTGTACCATAATTTTGATGCTCATTTAGACCATTTTCACCGCCCGCTCGGGATCGAACGTTGCGCATATCACACAGGTTTCTCAGATGTATAATTACCACGTATAGTGTTCTTTCGAATAAAAAGGATTAAGAAAACTGTTCCACGAACAGAGAAATGAGGAAGCACTCGACGTTGATCAATCCATGAGTGATACAACCGGCGTTTGTGTTGATCTAGCAGCCTGTGGTGACTGGATACATACCTTGAAAACTTGCGGTATACCACCGATGTATCAAGTCAGCGCTGCTATTATCCCCGCAGACAAGCCGGGCTCTAATTCACCGGCCCCCGGAATGATGGAAGGCTTGGACAGACTTGAGCACCGGATAAAATCATAGACAATTGAGTAATCGACCGCGTATGTGTCGCAGAGCTTTCCCGACCACACCGCCATACGCGCTCTTCCAGAAATAAAGCAAAATATACCATTTCGATTCTGGCAAATTCTGCAAGCTGTGTACAGTTCCACATCCATTTTTCTTGCGCAATGTTGAACGAAATACCATCCACATTAGCAGTGTCATTGTTTCTGAAATAGAAACTTATTCTGTACTGCTATGATTATAATAGAAAGATAATCGATTATTACACTCTTACATCAAAACAACGTTATGCTTTCCGAACTCTGGACTCACACCGTGTCTGCCTCCAATGGCAACTCTTCGCACACCATAGAGGACACGCTAAAGAAGCATTACCTATTAGTCATTCAATGGGAACAAAGTAATTATCGCCTAACTGGTCGTGGAACTTTATTCAAGATTTCGCTTCACAATTTCGCCTATTTAATCGCTCATAATTCATCTACGCTACAGAGAATGTCATAAAGCCATGCAATATCAAATACACAATTCTTCTCTTCCATTAAGAAAAATTTCAAGAATCAGTGAACATAAAAACAAAGAGAGTTTGGGAAAGAAAGAATACTAATGATATTGGTTTTGCTCACAACTCAATTCTCTTAGGTCTCCAACTAATTTTGTCCAAATTGCATTATTTGTGTAATTACGGTTGTGCTAATGTCTTAGATCGTAAAAATGAATGCATCACAGTAGTTTGTCTGCGCAAAATGAGAACTAAAACAGTCGATATTGTTGAAATAACTTGTGTCAAACCAATAAGTGTTTACACAACTTTGGTGCCCTCTAACGGGACTGAAGAGATTGAGAACCTCCCTCGAAATGATCGTGCAATCACCTCGTTAACTCCGGAAAACCTTCAGAAGATTTGTTGACAAGTTCAACAAAGTCCGGAGCGTTCAGTGCGCAGAATTTTCTGACAAATCGAAGTCGGTGAGTGAAACGTAAGAAATATTGCCAAAAATAAGCTGAACTTGAGCAGTAACAATTTTGTTTGCGTTAACTTTCTAGAAAACAAGTCAAAGGAAATCGGCTTTTGCAAGCACGCAAATTCTTCATTTGACAGCTAGCGCTCACTTGTCAAGGGTGCTTTTTACGGATGAGAAGATATTCATGGTCAAACCACTCTATCAACGCCAGAATCAACGCCTTTTTGAAGACGGTCAGCTGGAATCTGTAGCATCAAAAACCATGGGCATCAGTGATTTTCGGTCTCTGTGATATCTGGGCCTATATTTGCGCTACCGAAAAGACCCCGTTGATCGGCGTATCAACAGGTACGTCCAAATGAACGTTGCCAGCTATCAACACCTAATTTTACGTGTTGTGTTGGAGCCTCGGAATAATCGAAACTTTAGCACCGAGGAGTTATGATTCAGCAGGATTATGCTCCTGCCCATTTGTCCCGCCGATTGCCGTCTGTCTAGATGAGTTTTCAGGGTTTTTCGTAAAAACATTTGAACATCAGACTTGTTGGGTCTCAACCCAGTGAATTACTCCGTGTGGTTCATACTAAAGGAAAACGTCTCGGCTACTCGCTGCACTAAAGTAGACGAATCTACAACGGCTTTGTCATGCGCTTGGGACGAAATTATGGTGAAAATCTTCGCAGACTACTTCGTAACAGAGACCAAGAACCACTTCTGGAAATTTATCATGCCCTGTTTTAGCCCTTCAGCTAAAATGCACCTTGAGGCTTTTTCAAAGTTCTAGCAGTCGTCCGATCGCTCTTATCAGATTTTAATAGTGTATGTTATATACAAAATTGATCCAATATTATGTTTAAACAGTAAACATGAATTCTTATTTTCTTATTCAATCACCTTTCGTCAAACAAAGCTATTTCTTGGAATTTTCAAAAACTATCGATAGATCAAACTTCAAGAATTCTAATGATCTGCTTGGTTTCTACAAATTTTTAAGTGCACTGTAAAGCCAAAAGAAAATTGGTATCCGCAAAACTGGATTATTTCTATCATCTGTGCCTTTCTCTGGGCCTCTGAGAAAATAGCGTATTTTGTTTCTCCTCAAGCTCACTCTAGACCGCAACATTAAGTAATCACTCCACTTAGTTAAGAATAGTACATTTTTAACACCGCTATTATCACTTGCAGAGGTGAGACGTAAAGCACGTGGTATGATGAGGCGCAAAAATAACTCCGAAACGCGTGTATGCCATTCGAAAAGCCATACAAAACTTCTGAGAGGTTCAAAACATTCTATCAGACAGGCTGGATCTTTGAGGGATATTCCAGACAAGCCGGTTGCGAGATACTGTTATTTATGCTATAACACGGCTGCAAGGAATGAAGGCGTGTGTTTGGTAAAGCGCGGAAACACCTTTTTCTCAAATATTCAATCACCTTGGATAACTATTTTTCTTCACTGATCGCTAACTAGTATTTTACCTTTTTGTGCCATTCCGGGTATTTCCGTAAAGATCCTCTGCAATGACAATTTTGATAGGCCAAAGAGCTTCTTTAGAACAACTTTGCGCACTAGTTCACAAAAATCCTTTGGCAATTTCAATAATCTCGTCGATGGTTTCGAATGTATGAAGAGATATTGGTCAAAATACTATTTTTTACATTTTCGAAAGACTTTAGTATGATCTTCAGGAGCACTATGTGACGACAAGTTTAAACTTCAATACTGTCTTCTTTGGGTCGACACAAAGTGGGTCTATTTGGAAGTGTCTTGAAACATTACTGTTGTTCATTCCTTTACGACCATAAGAAATGATTTCGATTAGGGGCTGCTGCACTTTTCGCAGCTTACAGTTTTCAGTTACTGCACATTTTCTTGGGCCGGTTCCTCTTCACAAAACACTATTCCAGACATTTTGTGATAAATCAGACGATTCTCAAACAGTAATTTTACACTAGAGTTGAACCATGTACATGCCTATGCGTTTTCAATGAGCTACGTGTACAAAAAATACCGCTTTAGACGATGGAATGGAGTCAAATGGATGTGAAAAACATGGAAGAGATATGGAGAACAAATCAAATATAGTATAAAACCATGTGAAAAGCAAACACGTCTAGTTACATGTATAATGGTCAATTTTTTTCCATCATATACAAGAGATGTTCGAGAAAAATTGCTGTGGAGTGCCATGCAAGGGCCTACAGTCTTGTACCACAATTTTGACGGTCGTTTAGATGTGTCTCTATGACAGACAGCCCTATGTGCCTGATGCGAAATTAGCCACGGTTGTGTAAGGATTTAAGCGTAACATTTTTCTTCGAAGAATACTACAGTATTATTACGTTTATTACTGCACATACCTCTTTCAGTAGTGTGCTCCTTTCCCGTTCCCGATAAGAGGAGGTAGGAAGTGTGAGGGTGTCCAAATCGGATGGAACCGTTGTTTTTCCTCTAAATTAATCATAGATATAAGCATTTATCTAGACTCAAAGATTTCTATTCCATTTTTGTCAGCTTTGTCTAAAAGAATTTACGTACCTTAAATCTTCATAAACTTTAATTTCCCCGCATAACTTCTTTTAGGTCGTTCCATAAGTCTCGGCACTGGAATAACAGAGACCAAATTTATTAGCCATAGTATTTAAAATTGCATGATTGTGGTATTGTTCAATTACGCAATTTCTTCTGTATACTTTGGCAAACGAGCTGAACATTCTTGCTTTCAAAGGGAGCATAATGGAAACAAATTCTTTTATTACTCATGCACGAACGATGCATAAGGGAAAAATCTAGCGAAACGGCGCACCAGATTATGGGGCTTGAGGCGATGACAAGGTTGCAGAAAAACGGATAGAAGGTAGTTTGTAAAGTTTAAAGATGAAATGAACAGTTTTGAAGGATCACTCATGCTTGAGCCCTCTACAGGAAGCTCCTTTAATCTTACGTGTCGTTTCAACTGCACTTTCGCCGTCGCGCCATTCGTGCATGATTAATAAAGGAATTCGTCTCCACAATAGCTCCATCCCAAAGCATATATAGGCATGTGTAGACCAGAAGTTCCAAAAAAATGTTTAAGATTGGCAGCAAAATAATTCAATTTCAGTCGCTTCTAGCTGATGAATTTGGTGTTTACATCTTTAGTGACAGAACTCATGACTACCTCTTATCGTCGTTCCAACTACACGATGCAATTCATCAATCCTGTATTTTGCTAATTTTATCATTAAGATGATATTTTTACTATCATTCTGATAAGTGTTTAACTCTCCAATCAATTTTGTCCAAATTGAACTGATTTGTGTAATTACGGTTGTGCTAATGCTATGGATCGTAAAAATGAAAGTATCACAGTAGTTGGTTTGCACAAAATGGGAATTAAAACAATCGATATTGTTGAAATAACTTGTTTTAAACCAAAAAAAGCCTACAGAGCTTTAGTCTCTGCAACAAGACTGAAGGGACTGAGAACCTCCCTCGAAATTCGTACAATTACCTCGTTCACTCCGGTCCACAGCATTCAGTGCGCAAAATGGCCTGACAAATCGAAATTGGTGGGTAAAACGTATGAAATATTACCAAAAATAAGCTGAACCTGCGCAATAACAATTTTGTTCGTGTTAACTTTCTGGAAAACAAGTCGAAGGAAATCGACTTTTGAACGCTCGCATATTCTTCGTTTGATAGCTAGTGCTCATTTGTCAAAGGTGCTTTTTACGGATAAAAAGATATCCACGGTCAAACCATTCAATCAACGCCAGAATCAACGCCTTTTTGAAGACGATCAGCTGAAATCTGCAGCATCAAAAACCATGGGCATCAGTGACTTTTCGGTCTCTGTGATGATCTGGGCCTATATTTGCGCCACCGGAAAGACACCGTTGATAGGCGTATCAACAGAGACGTCCAAATGAACGTTGCCAGCTATCAACAGCTAATTTTACGTGGTGTGCTGGAGCCTCGGCATAACCGAAACTTTAGCACCGAGGAGTTGTGATTCAGCAGGATTATGCTTCTGCCAATTCGTCCCGCCGATTGCCGTCTGTCTAGATGAGTTTTCAGGGTTTTTCGTAAAAACATTTAAACATCAGACTTGTTGGGTCTCAACCCAGTGAATTACTCCGTGTGGTTCATACTAAAGGAAAACGTCTCGGCTACTCGCTGCACTAAAGTAGACGAATCTACAACGGCTTTGTCATGCGCTTGGGACGAAATTATGGTGAAAATCTTCGCAGACTACTTCGTAACAGAGACCAAGAACCAGTTCTGGAAATTTATCATGCCCTGTTTTAGCCCTTCAGCTAAAATGCACCTTGAGGTTTTCTCAAAGTTCTAGCAGTCGTCCGATCGCTCTTATCAGATTTTAATAGTGTATGCTATATACAAAATTGATTCAATATTATGTTTAAACAGTAAACATAAAATCTTGTTTCTTATTCAATCACCTTTCGTCAAACAGAGCTATTTCTTGGAACTTTCGAAAACTATCGATAGATCAAATTTCAAGAATTCTAATGATTTTCTTGGTTTCTACAAACTTCTTAGTACACTGTAAAGCCAAAAGAAAATTGGAATTCGCAAAACTGGATCATTTTTTTCATTTGTGCCCTTCTCTGACCCTTTGAGAAAAATGCGCGTTTTGTTTTTTTTTTCTTAGTCCCAAAAACTATCCGGTAGCTCAAATCCCATAGTTTGCCATGGTGTATTTTGTTTTCATGACAACTATATTACTGCGCCGCAACAGGAAAAACAAATGTTTCTCAATAGAATATTTTCCGCTGAAAGAAGCGGCTCCTCTGGACTTTTGGTATTCATCCGATAGGTTAAATTCGTCAATTTCAATGATGCTTTGGGTTTGAAAGGGTTCATCATTATGCTGTAGCAGACAGAAGAATGTTAAGTCTCGACGACATCGGCTTCGAGCCACCATCCTTTGGCGATTTGTGGTTATGATTTCCCCATATTAGCGCAAACATACCACCCTTTTTGCTGTAGGTGAATAGTATTTTGCAACAGCGCTACCAGTCGACTGCCTCTCCACTGTTCTCTGCTGATTTTTATCGAGTTCCCTCAATTATGAGCCTTTATGCATCCAAGTGCTGGAAAAGGAGCAGTCGTGTTTCCACGAAAGCAACAAATCGAGCATCTGTGCAAGAAAGTTCATTGAACGGAGCTTGAGCTCAGACCACAAATTAATTTGGCTCTGTTCCTCGCATAGGAGTTAAGACAAACCTTACGCGCCTAGTGCAAAGTGCGCTCTTCTTTTGGCTCTTACAGCCCCTTAAGAGGTCTACTTCAAAAACCAAGCACGTCTAGGGATACCATAAAGTTTGGTCTGCCGATTGGTATTTGAAAGTCTAATTGAATAACTGTGATCAGCAAGAAATCTTTGACTAAGAAGCAAATTTATTCCTGCCGTTTAAGCATAATAACGGAGCAATTCTAAAATTAAAATATACCATTCGAATTCTTTTACTTATTCAAAGTCTATCAAACGACTAAAACCTTTGTGCCCATCCAAAAAATACGCTTCTTAGAAGGGGCGAAACAGGGTGAGAATAACGAAATTATAAAGTTTTGCAAAACCCAATTTTTTAGCTTTTACAGCACAACAGGAAGTCCGTTCCAAAAACAAACACATAATTGGATTTCTTTAGATTTGATCTACCGGCACTTAATAAAAGTCCAAAGATGTAGCTTTGTTCAGTCAAAAATCTTTCAATGAAAAACAAGATTTTATTCCTGCTGTTTCAGCATAATAATGTAGCTATTTTGGAAATAAAATACAACAATCAAGTTCTTTTAATTTAGGCCACTAAATGATTTTTCAAGCGTTGAGTCAAGGAATTGATACAAGACACGGATAGTGGAAAAGTAAACCTTTTTGTTTATTACTATAGCCGTTGATCTAATAAACGTAATTATTCATTCCACTGAATGAATTTATTTATTTATGCAATATATTTTTTCACAGTTTGCATACTTGAAAAAATTGACAAAACGTTCTTCGCACCCTGTGTAATTAGTTCGCATCCAGTTTTATGGAAGAATTTTTGGAACATTGACAAATTGCTTGAGTAATGGCGTTTTTTTCACATAAAAGAGACATGTGTTCCGATTTCTATATACTGCATAGTCATTTCTACGCCTACAGACCGAAATATCAAACAAACGCCGGGCAATCTTTTCGAAAGAACCATGGCGAGCATAATGCGTTCACTATAGTATCGTTGTCAACATCAAACTATGTTTGCTTAACGCTCCTTTTACTCAGAATTCCAGAAATCCCATGCTTTCTTACTATGCGAGATATTATTTATTGGGTATGAAAACGCTTTATTCATGGAGAATCATTTTTGAGCTAGGCATGTGGTCTTTTACAGGGCAACTTTTAAAGTCCGAAATACGTCTTTTAGCCGCGACAGCCTCGTCAGTCTAACAATTCCCTTCGTTTTTAGCTAGTCCTTTCCAGGAAACCCAATCCCTCTAAAAAATGGCGAAGAAGAACTTTTTACACACGCCATTAAGTCAAAATATCACTGAATGGACAGTATTTTCCACTCGATTGCTCTTGGCTGGCATCGTTGAATATATCCCACGTTTCGCTTCGTATCGTTAACTATATCATACCTATAAGACTACACGCATGGCTCAAAAAATGATTACCAAGCATACTGAGATTTGAGCGTGATCTAAAGAATACACTTGAAACAAAAGGCATGATATATTTATGGAGTACATTTTTGAAGTGGCAGGGAAAAGACTTAATAACGAAGCGGTCAGTTTAAAAAAAAGGTACGTAAGTAAAGGCTAATAACTTACAACAAACGAAGGAGGAAGGCTGACACCAACCGGCCGGTTAGCAAATGAAATCTACTTTCATGGAACAATCTGGAAAGGCGTGTCGAATGACGCCGAGCAAATAGTTGTACTGGAGCGCCGTTACTGCACAATGACAATCCACGAAGAGGTTTTTTATAGCAAAATTATTCAGTGCTGGGAAATATTTTCACATTCTCGTTTACGCGGCAATCTCATAACGCTTATTATAATTCAAAATTTTTTGCGTTCTATTTCTATTCTTTGAACTGAACTCATAAGGTTTAAAAATTGGGCGTTTCAAGGAAAACCACATTGGAATACGCTTCCTACAGTTTTCTCAACAATAATAGAGTGTTATACGAAAACTAACCAACTTGATTTGAACTTGCATTTTTTCTGTCATTGTTCACCAAGCATACTCGAAATATCTCCAAATGTACTCAAAAAATTCGCACCTATTTTAGATAGAGTTTCCAATTCATTTCGATATGTCTAGAAAACTCATCTTTTAGGACGTGAGTAGAAAAGAAGTCATCATGTTAATGATATATTGTGGATTTTATATCAGAACTACGACTTTTCCTAATCCCGATATCATTCTCAAGCTTTTCCTAAAGTATGTTGTAGAATTTCTAAGTTAGGTGACTAACACATTTTTCGGTCTTTTAGCTCATCAGTATTACGGTCTTTTCGCTTGAGACATTTATTTATAAAAGGATATACCCTATATCTATAACTTGCAACCATTGCGCATTGTTTAGTCATGCCGATAGTACACACCTGATAAGTCGGTAGTTGGATCCTGCGCAACGCATAAAAGATTCCCTCCGGTGCCTTCAGAGCTCACAAATTAGTGCCAAATTCACCCACATAAGTGGGAAGTCTTCAATGATAGATCGGCAGTTATTATTCGTTTACATAACTCGTCATCAGGTTTTGTTGCACGTATCCCACGTGCAGTGTATTCGTTTCTTCACAGTCATCGTTCCAAACGTCTTTGGGCGGGAACCAGGTCAGCAACATACTTTCTAATAAATTGTTACATCCACCACTCCGCTATCCCCGATCTCACGATGACTGGAAAAACATGATTCAATGGAGATTGAACGGTATGAAGGCATTTCCAGAGTAAGCATAGATTGATCGCTCAGTAATGTTAAGAAATTTGCGTACTATCCACAAGTTGAATAACATTTTCTACAGTGTATTTAGCACACAGAAATCTAGCCGATGGCGCACTCGAAACTTAATATCATTCCGAGTTCGAGGAGAACAGATATTTGCAAGAGAAAATTTCATAAAAGTTCCTCACAAGATTAGTCCCTCTTGAGAACCATAGCTTGTCCGAATTTTCGAATTTCTATCAAGTGATATTTGATGTTGCTTGCTATTGCAAGCTTTCTATAACCGTAATTTTTCCGCATTTCTAGAAAAAAGAATATTGGCGTAATGGTAGAAAAACGATTGAATTTTGTTACATACATCTGCATCAGTGCACCACTGGGTTACGAATTTTGTTTTATTAGCAGGTTGTGGAGCTGCTCTATGTTCCTCATAATTTTCATGCACTTCAGAAGATGCTATTCGAGCGGGAGGAATCGTCAGTAAAGAGATATAACGATTATCGGACTTCCTAAGTGGTGCCAAATTTTTGACTACCTTTTTTAGCAAAATTGGTACAATAGAATCGTATTTCGAGTAAGTGTGACGTACAACACATAATTACAGTTAAGACTGGAAAAAGTAGGACTTCGGCGTCACGATAAAGACAGAAGAAATCTAATCCCGAAAATGGTCGCATGAATAGTGATCTTCGAGTTAACTAAATATTTCCATTAGACTTTTCAAAGGTATACACTAGTTCCTCTATTCTTATCCCCTTTGAATGTCATGTGTCTCATATTTTCATATTAATACTTCTCAAATTCTATTTCATACTACAGTCACTTACTTGCTCATGCCGTGTTGGTCTTTGTTATCGCATCAAATCAAATACAGTAATGCACTGCTTGAATGAGTTATCCTCACTCGTCGCTAGTGTTTTTACCTGACTGTTCTTGACTAAAAATGATTTTTTGGATTATTTGATCCTATAGAAGCTAAGATTAGTACTGTATAGTAAATCAATAATGTACTCAATCAATTCTCACTTAATCATAGCGTGAATGATCAACAGCAGATTGCTGAGTTTGCACGAGGTATTCTACATACTGTGAACGATAAGTACAGTTGCTGTGGACATTTGACATGAAAAAATTTAGGCCTGAAAAAGACGAATATATCAAGACGTTTACTGAATGAAAGTTTGATTAGAACATTGTATAAGTTGATAAATCCAAAAGCTTTCCCATGTTCTGTACTGCTTATCCACTGAGCAACTAGATCTACTCCATGAGGACATGGCAAATCCACTGGTAAATGAAGATGAAGTAGCAACAAATAAGATAAAGAAAAGTATTATATACCTGGCCACTTTTTAAATACTAAATAACGGAAAAATACTATATATTTGCCCACTTAATGTTCAAAGTATCCTTGTTTTTTATATACATTAAAAGTCACTAACGGCTATTAGGATAACTTTATTTTCAGACACATAATTGTTCTTCTGCAAGTTCTGATGTTGAAGAATTACGAAAGCGTTATTCGACGTGTAATGTTGAAGACTATACTGCCTGTATAAAAGATATCATCTGGTTTCATTTATACCTGGACGAAACTGTGGGTAGTAATAATCTTTCCATGTACCATTTGAATAACTTTGACCATGTACCAATTGGAGATTTGTCCATGTACCATTTAAATAAATTTTGAAGGGCGTGTGTACAGGTTTCAATACGCATGCGAGTGCTCGTTTGGGCAATATAATGATTTTCTTGGGTATTCGCGCTATCTTGTGGCGTATCTTTACGCACACAACTTTTTCTAATTCACTGTAGTTGTCGTTAGCTGGTCGAACCCTGATTTTGGAAATGTACTGATACACGAAAAAGGCCTCAACGAGTTGTACAAACAAAAGTGAGAGGTAATTTTTAGACGAGAGAGTATTGTTCTCGAATAAAGTGAGCAATTTAAAGAGTGTTACCAGTTGGAGACGCTGGAATGCCCCCGCGTCCACGACGTGGCATTTCAGGCAGGGTTTGGCATTATTTTTCACCAGCAGTTCGTTTTTTTTATGATTTCCAGTTGCGAAATGAATAGCATCAATACAGACCAAAGTTTGGTCGCATAGTGGACGAAGGGCTTCCTCTTCACGCACGAGATAGTGATAGAGCTTAAGAAAGTGGGAGGAGATGCAGAAAAGTACGTGCGAACTTCGGCGGTGGTGCATCGGTTAGCATACGCTCCGAAAGAGTGAGATCTGGGTTCAAATTCCCGGCTAACGCAAATGTTTTTGCACAGCACTCTACATATTGGGTATATTGTAACATCATAAAACAGCAAGTGGCGGTCAAACAAGAATATTTCTGATTGATTATGTATAAACTGTGGAAGCTAGACAGGAATAAAAAAATATATGAGTGCCCCAAGTAAGAGAATGATGATTTGAAGCACAAAGAACATCTTGCTCTCTCAATTTATGAGTCTATTGAGCTTGAGTATAGATTTCTAGAGACCATTTGTACTCATCGCAATCGCCGTTGAGGGGATGACCTGCTCCTGTGCCACCAATTGACAAAGGTTTGAACCGTTTATCATATTGAAATGAGCTACAGTAATTTCATTCCGGAGCCCAACGAGTCTCAATAGGTCAAAAAAAGAGTTCTGCTGTAGTTCAAAATGCATGGAAAGTTTTTTATTTGTACACAAGTCATGTTCAAATAAAAGACAAATTGAGTGAAGTTGAGGTGAAGTAGTCGCCTTTCACGTCAAAAGAATTCATCAACATATTCGGCAGCATAAGAACTCGCGGCAGTATCTCTTCTAATACTTGCAGTTTTGTCAGTGAGTCTCAGAAGCGTTGACTCCCAATTTCTAGTAGAAGTGGGGCAATAGACGAATCCCTTCCTTCTGCACTTCTATTCTGGAGGTCGTGTAAGCAAATGATATAACGTTCGCTGCTAAAGTTAACAACTTTTTGGACAGATTCAATTTCCCGGACGCCCACTTTTAGACGGAGGCCTTGGGATTCGCTTGCTACTTATGCGCGAATGCTGCGCAGGGGAAAATGCTGGTGAAGCTGTTGAAGCAGGTCGATCTAGTCATTTTCGAAAGTTCGTTACGTCACCTTTTGGCGACCTCTCTAGCCTTCTCAGAACCACACCCCACTTTTGTAAGACTGTGAGTTGTAAAACTTTTGTAAGACTAGCGGCGAGGTTTATGAGTGAACAGCGTTATTGAACAAGTGAGCTAGCAACAGGATCCATGCGCATCACCTTGAGCCTCTGACCACTGCTCTACACTTTCTTCATGTGAGTATACAATAGTATTATGTATGCTACATGAGTAACGTTGAAAATCTGTCACTGCTCTTAAGGGCATTGTTAAGCTTTTATCCCTGTGATGAATAGCTTTAAGAAAGTGAAAGACTATAATGCTGTCACATTCGCCATGGTGTTGAGATTTATATGAAGTTGATAAGTGATATCTTATAGCATCAATTGGCGTAAAGAATTGTCTAAAGATGCATTATAAAGTAGCCAAACCACTCAAAACAATTTTGAAAAAGAGTATTTTGGTGACTAAAGATCGTTTTCGTTACTTAGAATACTTCTTGAAACGATGGCTAAAGCGTCTAGAGTTGATTCATTTTTTTGAGGATGACCTGGATTCTTCTACACTCAAGTTATGTTTGGCCTACAGTATAACCCGCGGCTTATGATCATCTGTTGACTATAATTTTTTCCTCTCCGATATCGTGTACTATTTCACAGTGAACACAAATAGGACGACTTATCATGACATTTCAAACCCTTACAAGACGGATAGATGCACATGTAGATTTTTGTTGAGAGAATAAAGCTTATCTAGTTTGAAGGTTCGTCTTTAGAAACTTGTTTAGAATTCATATACTCGAGATTCCTTACTATTTTGTCTTAATGGGTGCAAATCCGCTTGCACCTGCTATTTACTGTTAGAGGTGAGTACATTAGCCTAAGCCTAAACACTGCCGCACGCACGGTCTATGTTATTCGCTTTAAGGGTTATTCGACAATTCCTAAAAAAATCAAGAACTACCCATGAGAGAAGCGGTGATAGTGTGATGGACGTCAATCACGACTTTTCCAGTAAAATAAGGGGAAAAATCAAGGGTGGATAAATCCTTTCCGATAAGAAGCATTCATTCAGCGTTTCCAGACATGGCATGAAAATTAGTTTTGATTTAGTAATCAGAGACTTATTTTTAACGTAGATAACTAGGTTTCTGCTTCTTTCTAAGCGATTTGTTCTTCGATTCATGAATTCAGAAGAGTGCTAAGGAAACGTTTAAGGTGCTTAAAATAATTGGATTGTAAAATCAGTTTGCAGAGCCGCATGTTTTTGAAATAACGCCCATTGTTTCACTAGGATTGATACGTAGCTTAACCACTACTATCACGACCACTATAATGCTTGTAGGTACGGTAGTTATAGTCTTATAACCAGTTCTTAGCTCGTTCAGCTTCTCTATAATCATTTTCCCATTCTATGGAGCAAACAAGAGAACGATGGTTCTAGGAATTAAGTTCGCCAAGTCATCACTGATTATTAACTGAATAATAATTCGAATACGATGCTGTGATTGGTAGGTACATTGAGTATCAAGTGACAGACGACTACAAACTGCGTGGAGAGATTTGTTGGAATAAATCGAAGGAAATAATCAGGAGAAAAAAGCGAAAACGAAAATTCATCATAATCGACGAAACACGTTTAGTACGGTTATCAATGACTGTTAGATGAAAAGAGCTTTTACAAGAACTACAATGACATAGATAGAATATGCTGTTGTGTTTCAAGACCATTTGGAAAAGAACTACTCTTAAGAAATGTTACTGTGACTTTACATTATCTTCCGTTCTAGAATGGACATTCTAGATAAGATAAAATCACTAAATCTCCATCAGATGAAAGAGGACCTCTGATTCTTGGCTCAAGAATTTGACATGAATACAGACACATCTTCAAGGTCAAACAACATGTTATCCGTCCTCTTTCGAGATAAACTCAACAGAATGCGCGAGTACTTCTCGCGTTTAACATAATATAAGGACATTAACCCTTAGGCAGTGACATGATCTTTCAAAAGTCGTGTGCTGCTAAACAATCCCATTTTCCCTAAAAAACTACCATACCTCGCTTCACAGTCAGTTTCGTATTATTTTTCCACGCACTCCATGGTTATCGTCTGCTGTGCGGGTCCCAACACTTCTCACTTCCCTTTCATCTTGCGCTCACGATTCAAAGCTCTTCCAGCTTGTGGGTGCCAATTCGGCTCTGCTAAATGGTTTTCCCTGGATTCAATGTCGACATCAGCGTACTAATCCAAATCGTTGACGGCTGGTTGCCGACAGATCGCTAAAATTGTGTCGAAGGAAAATCGACGGCAGAACGGAACGCTGGTTGTGCAATGGTTAGCAGGCGGCCAGCTAAAGAGTGAGATGCGAATTTCAGTTCCGTCCGACGTCCGAACTTTTGCACATCACTCAACAAAATATAATAGATATTTGTTACATCATACCACCACTGACTGCGGTTAAATGAAAAAAAATCATGCACTGTGAATGACTTTTCACATGTTCTTTCAAGATCAAGAATGGTCGCCTCGCTCAATTCCCTATCCACAGACTGAGTGTGACGCATCCAGGCGCAGACAGCGAATGAAACGTGAATCAAAAGTGACCATATTCTTTTCTGAGACGCCGCTGTTTTCAGGAAATCCGCTCCAATGAATAAGAACAGCTGTTTCTCCAAAACAGGCAAATTACTAGACTTTGAGGGGGGAAGGGAGGGGGGGGAGGGGGGTGAGGGCGGGGACAAGGGTGGTGGGGGAGGTAGGGGAGTGGGAGGGGGTAGGGGGATGACAGTACTGAGCTGATACACTGTTAGACCACCAAGAGTTGTAAAGGCAAATACGGATTCAATCACTTCTAGCAATGTTGAGCCCGTTGACGATCTATCGTGTGACACGATGTAGTGTTACGTCCTCTTCTGTGGCTAGTTTGTTACCGCTACTCCTTGCATTCTACGGATTCTACTATTCTAGTATCATTTTGTGGGGAGCCGTGGCCGAGCGGCTAGTGGTGCTCGGCGCTGCTCGACGACAGTTGATTCCGCTAATGAATAACGAACGCCCAAGCCTGGCTTTCTTCGAGATTGCAAGGAGGCGTGCTTAACGAGTATTCTACGACTTCCGTGAAGAGGATGAAATTCTCAAGCAAGCATGGGGACGATCCAAATGCTAGAAGGACTGGGACGTGCTCAGGTGAGAAATTATGATTTGCGTCAAGTCACTCTATACAGTTTGGTGATTTCTGCATTCTATGGATCGAATGTCAAGCATGGACTCAATATCAGGACTAGCTCGTGAAGTTTTGTTCCTGAAATCTCAAAATATCGAGAAAGATTTTCCCAACAAGATCACTTTGCACCGAGAGACTACTATTATTGAAGATGTGCGAAGCGAATCATGACCTATGAAAACCGCAAAAATAATTGCATTTCAAAATTGGCATAAAACCTGAAGAGAGTTTCTGATCTTTGACACGCCGACAACAGATGCACATTCAATCACAGTAGCTTGATGAGCCGATAATGTGTTTAATAAGAAGCTTCTTGGACCGATTACTTCTAGGATTAATGTGACAGATAACTGATAGAAGATCAAAAGCATGCCATTGAGAAGTTTTTCTTGAGACACAGATGGATTTGAGGTATGAGATATTGGTTCTCGTAATGCTGAGTAGTCTTCAGGAAATATATGCGGGTTAAACTAGCTTTACTCCTGTAAATCTTTTTTTGTGAATGGTTCACGATAACTTGTTGTGGAATGATTGTTTACAAGCCAATTCCACTTCAAAATTTGCATTCTCTGCAATTTGAACAGTAATACACCAACAACAACAATGTCAGGCTCATCACGAGCACAGTGCTCGTTCGATCCCGCACCAGGTTCACCATTCCTTCCATTGTGCCGGAGTGGGAAGACAGGTAATAGATTCGGTTGCTTCCAACCCACGTGAGAACTTCTTAACTCAGCTATCATAAGACCACAGGGATAATCGGACTCCATCAGCTTACAATGTCGTTCCAAAGAAGACGAAACTTTCTCAGTACCAGTTTAACTCACAAGTGACATGTTTGAATACCTTCGTGTATGATAGCACAAATAAACGTCAACATGCTGTAAGGACGATAAGAAATTTCTTGATGTAGCTGAGACGTCAATCTCCGCCCGCCTAGCATAGCACTGATAATCACAAACGTGAGCACGAATTTCCAGATTTACTAGTTGTTTAGTAATTTCTCGAAAAGTCCAATATTCAAAACCATACTTCTCTGCAAAATTTCACCTCCTCTTCGCCTTGCACATTCATCAAACGTCTTTAATGTATGTAAGATATGGTTCAAGTCATCAGAGAACAGATCTCGCCCGTAGATCTTATTAATGAATAGCTTCAGTAAAACAGTTCCTTCCGAATCTTCTGTGCAAATTTAAGAGGTAGAAAAAAATCTTTTCTTTCCTGTGGACAATCTGCGAGAGGAACCGACCAGATTCTTATGTAACAAAGGTCCATCCATTGGATCGTTGGTCCTAACGGAAAAAAAATCCACTTCGGCGATTTCATATGTTTTTCAGAGGTCGACGAAACTTCGGACGGAAGGCGGCACTACCGGCAGACTTATTTGCCATCACGAAAAAGCGGAAATATTTCCAACTTAAAGCTTTGTACATGCAGAATCTACCCTATTTGAAGGTATAAAAGCTAAAAGGATGGAGCTCTCGGCATGGATCAATCACTGAGAGATACACCATGCATTCAACCTCATCGAGCATCGTTTCAGGTGACGAATGAGTCAGTGGCCTTTACAATGCTCGCTGTGGCATACCGATTCAACAATTCAATGCTTTCACCCTCCCAGACATCTGCTACCAATTCTTCGACTCTTAAAGGCTCTAAGGCTTGGTGAGTCTTCACTGCGAGATCGAAGCAGAGGCCTCCTTTGTGTCCCATAACAACTTTAACCACCGCACCAAGTTGGGAACCTGTTGTTTGGACTGTGACACCAGCCAATTTTTACTTTCACAGAACCACTCTCCGCGAGAGACCTATAGTAAGGATGAAACATTGTCGCTAGCATGAGAAGTAATCATTTTGGAAAGTCTTTTCAAAATGACAAGAAAGGAATGTTCGTCATGATACCAGTTCTTCATAAATTGTTAACCAAAGATGTCAATGAACATCGTCAAAACAAGCATAAGAAACAATATACGTTAAATAGCAGTACATATACAATGAGAGGACTGGAATAGACCCGTCTATCTTGCACTCCATCCGAATTACGGATAGATTCTTGTTCACTTTAAAACGACATTAACTCCTTAGTAATGACGTGATCTTCTCCATGACTCAAAACCGCACTTTCGTATACCTGAAAAAATTGAACTGAAGGACTATATTGGGAAACATCAAATGTTGCTATCAGAGTTGAATATGATATTAACACAAAACAAATATCATTGCAAATTCTGTACTAGGTTCTCTATAAGTTTCTAAATTCAAATAAAAATTTGAAACACATGCCGACTCAATTATTAATGGCCCGTTTTGATTCCAATCAATGAATTAAGCGAGATGTGGAAGATGAAAGATGAAAGATGTGGAAAACTTCGAAAAGGAGTAGTCGACGGATATGTGAAACTATTGTATTTTAGATTTAGATTTTGAGAGAAATAGCAAGAATATGATAATACAAGTAACGCGGAAATTCTCGACAAGTGTCGACCGAAAAAGCTGACATAGGCAAAGAATCCCACCTCATTTAACGGTTCATTAGATGCTGATAGAATGTCACAAACGTTCATAAAATCATAAAATCCGAAGCAAAAATTTGAAACCTTGCATTATTTGCGAGCTGAATATCGAAAGAAGACACTAGAAAATGAGCGTTATAAAAAAAGTGAGCGTGATAAATCATGAACACTTTTCATCTGTCATGTATTACATGCTTTGGCGGCAATCACCGAGTAGCTCAAGCATGTGCCAATGAAATCTTCATTTGTCACCGTTACATGCAAAAATAGATAGAAATAGAAATAAAAAAAAATGGAAAAATAGTTCAAAGGATTCTCTAGTCACACGATTTCTTCTAAGATCTTTGCAGAAAAAGGAAAACCGTATAGGTATTCTTTACACTGTACATTTGACACCGCTCACAGTCTGGTAGCAAAAATAACATGGCCTCTGAAGCTAAACCATAGTGAAAGATTTCCAAAAACACGACCTTGAAGGAAGAAGATGCGACAAAAGCGTAGTCATGTTACTAGAATTCTCTCTATTGAAGAACAACAAGAGTCCACAGTCACAACCTCGTGGCTTGAAACGATCGTAGTTTCAGGGCAACAAGGAAACGATTTACACTGCCTATGCAATAAGATCGGATAACTCCATTTCACAAATATCACAGAAAAACGGTGTCGAATAGAAAAACGATGCGGGCAAACAGTTTGAGTTGGTCAAAGCGATTACACTTTACGGAAGTAGATCAATTTTCATACGTATACATACGTATAGATATGTTCATACATTATATATATATATACATAATGTATATGTATATGTATATATATGCATATGCATATTAGCACACACACACACATGCATATGCACGTGTATGTATACACATATACATGCGTATATATACATAAATATAAACAAGTACACATATATACATATATATATATATATATATATATATATAAACATGCATACATGTATACATGCACACACATATATATGTATATATATATATATATATATATATATATATATATGTATAAGATCATTTGACTTCTGATGGGAACTTGAACACTATGTGCTAAACTCTAAACATAATATTTATAAATTAATAATTAAAACCAACTGATGCAAGATCGCAAACGAAAATTAGTCGAAGGATAAAATAAATCCAAAAAGATAGCAAATGAAAACTTGCTAAAGAAAGACAGACGCACCTCTAAGAGTAGCGAACGCTTCTCTTCAGGCGGATTTCTATCTGATTTGTTTAGGAAAGCGAACCGTAATCGTTGAGTTAGTTCAGGATGTCCAAATGGAAGATACTTCCTGCAAGTACATAACTAAATATCATAAATGAAAAAAAGAACTTGATGTTAATGCGAAGCCTGGATGATATAGTGGACGTAAGAGGCAAACAAAACATGTTTTTGTACACAGTTGACGCACTCGATTATGCACTCCCACAAATGCTCACTAGTCGAATCTACGAAAATACGAGATCCATTCAAAAAAGCTTCATCTAGCTTTACAATCCAAAATGATGATTGCATGAACAACATCGATCATGAGGAAAAGGTTCTCATAGTGAAAAAGGGGGTTAGTTTAGCAATAGTGAAGTGAATCAACTTTTCACCTATCAGAGATTTTTTTGCTTCACGGCGGAACGGTAATAATATTAAGTCAAAAATATGGTCTTTTGTTATTGAAAGGGACCTTAAAAGCCTGCACAGTGACATGTTAGAAAATTGCAAAAGATTCTGCATAGTTATGAGATTTGTGACGTTTTTCATTGAGGTCATAGTCGTATAAGCTGTAAGAAAAAGATTGAAACTCTAAGAAATTCAGACTGCGGTATTTCACTGAAAATATTCAAAATTTCTGCTAGAAAGGATGAAAGCCTTGATTATATTTCGCGCCAGAATGTCACTGCCCATAAGTCAAATAATTCAAACTAGCTATCGTACAGCAACTATTTCAATTAAAGCATTTGCACATGTTTTTCAATTTTATCTCTCTGAGAAGCAAATATGAAACAATGGGTATTACACGTGTTTATCTGTTAGAATCATCCTCTACTGTACATCTAGTCTATCTATTCTGCCATCTATTACAGATAATCCTGTACAACAACTGTAAGACTTCCACCAAAGATTCCGAAGAATTCAAGCATAGCACAACGAACAAAGCCAGTTTTTGGAGAATGGATAATGGTTTTGAGATATCTTGAGAACGTAGGATAATCAGAACATGATGATGTTATGAAAGATACTTCGAGTTGTCGCTGTAGATGCATTTATGTTGCTAATCACTATATTTTATTCTGGCTCACCACAAATACCACACTCACGCTGATTTTAGCCTTCACTTTCTACAATTTATGTTAACTCCATTTTCGTACTCTTTGTGCTCTTCCACTCGCTGAGATGGTGATCATGTTTCTATCATGTGACTGGAACTGAGATCGACTTCCTCTTCCTTGAGACTGTAGTGATGTTATTGATAGTGCCAACGGAACAGATTTACTCACTACGTTCCAAACATATCGGCTCGGCTACACTACACTAAAAATGAAAAACTAGTGTGAGTTCACTCTAAGTGAACTATGCTCTTGTTAAATGTATTGACAAACTTTCGTTCTATTCAAAATAGGTTATTTCAAAACTTTTGGATACACTAAAGACTCAAACCTACCTGATAATTCACATCGAGAGTGTTTATGACAATGATGTTTTGATACCTTTCATTTATAAGAGGACGAATGAAAAACCGATCTCATTCACTAGAGAGAAAGTTTTAATAGGAGTGTTAGTAACCATTCGAAAGATCAGACTTCAGGCTACAGCCCGACGCCGTCGGTTTTCGAAAATATTTCTCGCCGGACTGCGCTCTTTATTTGAACTAGTAGTAATCATTCGATACCATAATCGTTTTTGATTACAACATCATCATGTTCTGAACACCATACGATCTCGAAATAATTTGGAATCATCTGTTATTGCCAAAAAACTGGTATTGCTCGTTGTGCTATGCTTAAATCCAGGAAGAAAATGCCAAGATCTTTGATCAACATAGAAGAAATCGTCCGACGCTGCAACTCGCTATCATAAGAATGAATCGTATTTCGATGGAAAATGAAAAACAGACAAACCTGTATGCAGGTGACAATACCTCAGAGACATTCTGAAGAATGTCTGTCCGACCGACATACTCTGCTGCATAAATGAGCTTGTGCCAGATAGCAGCTAATCTTACATTATACGGAGAAAGCACCGTAACGAAAATCACTAAAGAAACAATTGTGCAATAGTATCTACTGACAAAGCTTGTCTAACTCACATACCTGCACATACCTGTTAGAGATGGTAAGCCACCGATCTACTTCAGATGCTGAAATTCATAGCTGATCACCTCAAGACAACAAAATTAGAACTATACCGTTTTAAACCTGCAATATCATAGTCCGACACATAATGGACGATATGGACGTATACAACCACATGTGGCGCTTTGACTGGCCGGTATGACCTCTACTGGCATCATTTCTCTCTGATGGTTTATTTTGCTGTGTAGAACACGTTTCCACAAATCTTGAATTATCCTATAGAGCTTTCAAGCCGGAGCAACGTAGAACGGATCGGACTAAAAAATCATGCTCTGCATTAGATTTACAGATATCTTTTCTCGCTGAAACGGATTCATTTTCCCAGTGATGTAGAGTGATGTGCAAAAGCTTTTGCGTCACATGGGATTCGAACCCGCGTTTCATCCTATCCGGGGACGCGTGCTCTACCACTACACCACCGAGGCACATTCGTACCACTACTCATTTTTCAACATCTCTATGTTAGCTGTCAGCCACCAGCGTTTAAGAGGTTTAGATGGGCATGCAATTTCGCTATAAACCCAGTTGAGCTGACAGCCATCGTGATAAGTAGTACTCCAAAGTTCTAGATTTTACTGCATTTTTCGCATCGTTATGATGTATCTAATATACCTAAGAGAATGGAGTGGTGAGCAAAAATACAATCTCAGATGGGAATCGAACCCGCGTTTCATCCATAGAGATGATGAAGAATGAGAGGCGGTGCAAATGCACCTCGGTGGTAAAGTGATAGCACGCCTCCCCGCTATGGATGAAACGCGGATTCGACTCCCGGCTGAGGTCGTATTTTTGCTCACCACTCAATTCTCTTAGGGATATTAGAAACATCATAACATTGCGATAAATGCAGTGATACTGGGAATTTGGAGTGTTACTGAAAATCCTCTAAACTAATCCTCAAAATTATTAGCGTTTCTAAAATAATATCAATACTGCTCACGTAATGGAAATCCTTCCATGGAACTAATGTCACCTTGTCTAGGGGAAAAGGAGGAAATATCCTATGGAACTAGGTTGCCAAGACCAACGACACTAACACTTCATGAGAGTAAGACTCAAGGGGCAATCTGGCCACCATTGATATCGTTTTAAATTCCACGTGCGTCGAAATGACTATCCATTTGAAATTCAGTAAGCAATAAAGAAAAGAAGAACTTATTTCTTGAGATCATCGTTCGCTTGTTGGGATTGTAAACTACATCGTAAGCTGTTTTGTATTGTATAGTGAAATAAAGAAAATTGTACTCTACTGCAAATTGTAGGTCAAACAATTGAGAGGTACCCTGAGATCGACAAATATGAGGTGAGATGTTCAGATTACACATTACATTTTTAGAGGTGACGCGTCGCAAATGTATCGAACATACAATTTTCCAGCACGAATTGACGGTTCCTTTAAATGTATGGTTAGTGTTAAAGGGAAGGTATCTGTTAGAAATTTCAAAAGTTGAACAGCTACCAACCTCTGGCGATTTAGATCCATAACAATAAAAACTTATTTAAGCAAATTATGTCACTAGTGAAAAACAGCGCAGAGTTCTCAAAGTTCTACGAATTTCACAAAATTCTCCACATATCAGGTACGCCAATGATCGGAAAATTTTACTCATTCTAAAAAATCCAACCCTGCTGAGTTTTGTCGATTCGATAAATGGAATGTTTGAAAATGGGTTATCCAACTACAAAAAGTTTCCATAATTATCAGGGCGCTCAGCAACATTCAGATCTATTTGAAAGACCAATCTTATTGCACTTCTCTTACAATCAAATCCTCTAAGAGAATAAGTTCACGGCGAAACAGTTCTCTTTTTTTATTGGAAAAAATCCGAGTTCCTAGACGACACTGTATGAAAAGAAAAACGTAGTAGGCAGGAAAGGCGATCAGCATAGTAATAATATAGTAACATCTACTCATTTTTTGAAAATTAACTCGGTGTAGATGCATTTCTTACTATTGATGAAAATCAAAACAACCGATGAAATTGATAGACTCTTTAAAATGCAATTCACTTACAGTAACCACTAGTCGCCAGTGTTGCGTCTTCCAGTTTAAATTTCGCTTTTATATTATAATCGAGTGCCTGAATCGAATAAGTTATAACGTGAAACAACTTGCCACCCCGGACTATTTCAAATATCTACCAAAAAATCGTTCTCACACCATATGCCACGAATACCTCGCTAATATGCAAATCAACCTTCTTTTTGCGAAGAAAACGGATAATCGGCTGAAAATCATTATTTTCTATGGCATCCACTAGGCAAAATCCTCCAACACAGCATCGACTGTTCACCGACAATTTCCAGCAGTCCTGAAATTCAACACAAATAATGACATGAGCAACTTTAACGAAATAAAACATTCGCTTCTCATCTAATCTCATTTGATCTGATCGAAAAACAGCACAGTAGGCACACTACGATGGGCAAAAGATATGTTCTGTATAAAAACGCAAACAACAGAGAAAAGCAAGGAATGTCAAAATATATATCCAGAGCTATAAAGAGATCTGTACATGCGAAAGCGAAGCAGACCACAAGAGCCAACGATAGATCACAGCTGATTTGAATCTGACAATTCCTAAACAAAGCCTAGAGCATGGCTTTCGTTTCGAGTGTTTTTTTAAAACCACAGCTCAAATTTCAATATGCCTGATAATCATTTTTTGAGCCACGCATGTCAGTGGTCTTTCAAAGAGAGCTGACTTATAGAGCCCGATACACGTGTTTCGATCTTGCTATCTCGTCAGTCGGGCAGTTACCCTTTCTCATCTTTTGCTAATCTCTAGGGTGCTCCAGTCCCACACTACGAGTTAGCGACGACGAACGCTTTACACTCTATGTCCAGTGAAATTTTCACCGAACACAAAGTGATGTACACTCGACCACTGACATGCGCGGCTAAAAAAATATTATCACGCATATTGAAATTTGAGCCGGCCGTGGTCTTAAGAAAAGACTCGAAACGAAAGACATGATATTTTGAATATACCAGCCAAGAGCAATCGAAAGTACATCACTCTGTGTTCGGTGAAAATTTCACTGGACATGGAGTGTAAAACGTTCGTCGTCGCTAGCTCTTAGTGTGAGGACTAGAGCACCCACAGAGACTAGCAAAAGACGAGAAAGCGTAATTGCCCGACTGACGAGATCGCAAGATCGAAACACTCATATCGGACTCTAGAACTCAGCCCTCTTTGACAGATTACTGACATGCGTGGCACAAAAAATGATTACAGCCAAAGCCTAGAGCACTTCGCTGGTCCCGTTAAATACTAGCAACTTCCCATCAGCTAAAGAATTTCTAGCTTTTCGTCAACCTTTTGCAATAACTAATTAGCTTCAGGAGTTGTGATGAGGAGAGAATCGCAGAAGAAACTCTGTCCATGCGAAAGCATTGCTATCAACAATTTAAACCACTCTACACTCTATGTTTACACTTCCTCGGGACTTCTTAGATCCACACATTGCAAAAGAAAAGAAAAACATTTCAAAACTCTCGGCATTGATCAATACCTAGGGGATGTGCCTTCATTTGTCTTCATCTAATATCGTCTGAAGTGGCTGCATGAAAATCTGGTCTTCACAAATATCTCGTGGTGTCATAGCAATGTATAAAGTCACTGCTACTATCCTCCCAGATAAATGCAATACCATTTTCACCGACCACGGAAGAATGGAGAATTGGAAAGCCTTGGGCGCAGGATCGAACTATCGCTCATCGACCAATCAACCATGATGTGCGCGTCACACAAAAAACCTCAAATTATTCCGCCACGCACTCCCCACATTACGATAACGATTAGAATGTGATAACAGTCATTGCTAGTCACACTCAGAAAATCAGGAACGTACATTTGATACGACTCCGAAGTGTTTTTTTTCCACTGTTCAGGTACCAGCACGTCGTAGAATACTGGTTGAGCGCGTCTTCTTGCAATCTCGAGGATAGCCTAGCCGTGAAGCTCCACAGGGTGTTCGTTGTTAACTACTGAAGAGTGTTCGCGGGTGGGGAGATTGAGAATCGACCTCAAGCGCCCCGCTATGCCCTCTGGAAGTCAAAGTACCACTTGATAAAATGTGTTAAAAAAGCGTTTTGCAGAACCACTGAAAGCAGAAATGGGGTTTCCTGCTTCACCCCTCCTCTTTCTCTAATTTCGATTAATGATCCAGCGCTATACTTCGTGTGGTCAGAGAGCTGTAGATCTCATTAAAGCAAAAATGAACACCGTAGAATCAACACGTCTACTTAACTCACAAATATAGACATTGCAACGTAGATACGGCCGTTATGGGCTAATAAAGGCAAAACCAGAAACTAATAAGCTCAGTTTTATAGGTAAAAACGACGAAAGCGAGAACTGTACGCAACCGAAGTGGAAGAATCAATTGCACACGCAAAGAACAGAAAAATATATTCAAGCAATGAGATGGAAATGATACGAATTGAGCCAAAGATATAGCAAAAACCACATTGATATAAGGTTATTGAGTGGTATGGAAGACTTTCGATAATGGGCGGCAGTTAAGCCAGCGTTTTACCCATACCGAAGGCACATACGACCACTAAACCACCCAGCTTATCGGTCCTTTACACCCTTTTTCGATATATCCACTCGTACGTGTCAGCAGGAAGAAGCAGTGGTAGCATAGTAGTGGTCGCCTCTGCGGTATAGGCTAACGCGGATCAACTCCAGCCTAG
The DNA here is from genome assembly GCA_019055375.1 of Parelaphostrongylus tenuis. Lineage (NCBI taxonomy): Eukaryota > Metazoa > Nematoda > Chromadorea > Rhabditida > Metastrongylidae > Parelaphostrongylus > Parelaphostrongylus tenuis. The sequence continues at coordinate 57,443 of JAHQIW010000333.1, forward strand.
GGTCGAATGCTTTCCATACAACATGATACTCCTAAATGCGTATTCATAACATCGTATTACTTCTAAAAAGCATCAGAGATAAGGAACCAAGCTACAAAGCTTCGAAGTTTTTTTCGTTTATACCGACGTAGGCCGTGTAACGGAAAAGCTTTTCTCATGAATTATATGAATCAATTAGCTCTGATGCACGTAAGTAGAAATAATAACTCTGACTTTCGCAGACCCACATATGCGTGTCTAGCTGACAGGGCTGGACTGTCTGCTCCATCTCCTCTGGAACTCTTATCCCCAGAGTGAGAACGGCTTCACGTCCTCCTCTGCGACTGTAACCTCCTAGCTTGGGAATCACTGCCTGTCTCACTCTTCTCTGCCGACCATCGGGAAGAAGGTTGCTGATGCGACTCCTCACCACAACACTTCACGGCGGTTTTTCTTTGGTGTTATCTTCTTGATGTAGATTAGTAACGAATATTCTTCTTTAACCTAATTATTACAGCAAAAAACGTTCAGGTGTCTAATATTTCACTTTTTTTTGTTCCAAAACGTAAATTCATAGGTAGCAAAGCATATTTTTTCGCTTGAATGGCAAGCTGTCAGTGTCTGTTGTTATTTAGTTTGCAGATTGGTATAAATCATATACATTTACCGTTCAAGTTACGGTGTAATTATATGCGATAGAATATGATTTAGTGAGTTAGGGATTGGCCCTATTGTAGTGGAAACAAAGGATAACATCAAACAAACTACAGTGAAGTGTTGTGATAGAGGATCGAACCAGAAACCTTTTTCCCGATGACGGCAGAGAGGAGTGAGACACACAGTGAATCCAACGCTGAGGAGTTACAGTCGCGAAAGAGGAAGCGGAGTCGCTCTCACGCTGAAGGTGAAAGTGGCAGACGATGTGGGACACACAGTCCACCCTTACCAGCTAGACACGTAGATTTGGGTCTGTGGAAGTCAAAGGGTTAATATTAGGTCGTACTCGATGAGTTTTGGCACTCGAGCAATAAACATTAGATTTATTGGTCAGAAGAAACTAAAACTTCATAATTTTGATATCGCTCAAATGCGTATTTTGTTGCAAAAATTTTGATATACAACTTTCCTATTCTAGCTCTAGGATGGAACTGTCGTGGAAACAAATCGCTTGCTGCTCTTGCATGAATGGCGCGTAGTACAAGAATAATGAAGTTTAAGGCAATGGTACGGTTGCAGAAAGGACGGATAGGATGTGGTTCGTGAAGCTCAAAACTGGGTAGAACAGTCTGGAGGATTAATCACGCCAAACACAGAAAACTCCATTAATCTTGCGCGCCGCTCCACTGACGTTTTTCCCTATGCGCTATTCCTGCATGAGTAGCAAGCGAAAATGTTCCCACGATAACTCCATCTCAAAGTAAGTATAAGCAAAATGTGTACCAAAATGTTCGTAAGAAAATGCGCAATTGAAGAATACCGAAATCATGTAGTTTCAATTACTTCTGCTTAACAAACTTGGTGCTTATTGCTCTAGTGCTAAAGCATATGGAACGATCTGAGAGTATAAGAAGAAAAAGATTCGGTAAGACTATTGTAGAAATAAAAATGACAACTAGACTAACTTCTTCTCTATCCTCACACCGTGAACAACAGCATGTATAGCAGAACTGATCTCCTAATATCTTGTTTCGCTCAGCACTGTCACTCATCAAATCGACGTAACTAATTGTGAGCTGAAGATAGGTAAAAGTAGATGAAGACAAATCACAGAAAATTATTGAAGTCGGCAATTTGTACAGTTTAAGGAAAGTTTAAGAGAGTTCGCTAACGATACTTTCTTTCTGGTTCGTAGATGACAAAAAAGTATCGTATAAGGAAAACTTTTGTTACACACTGCAATGTCGGAAAAAAAATTACTAATTACGGACCTACGAGCAGGAAAATGGCTAAAATTACAAATTGTTACAAAGTGTGAATGATGATCGAGACAATGTTAATATCTTTAAAATAGAACCAAAATTAATCACAGATAGTTCAAAAAGAGGTTAAGACTCTACGCCTTAATTAATGCTCTAAAAAGAGCCACGCATTCGACGTCGACTAGCAACATTTGCGGTGACTGAATGCATCTCTGACATCATAAACACTCGCAGTAGCCTACCGACATATCGAGTCAGTGCTGCTATCCTCCCAGTCCTGTCTGGTAAATTCATTGACCTCACAGAGATGCTATGCTTACTACGCATTAAGCACGAGATAGCACTATCGACAATCGACTGATCGTCCATCGTGTGTCGCAGGGCATCACTAACCACTGCGTCACACACAATCCGTCTAAGGAAATTCCCACGCGTTTATGAAAGGAAGACGCGAGTGTTTAGAAAGCGTTATTCTATCAATACCGCCCCGATTTCAAGTCATGAGCCGATACTTCACAGTTTTATGGACCAAGAGATAAAAATTCTTGCCTACATCGCCTGGAAAGATGAAGTCCGTCTGTGCAAAAAGCAGATCGATGCATCGATATCGTGCTCAAGGCTCACCAAGTCTTCTTTCCCTGCAAAATAGGCGAATTGGTAGTAGAGCTGTCTGAGAAAATAGGAGCACTATTTTCAAGTGTTTGAAGAAATTGCCAAGTCGTTAGAATGTAAAACAAAACAAAATTCGACTGCTCTAATGAAAAGAGACATACCAAAATCGAACAAAATGTCGACCTCCGGTAGAGCGGTGGTTAGCACGCATCTCTAGAAAGGGTGAAAAGCGAGCTCGATCGTCCATGAGGTTCAAAGCTATGCATCTCTCCCAAAGTTACTGAATATGATATGATCTCTGCGATGCGCTCATGAACCTAATAACCCTAATATTTGTCAAGAATTAGACGAAACTGTCATTTTGAGACAAACGAATGGGCGTTCATAGTAAAATCTTTGAGTTTTGATCGAAGCAAATTAAGAGCCTCATTCTAAAGCTTCTAAAAAACCCGACCGAATAACCTCCGCACTGAAACAACTCTGCTACATGTTCTGACGAAATAATTAAGAGAGGTCTAGCCACCACAAAAAGTTGACTGCTCTTGGTGTTATTGGGTATTCTCATAAGTTTTGCCACTAGAGCAATAACAAAACCAAGTTTGATAACCAGATGGAACTGAAAGTGCATGATTTTGGTATCGCTCAACTGCGCACTTTCTTGCAAACACTGTGGTGTACAACTTGCCTGTACTTGCTTCAAGATGCAGCTGTCTAGCATCTTCACATATACGCCATGCATGCGCAAGTAACAAACGAATTCATTCCCAAAACAGCTGCATATTAAAGCAAGTAGAGGAAAGTTGTACAACAAAATGTTCACCAGAAAATGCGCAACTGAACGACACCAAAACCAGCAATTCCAATGCCTTCTAGTTAATAATTTGGTGTTTGCTGCTTAAGCGCCTGAAACCTTTGGAACGACCTAATATTTGTTCACTCACCAATATGCAAAAATTTTAGTAGGAATATACTGATTCTTACATCTACATCGTAATTTCCTCCTATTTGTGGACGGTGCATCACGGCCGTAGAACCTTCAAAGCGAACGTAGGCGTCTGTGATAGAAGAATGATTGTGAACAGAGATCTTTAACAGTTTTCGTCATACTATTTTGCAATAAGAAAGTAGTAAATCAAAATCAGCAGGCAAAGGTATATATGACTGCGAGCACTAAATGAGAAAAAACTGATTGGACTAGTTAACCAAGGTATAATCCTGTTCCTAACACTCTTCCTATTGCATCAGTGATGGAAAACGCATTAGTGACTAGCTAAAAGGGTTCAAGTAAGGAAAATCTAAGATGATACACAGAGTATCTGAGAAACAAATAATTTCTAGTAAGCATAATAAGGGAATTGCTTTGATGGGGATCCGTTTTTCAACTTTGGTGACAAGTCCTTTTCGCTTTTTTTCAAACTTTCAGTGGTCATTCGAAAGCTCAAATCTCATCGATTTTGGCACTGTATTTGGTTTTTGAAAAAGTATTTCAAAAGCGCTGTGATGGTGGAAATAGGCACAATGCACATTTTTTGCTCGGCTAAGGCTGGGGTATGTGAATGGTCTTTTAACAGGCATTCAGTAGTGGATAACACAAACTTAGGTGATTCTGCATAAATTAGATTTCTCATAAGGTCTTTGAAGAGCGCTGGAAGTGCGAGAAAAAGATTACATTTCGCAATCCTTGTAGTTGCCTGTTGCTTAGACCTGATAGCGGGATTATTTGGCAATATAGGGTAAAAATAAAAGGCTACTGTCCATACTCCGATTAAAAAAAAACCTTCGTCTGTGTTTTTGATATGAAGAAAAACTAGAACTCTTTGCAACCAAAAAGAAACCTTCAGATAAATGACGAAAACTGCGCCTTTTTGGACGCTGCTTCAAAACTCTGAAAACGGCATGTCCATGGCGTTAGTCCCCTTATCAGACATCGACAATAAGGTTGCTGGTTCGGCCCTCTACAACGACGGTTCACAGCAGACGTTTTGGTTATATTTTTGCTCTCGATCAGCTCGTAGATTTATCTGTATCGCGATTATTATTCTAAAAAGAAAAACTTTTACTTGTCTCACAAATAATTATTTTTGACATGAAACCTAAATCAATAGGCTAACAACACAAAAAAAACGCAGATGTTTTTGAACTGATTGCATCCACTTCTACAGGAGTTTTCTCTAAAAAGTCGTACACTGCAGAAATACGTTATCGACTACGACTTCTGAAACAACGTCAAAAGAAACGCGAAAAAAAAAGTTGGACATGCGTTGTTACCCCAAAGATCTAACGGATTGCTCGCCGCACGCGATGGGACAAGGTTAGCGACGGGAGCCTGTGGTAGTCAGTGTTAAGATCGCGGCGTTTAGCGCTATAAGGTGCACCGCAAGGAACTTATTCTTTTCCCCCCATACAGCGCTGTTGAAGAATCTTTTCAGAAAGCAAGCACAATATTGAAATAGTCGAGATTTGAACTGTCAAATGATCACTAAAATAAAAAGAAAAAAACGAAGAAGACTTTGTCTGCAAAGGGGTCGAAAAATGGGTTCCGATAAAAGGACAGCCCTGAAATCAGTGATGAAATGCTAAGAGATGAAAGTAAAAGAGTATCGCTTACTTTGCCATACGCTGAAAACAGCTCGGTTTTCTTGTGTTGAACATTAACTCCATGAACATAGTTAGTCGGAATACAGAAAATCAGGGAAAAGTTCTCTGTATGCTTCTCAGATTTCATAAGCTCTTCGTAATCTGGAAACTGATTCGTTTGAATTCGTTGATTCATAGGTAACACTGAATTCAGAACTTACTAACTACCAAATCCTCACAGCTTTTCGAGTTGAATGACACAATACTTCGTCCGTGCGATAGTGTTCTGAAGTAAAATCGAGCTAACAGGCGAACGAAACTATTCGGAGTTAGTCGGAAACAGTTTCGCAAACATTTGCATTCAATCTAAAAACACCTACATCGAAAAAAAATGTACCCCATGACATTGAGTGATACTGTAAAACTTTGACGCTAAGGGGACTCGAACCCGCATTTCACCCTTTCTGGTGACGCGGCTTAAGCAATTGCACTGCCGATGCCTCTTTTGCCACCCTTTTACGATCAATTTCTTAAATATCGCTTGTGCAACAATTATTTAATGTCTATCATAAGCAGATATCCCACAAGATAGATTGATATGCAAAACTTTGTGCCTTGCGCGATTGTCGAACCCTAGCCTTTCTTTCCACGAGCCACTGCTGAACCACTGCACTATCGGAGCATATATTGTGCTAACACTCTCTCTGTGATACAAGATTATCGATTATGTCAGCAAGCGAACGTCAATGGGTTTGGTCTGGTTAGCAAATATCGGCAGTAAACCCAGTCACGCTGACAGATAGTCGATTTATGCTGAAAGACCAACTGCAGAACAAGAGCATAGTTGATGCAGTAGTTAGCATGAGCGTCCGCAAAGGATGAGACCAGAGTTCAACTTCCGCGCGATGTCCAGATATTGCGTTTCCGTACTTTTTCTATTCAACAGCTCCCAGCTTGACTGTGTCGAACCGCGACAGGTGCTTGGATTTAAGTGCTTTTAAGGCTTTCCGCTGGATTAACGAGGCCAGCGACGACGGAACAGTTGGTAGAACTGCACGTTTTGATCGTTTCAGTGAATTTAGGGGTGGAAATAGACACACGGGCTGCATAAGCAATCAGAAATCAAACCAACTCTTCTCCTACAACTCTGATGACTTTCGCCCACTTTTCCGCTTTTTTTTCTGGATTCCGCGGCGGTAGAACTCGGTGTCTTTTGAGATCGTCGGCCACTATGTGAATCGTCAACAACAGAGATCTCTCAGTTGCATTCGAAACAGTTTGTCGGTGAATTCCTAGTGGACGGCCGGCCCCTCGCTTATGCGTCAAATCTCCATTCCCAGTCCTGAATTCGTTGAAACGATCAAAAACTGCGGTTCTCGCAACTGTTCCGTCAGCCCAGGCCTCGTTAATCCGCCGGAAAGTCTCGGCAGCCCTTGAATCCAAACGATGCTCACACAGCATCAGAAATCGTTTTTGCTCTTGGGACAATTCTATCTTGAAACAAAGGCATAAGTGTTATATATCAAAATGACCGCAAAAAACTGCTCTAAACCACAGTAAAAACAAAAATGTGAGTGGATAAAAATATTCAATAAAAACGAAAAAGTCCGGAGAATTTCTTTCCAACCCAAATAACGGATGAAAAGACGAATCATTCCAGTTCATTACGAATTCGAAGGAAAAGGCCTATCTATCAATCAAACAAATATTTTTCGACAAAAACCAAAAGATTTAAAAAATAAACCCTCTCAAAGGAAGAAGAAGAAGCCGCTTTGAAACCACGAGCAACACTGAGGTAAATCACAATTAGCCGTGTGATTCGGTGCTAGAAGTGCACTTACGGAATATGAGCAATACCGTCGTTCATCTCTCCCCGTTCCCACTTCGAGTGCGACTAGCGCAGCGGTGAGAGATGCTACACAGCACGTGCACGATCGGTCTCGATGCTCGATGGTTCGGTTCTGCGCTAGAGTCTCACCAAGGTTTATTCACCCTCCGAGGTATTGGTGAGTTGATATCAGACGTGAGTCAGAGGATAGCAGCTCTGATCTGACACAACGTTAGGTCGCCACGAGTCGCCACTGTAAATGCCAAATATGCATTGAGTCAACTCAAACGATCCTGTGAATTGAGTCGAATGCATGGCGTATTTCTCAGGGAAATTAATCAACCTCTTATCTTGAGATATCCACAATTATAATTGTGTACCAAAAGAGTAACGCAATTAAACAAAGTACTTAAGAAGAGCAACTGTTTTTCATAAAACTGAGAATTTTGTAATAAAATGTGCAAACTTTAACTTGAATATTTCGTTGTATTATTCTAAGCTGAACTTCGCAAGAATGCTTTTTTTAGGAAAAAAATTGAGATGCTTCAAATCATCTCATTGTAGCCGAGAGATTTTCAGTGAGACGAATAATGATGTGAAACGGAGATTAATCTCATGCATAGCCTACAACTTAGACGAAAAAGCTCAAATCCTCGTTTCAAGTTCGAGTAATCGTAAACGAGTGCATTGCTGGAAACAATATGGTTATCTTGTCACTGTCTGGCGGATGAATACTACCTGACAATGTTCAAGGACGGGCTTTCAGGACTTCGGACAAAAGTTTTGTTATCTTTCAAATAACCGGTCGAGAATTTACCCGAAAGATCCCGCGAGTGTTTGAAATCCGTAAAAAGACGATTCAAATACTCAAATAGAATTAATCGCAGAATTATAAGCATGTATAAATCACGTTCATGCGACTCATCAATTAGATTTTTCATTTGATTTGACGCGTCTTCATAACTTGTGCAAATGACAGTACTTCGCCTATTCAGCTCATACCTTTCCCCTCTATCCAAGAAAATCTTCGAATTTGCGCGTTGATTCTGCCTCCAGCTGACGACTTTCTATAGTTCGTGAATGCCACTAAACGCTCTAATTCAGCTGATTCACCATAAAATCCCGACACATATGAGTCGAAGCGTTCTCAGATTCTTACTACCAACAGTAGCCCACATTTGTGGATTGTAGAGGCTTTTCCCACATAAATCTGCTTTCAGGATGTCTACAAATAGAGTTCTTGCTCGGCTGAATTCAGGCTTGAACCAGCAGTCATGAACGTGTTGTCCGGCATCTTCAACCATCACCCTACAAACTTCAATAGCGCCTAAGAACTTGAAGGAAAGTGAAACAGCATATAAGAGAAGTTCCAAAATAGTCTTTCTGTTGATACGAATCTTAAGTGCAATTTCCGTTGAGATGGATAAGCATCATAGAGCGATTTGTTCAAATACACCACCGTTTGAGCTCTCAGTTTGAGCTGATATTAATCACCGAAGAAATGTTGAAGTCACCGCCGATTCAAATGTGGTTAAAAAAAGAGTTTACTCTTGAATTCAATATTGTTCTCATGTGAACGCTGATATATTTTCCATTGAAAACATAACATTTTCAGTACTGCAGAACACGTAAGCAAAATTTTCTATTAGACTCAATCAGAATGATTGATACCTATGGTACGGTTTTGAAGGTTATGAAAGATTGCAAGACTATGCTATTTAGTTCACTTACTCAAATGTCAAGCAGAAGAAACCGGTTCAGAATTAGGAGCAGAAAAAGCCGGTCTAGAAGTGGAAGCAGAAGTCGGTCTCGTAGTGGACAAGGAAGAAGCAAAAGAAGCCGAGCTTGTCGTGGTCGCTCCCGATCATTGAGGAGACGTTCGTGTCGATCCGGCAGCCGACGATCACGACGATACAGCCGCCGTTCGCGATCGTGTGAGTATAACCATAGATTGAGGATGCTCTCAGGTTCATGAAGATAGTCAACGTGTAGACTGAAAAGAGTTCGTTTGAATTTGCATTGCTCTGCTAATTTTCTATTCAGTCGTACGAAAGCATTTTGAGTGTCACTTCAGTGCATTAGGCCGTGGAACCCCTCGTTTTGTTCGCTTGTTTTGTTGAGCGAAATGTCAATGTTGCTGCCGAGTTCTGTGCCTTGCCGTGCCTCCACAAAGTTGTGCTTTGAGATTTTACATATACATGTAAAAGACACGATTTATTCTTCTCCAAAACCAAGTCAATAAAGGCTTCTCTTTTCAAACGACGCAATAGAAGTCGCCTAAGCTGGTCCCGAAAACGCCGATCGAGCAACCAACGATCACAACGTAGATCTTCCCGCTGGATTTTGAGAAGAATAAGGAGAAGTTGATCGCGCCGCACTCGCAAAGTCGGTCGCAAGTGCATGTCAGAATCTGCATCTATACTTAGAAAGCTCCATGTAATTGCCTTAGCAGAATCTTAGATGAAATGCCATTTCACTGTGTAGCCTCTTCGCAAATCTCCGCACCGCGCTTGTGTTTTCTTGTCCCTGTCTGTTCATCAGAAATACTATCGATTTCAATTTCAGAGTCGGTCGCAAAACTGCAAGGAGACGAACGCTAAAAGGTGAAACTGACAAGGCCAATTCACGGAGGCCTGACAATGGAACCACCATCGGGTGCCAAGTGATACTAATTTCTTACTGGTCGTACGAATAAAGATTAGTTAAATTGT
>JAHQIW010000335.1:0-26934 GCA_019055375.1 Parelaphostrongylus tenuis
TCTATATTAAAACAATGACACTCGACGTGTCGGGTGGATACATGAAGCTCAATAGATGATTGAATTAGCCATTTGAAATGAAAGTTGAAGACGTGCCAAAGCAAACTGAGGTATACTCATCTAGAAATGATTAAATTACGTGAATTCTTTCTTTCAACAATGGATTGAAAGAGAAATTTTCCACACTAGATCCTAGAACACAACGAAACTAACAAGAGAATCAGCACGTACAAAACAGTTTCTCGTTGTTCTTTTTTCACCATATTAAACAACGGAGAAACCTCAAGTGTACGACCAGTTCGCCTCCAACCTGTATTAACGCAATTAAAGGGTTCAAAGCAGGTTGTTCGATAAATGAATAAGAACTGCGATATAATTCCTTATCTCGATCGATCTCCAACCCTTTGGGGACAAAGTATTCCAGACTCTCAACAAACATTCGATAACTTGGATCGCAGGTGATTCGAAACTATGTTTTTTTTGAAGATCTACTATCCTCTGACTTGGACATTCTTCAGTAATTCTTCAATTACTTCAACCATAGACGACATTCTACGACCCAATTTATTCTGAAAGCTGACGCTTCGGTGGCTTCCTTCCTTAGAACATGGAGGGTCAGACAGGCCACAACCCAGTCGGTAAAGCACCTTCATTACTCATACAGAATATAACTAAAGCTAGATTTCAACTTTACCAAGCACAAAACCGATTTCGACTTGTTCGCAGCGTTATATGAGATGTTCATCAAGTTATTCAAGTATTAATCTTACGCGCTAAGATTACTGAATTGAGAATGAACCTCTCTCATCAGGACAACAATCTTATACACTGTGCCATATCACGTGTGATTGAAAGGCATTCCTGTCTGCGATTCATGCTTGGACTGGTGCTGTTTATCCACAACGCTTCTAAAACCTTATGCGCTGATGTTTTACGTGTGGGCTGCGCGAAGAAGGTAATTCTGTTCCAAAATCTACTCCGTCGTGCGTTCATGTCCCATACGTGCCTGGGCGGAGTGCTTGGCTTAAAGTTCTCTTTGCCGTATGGCTCATCAACGATTCTCAATGTTCTCTGGAACAGTTGTGTACCCTAGAAATTAGGACTTGAATGGATTTACAAAACAAATTTTTTTCCGTTGTTCCATGAGCAATCGTTTTTGTATATTCACTTATACACTTGTGCGAATATTATTCGTCGTTGTAGCCGTTACCAGTGTTCGTGTCCACTGATTTTCGGTTTTCTACGTTTTTCTTTGATTTATCGCCTTAGAGGCAATTTGCTGTATCTTCCTTATATATACTCTTCAAAATAGCTTCAATGTGATCACGCGAAGAAGGCCGTGGTCATCCAGCTGTAGATCAGAAACCTGGTCCACCCACCTGCTTACCCTGGGTATCATCTTCCGCTCGTACCGTTTGGCCATATATAACTTGTTGACTTCCACGAATTATTTATAGTTCAGATATGCGGCGAATGGTTTTACCTGATGATAAAACTGTAAGAAAAAGCCATGGGCGTCTTTAGGATAATTGGTAAGTACTGCATACTTCTCGTTTATTGATTGTTGTCTTTGGAGTGCACTGTATTCGGAGATGCTCTTTCAAGAGTGGTCGACTGAAGAAATTGTGAGCCAATGTGATCTTTCTAAGCTCTCAAGAAGAGGAAGCAGTTGAAATGCCTGCCAGTATTGCATTGTGTCCAATGGCATCAACAAGACACAGAGATGATTGGTGAAATATTAACGAAGGTATCGCCCTGTAGAATTCTGCCCTACTTTTGATGACGATGGGCGGTGTTTGAGAAAACAAAAGACTTAAATTCAAGATTTAGTCGGCTTCTACAAGATACGCATGCCCGATATTCGAGAGTTGGTTGTAGAAAAAGCATTTCAATGGCCACTGAACGAATGATGAGTAGGAAATGATGAATCTCACGAGATAAGCGATAAGAATGTGCTTTGGGAGTTTGAAATATGTCCCTTTCAGTGATTGTCGCTCTCTTTCGAAAAAAATACGGATTCTTCGAACGTATCTCTTCTCAGCGTTCTGACGTTCAGCGTTCAGTAACAGAGTATAGCGTTCTTCTTATCAAAAATACCTGTAGAAATCTCGATTCAGCACTGAAATCTTCTTTTTTTTCGTCCTTCGAATGACTACTAATAGTCTAGTGAAAAAGCAAGAAGTACTACTTAACAGTAGTAAGAAGTACAACTTAACGCAATAAGTGTAAATTGCTGAAAAATACTAATTTAAGACCTTTATCTCGAGTGCTTTGTTTAGACCACGCCCAAATTTCAATATATCCTTTCATCATTATTTGAGCCAACATGTCATGTGGTCTGGTGAGGGCTCTTGTACAGCCCGAGACACGTGTTTCGTCCTTACAGACTCATCAGCCGGGCAGAACCCGTCGTCTGTCGATCTTTTCATAGTCGGTTCCCTCGGGAGCGTTACACTCCTTATATATAGTTATCGACGACGTACGTTTTACACTATATGTTAGGTGAAACATTGCAAACAATGAGCCAATGAGCAATCGAGTGCACAACACTCTGTGTTAGGTGAATGTTCACCTGACATAGAGTGTAAAGCGTACGTCGTCGATAACTATATGTAAGGAGTGTAACGCTCTCGAGAGAACCGACTATGAAAAGATCGACAGACGACGGGTTCTGCCCGGCTGATGAGTCTGTAAGGACAAAACACGTGTCTCAGGCTGTACAAGAGCCCTTACCAGACCACATGATATGTTGGCTCAAATAATGATGAAAGGACTAATTTAAGAGTAAAGATAATTAGCTGTTGACTGATGCTGATTGTATAAGGTCTTGATCGTCAAATATTTTGACTAGAAAATTTATGAAATCTTTGAAAAGCCCAAAAGTTTGTTAAAGAAAATACACCCTTCCCGTAGAAGTGCTTCACCACCTGATGAATGCGAATTATTTTTAGGGCTTATCTTGGCGGAATGCTGACTTACCCTTCGGTCAACTTTCTTTTCAAAGTTACGCATTGTTGGGAAGATACTGAAATAAATATTATGACATCTTAAATATTGCATAAACTTTTTCAATAGCATTCAAAGAACGCTCGGGACTATGAATAGCAAATGTATTCATTTTTAGCCTTCCTTTTCATTTTTTGATTTTCACAATATCACGTGTTGCACAACCTAATCTATACCCTTGTAACTCTCTGAAGAACAACGTTTTTATATAGTAAAGTTGCTTGAAAGAGTAAAAATTTTTGCATGGTTGGTAGGAAATCTGTTGCATTCTACCATAAAGAAACTGGCAAATCTGTTCCATTAATAGAAAGTTTGTCACATGAGTGAAAAACAAAGCAAAGTTTTACCACATAGGTTTGGAATGTACTTGACTGGCATGTCTTGCATGAGATAACTAGCAATCATCTATTGAGATATATTATGCAATAGATTTGGCAGGGGGTTACACGCATTGTCAGTGATTGATTCTAAGAAGAGTCCTGGTTCTACCTCGTCCGTAACGCGTTCCATCAAAGCAATACCAGTGAAGCAGAAACGGTGCTCAATGAGCTTAACGAGGTGGGATAAGTTTGGATTGAGCATAAATAGGGCGAAGATTGGACACAATTCATGAAAATTCCATGTGTGAAATAGACCAAATTGAGAAGGATGATTCTATTAGTTTGCGAATGCGGAGACGACTTTGTAGGTGTGCCGTGGACGTTCAATAAATATGGAAAAGAACTTGAAGGATGAATTAGACAAGAGAGGGAGAGCTGCGTGGCCCACATTCGAACCTCTCAAAGAGCCACGAACCAAATAGCTGATCCTAAACTTCGTGCTCACCTTTTGATTGATCGGTCCTTCCAACGCTCACTCCATTATGCAGCAGAGACATGGGTTGATGTTACTACAACGTCAAAAAATGTGCACACCCGTCATAGGAAGCTTGAGCGATTTCTTCTCAGACTTAATTGATATTTACAACGTCTAGCCGGCTTGCGCAGTTCACATCTTCAAAACTCATCCCACTCTTGTAATCCAGAAATACTTACACAGATAGCTGCACATTGTGGACCAGTCACATAATAAGGAGCACAGACGCCAGATGGGCGAAAATATCAATGATGTGGACTCCACGATAATGCAAGCGTCTTCTTGAAAGACCACCGAAATGATGGGCGGACGCGATTGTGATCAACGTCAACCGTCCGCATCCGAAATGCAACGCATCGCAGAATGGGCCTTGCCTACATCGCCTTGTTATATGCCACCACCATGGGCGGCAGCTGTGCGAGAGAGAGACGAATGGAAACTACGTTAGGACTCACACTACCAGAGATGACGAGCTATTAAAGTATACTAGTATTCAATCATTAATGTGGAGCGCTGTGCAAAAACATTTGCGCAGCCGGGATTTAAACCCAGATCTCACTCTTTTCGGGAGCGTATGCTAATGTCGTCGACACGTCGGTGGTGCAGCGGTTAGCATACGCTCCCAACAAGAGTGAGATCTGGGTTCGAATCCCAGCTGACGCAAATGTTTTTGCACAGCGCTCCACATTATTGGGTATACTGAGACATCATACCACCGCAAGTGGCCGTCAAATACAAACAGTCATTCAATCATTTTCGCCGCACAAAGCTTTTTTGTCAAATTTTCGTAGCCGTTTGGCATTTTGAGCAGTGATGTTTTGAGTGCCAGTCGGGGAAGGTTTTATTCTGTTCATAGAGATATGTTAGCAAGACCTTCCTAAATAAGATCACTGACCAAATATTTGAATGGTAATCGACTGTTTTCAGTTACATATCTTATAATAAATCATAGAAGTCCCATAAAGTGTGGATCTATAAGAAATTGTGACACAGAGAATGTTACAAGCATTTCAAAATTCGAACAACATTGTGTTCGTTTGATGAACGACAGTATTACTCAGGACATACCATTGATACTCATAGAACCACAGAGTAGTTTTTTTTTCAAATTTCGTTATCACTCTCTCTCAGTTCACTCAGATATTGAAAAATTGCTTTTCATTGTCAAAAAGGATTAAAGTCTGCAAAAACCGGTAATTAGGTGTGATCGATGCATTAGCGAAGGAAAATCAAAGCTATATCTGAATATTATACTGTCCGTTTCGCGTCTTCTCTCAAGGCCACTCTCGGAATTCCAACGCATTCAATAATTATTTCTAATCCTACATTTCATGTGGTCTTTTATGGGCAACTTATAGCGCCCGGTACACGTGTTTCAGCCTTTACTGCCTCAATGTACGTGCGCCGTCGCTGGCTCTATATACGGTGTTGGGCACCGTCGATAGGATTGACCAAGACGAAGGGTACTGCCAGACTGATGAAGCTGCTAGGGCCGAAACACGTGTATCGGGCTCTATAAGTTGCCCATAAAAGCCTACATGGCATGTTGGTTAAGAATAATCATCACTATTTGAATCTATTCGTCAGGTCGTCGTGGCCGAGTGCTAGTGATGCTCGTCACGACGCCCAAAGAACCGAACTCCACCCCGTAACCCTCCTCGTCAGTCGATAACATCGCCCTATAGAGCACTACAGCTAGGCTATCCTCAAGATTGCAAGGAGACTCGCTCAACTAGTATTCTATGACATTCAAGAAGAACACGAAAGATGAATTGAATGCTGGAAGTACGCATAGTGAAAAAATACTGTGAGGACGGATCGATAAAGTGTCTAAAAAACTGTTGGCTCTTGACGTTTTTTAGAGATAGTATCTCTGAGACAAACGGCAAAAGAAGATCAATGCTGAAGACCCTTGGCAGTGATCAATCCTTAGAGAATGCGCCATGCATTCATCAACTAGCGTCGTCTGAGATAGCTGAATGCATATCTGACCTTGACAGTGATTCACGGTGAACTATCGCTGTATCAAGTCAGCGCTGCTATGCTCTCAGAGAAGTCTGGTACAAATTGAGCGACCCAATAGACAGAAGAACTGATGGACTTTGAGAGCGTAGTCGAACTATCGACTAGTGATTGATCAGTTAGGCGTGTGTCGCAGAGCACCTCTAACCACTACGCCACGCAAGCTGACTTGTCCCAGGAATCCACTCTGTCACAACCGACAGTGTGTCCCTTTTCAACTGCTTCCACTTTTAAATTTTAGCCCTCACGAAAAAGTGAGAAAATTACGAACTTTGGTTTCCATGAAAACAAGATTCTTTTGTGTTAAGACGAGAGATCTTGCTTTTTGGACGTGATTACACATTTTAATAATTTTACACTCGATAAAGCTCACTTTGGGCGAGGTATGTTGACCGCAGTTGAAAGCTGCCGCTATTTTTACACAGCATGAGTGAAGATTAACTCTAATGGCGAAGCATAAGTTTTTAAAGTAAGACCTTTAATTATAATGAACACTATTTTTTTTCTAGCGTACGTTCTAAAAAGTTCACTCGACGCTTTGGTCATCAACAAACAGCATTTGCAATCGTCGTTTCAAAGTGCTTTATCTTGTTCTTCTTTTTCAAAGGAGCACTCACTTTGTACTCGAATGGATAAGTGCGCGTGCATCGAAGAAATAAATTGCCAATTTCAGAGAGATTTCTCAAATTTATGCACCTAACAGAGTCATTTTCCCTTTTATTTTTCAAGTAGGCAGTAGTTCAGTTTAAAGCATCCTTAGGATTCATTGGATTATAGGAACCTGAGCCAATATAAATACGGTAATATCAATTCTTTAGCACAGAATGTAAGGTTCGAAAGGTTTATTTTTCGCTTATCATTAGACAGCACGCACGCTATAGTGGGTTTCTGGATCGTTTTATGACCCTGTTATTACACTATATTCCCTATTACCGTCTCAACACCTTATTTCTTTCATTTTTTCAATGGCTTCATTACTTCGTTTTAAATCTTGTTTGTCACATCATGTATTTCTGAAAATAGTTACTATTTTGATGCAATTAGTTTTTTTTTGTATGAAGAAGATATAGCGTCGATAGGAGTCTCCATCTTAATTATGACGAATCATGGAAATCGAAATAACTACAATTGTTATGATCGCTTTGGACTCTACTTTCCTATTTTCATAGTCTTTTTTTCATTCCATATTTTTCATCGTTTTTTTTTCCTTCGATCTCTCAACAAAGCCAATGTTCTAGACGAGGCAGACTTTTTCAAATGCTATTATTATGCGCTTATTTCAGTGTAGATTTAATTTTCCATCAAGTTGGTGATCTATACTATGATCTTATGCATGCTCTATCAGGCTATGATTGTCAGTGATTCTATGAATCTCTTTGTATTGTCTCCATTTATTCTGGTGTGTTTTCTCACAGAGTGAGATACAACACCCCCTCATAGTTGAGACCACCTACATGATCTATAGCACTGCTCCACATATCCATTGTAAGAGATTCAAAACTATGACCCCAATCTATTCATGTGTTAGTGAGTACAGCATTTTTTCTCTTAGATAAAGAGGATTAGTTTCGTTTGCAACAAACGAAGCGCCAACGGAGGTGTAATGGATCTATTGATGAACAAGCTCAAACGGTTGGTCTCCGGGGGATGTATGGCGGAGGAACAGTGGCCAACGCGACTGGATGCGTGTCTCAGTCGTTTCGGCGTCCTCACTCTCTTCCACTTTCTTCCTACCTACCTTCGTCATTCCATATTTTCGTGCATATCTTGCTTAATACACTGACAAACTTTTCGTTGCCCCAACATATGACATCATTTCTGAAGATCTTCACACAGTATAGTAAGTTTTCAAATTTGTGTCGGCTATTTTTCTTCGACCTCTCAACAAAGCCAATGTTTTAGACAAGGCAGACTTTTTTATGTGCTATTATTATGCGCTTATTTCAGTATAAATTTAATTTTTTGTCAATAAGTTAATATTCTTTACCATATTCTTATGCATGGTCTATCATTCATGGTATGTTAGTCTTGCCAGTCCAGATGAATATCGCCTACTCTCTAATCTTCGACATAACTACGATCCTTACGAACGTCCTGTTGTTAATACCTCTGAGCCATTAGTTGTAAGCATTAAAACATATCTACAACAAATTCTGGACGTTGTGAGTTTTTCACGCGCTTTCCAAGTATCCTCACTTTTTACGAAAAAAAAAGAAAAGTGATTTCTTAGTTCTCTCTTCCATATTCTGCTTGTGGAACTTTAGGATGAGAAAAATCAAGTGATTACTCTTGTTGCATGGATAGAATACCAATGGACAGACTATAAGCTAAAATGGCATCCATCCGAATACGGTGGTATCAAAGATATCCGTATACCAGGTAATGCGAATGCAATATGGAGACCTGATGTACTGTTACATAACAGGTAAACAGTCTTACATAGATGGAACACTATAGTTATCTGCTATATACTGACCTCGATTTTAGTGCTGATGAAAGTTTCGATTCAACATATCCCGTTAATTACGTGGTCAGTCATACTGGGCCGTGCTGCAGGTCCCACCTGGGATACTCAAGCTCTCGTGCAAAATCGACATAACCTATTTTCCATTCGATGATCAAATGTGTCATTCGAAGGTTAGCTGGACACTGTAGTAATGAAATCTACAGTGTTTTTCAAACTTGCGAAACTTTCAAAAGAACTGCTTAGTACTTCTTCTAATAAATATTTCACTTTTTATTTTGACGAATGGGTAAATAAATGGTGTAAGATAAGAGCACTATTCAGTTGAGTGCTCTCCACTTAGTCGGATACTGTTTATATTATACGAAGATTTCAGTAAAAATTGTGATCAATTTTTTCCTGTAGTTAGAGGGCAAAGTTTGCCTTTCTCTCAGCATACGTTGCTTTTCTTCTTGACTTGACGGCGTTCATTTAGTTATCCTGTAGATAATGAAAAAAGAAGGCAATCTAGGATTTAAGCTCATCATAAGACTTTTTTTTCTATTGCAAGGCTCCGTCGAAAACGACTGTTCAAGTCGGTCAGCTTTCATGATGTATGTGAACAAAAAAAGACGAAACAGCGATAAATCTCTTTACATCAAAAATGTTCCGAAATTAGGAATCTCAAAGTTCTCTATTATCACTGACTATGTTACTCTGTAGTAGTCACCTAAAGGTAGTGGTATAATCAATTGCCACTAGCGTTTAATAGTAAACAGACACGAAGTTGAAAAAAGAGATCATGGAAATAAAAAGTTCTTGCGTTTAGTAATGATATTTTTAGTGTAATTTCTACAACCGTGATTTTCTCATCCTCGTGTAAAGCATAATAGTTGTTCAGCAGATTTGAATGCGATCCACGCGGTCGGGGAGTTTTAAATTTGTATATGGTTCAATGATCATGAATCGTGATTAATGCGTGTTTCATTTCGCGGCATTCTTATCGCTGACTAGGACAACGATGAAATCCCTTCCTAGCTAAACGCTAAGCAATACTCGAATACTCAACGATCATTGAGCGTATACGAATGACTCCCACCTATATACACACGAGTTTTTACAGCTATACATATATATATATATATATATATATATATAATGTACACATCTACATTATATACATATGTATACACATATATTGTGCACATATATACAATATATACATCTATATAAGTATACATACATATAATCATGTACATTATTACATTATATACACATGTATATGTAAATTTACATATATATATGTACATATATACGTTATATCCACATAAATGTATATATACATATATTATGTACAGATATGCATTATACGCATATATATGTAACTACACATATGTATGTATATATTATGCACACATTATTTACATATATATACATACATATTATGTTCATATGTACATCAAATACATATGTATAGTATATACTCATGTGCATATGTATATATATATATATATATGTAGATATACAAATATTATGCACATATGTGCATTGTGTACATATAAATGTATATATATATATATATTATGTACATGTATATGTATATATGCGTGTATATTACGAACGTATTCACATTAAATATATATGCATATATATACATATATATAGTACGTACATATATGCGTTATATACATATATATATTATGTACATATATACTTTATATACATATATATGCATAAATATGGTTAAATGAAAATTATATATATGTATATATATCACGAGAAAATGTACGAACATTCTATTAATTGGATCATTTTCAGTTTGGTTCATGGACTTATAGTGGGAATTTCATTGATTTACGCATAAATGGACCCGAGGGAAAGAACATATCCGAACAGGGTATGGGCATATCATACTACGTTGAGAATGGAGAATGGAATTAACTTGGTTGGTCTAGCAATCGCTATGTTTTTGAATTTTACAATGTAAGAGTGTTTCGCGGTGTCAAGTCAATAATGAAAAATATCATTTTGTCGTGTTTTTCGCATGTGTAGATCTGCACTGTTGAGCTCAATAGGTTTCATTTAAGAAAAATTTACTTCTGTTGCTAGTAGTATTGACAACTAAAAAGAGATTTGACCAGTCATGAACCATTATTGCTTATTTCGTTCAAGCTATTTGTATCAGAATTAGAATGAAACATTACTTGAAACCAGTCGTCTAGCGTAGGTCTCTGGTGAAAACAAAATCAAATGCTTTTCCAACGTTATTTCTGTGTATATTGACTTTTGGTATATGCCGAATTTATTCTTCATAAGTGTGGTATTAGTTACATCAATATTCGACTTATGGTGCTTAGCCCCCATTTGACAGAGGCATTCCTGGGTGTCAATACTTGATGTACTCCGGGAGTTCATCTTTCAGTAGTGTCTTTTAAGCTAAATACGATGCGACGATTGTGCGATACTCCCATTGGAATGCTGTGTCAAAACTAAACCAGTATTCTCAAACTTGGGAAGAAATATTGACGCTAGTTGAAGAGTGGTGACGACATTAAGAATCATTAGCACTTTCAATACGGACTAATTTTTGTCCGATAAGATATAACCAGTATAATGGAAATGATGTTTAAAGTTCACACGAATACTAGATGTTTTGTAGATGAGTACTTCGAATATTTGAGTTATAAATATTATTAGCTGATTTCGCTTACTAAATTTCACCCAAAAAACTAGATGCTCATCAATGTGTAGATATTGTGCTGTTAATCGCGTCAGTATCAAATATTTTCTCCAAATTGGCAAGATGACTCTTCAAAATGTCAACATATTGATTAAATCATTTCTCATTTTACACTGACCAAATTTTTGAGTATTTCTCAAGCCCAATTTGTGGTTATAACATGAAATCTCGTCCTCCAAGCTTTGAAAGGAATAACTCCGTGGTGTGTTCATGTCACAGCTCTTCGTCATTAAACGTCGTCTTTAGTGCTTGTTTTCATCAGAACTTTCCTACTCAAACGTTGCCGTCGATTTTCAGGTCATTTGAAGCAATCGCCATTTGTGTTCTATGGAATTGCTTCGTCTTCTTCATTTACAAAGTTTTCATATTAGCATTTCTTTAAATATTTTTTGTTCAATACATGGACTTAAACCGTACATTGTTGAGATCCAAAGATTTCTTGCCTTTTACTCACTTTGTTATATTTTCCATCTACACTTTCGTTTGAATTCTGGATTGAGCTTCACCGTTGATCATAATTTTGATATTCTTTATGCCATCAAACGCTGTACGACTGGGTATTCCGTGAAATCCTGAAACACCGTAATCGGTCTCCACAATGTCGTTACCACAGAGTGCTGTCAGCCTTAGTCAACTAAAAGTTCTTTGCAGAGTCGTTTTTTTGCCAATTTTCTCAAATTGGATAAGTTGGGGAATTTGTTCGTACAAAACGAGTACGAGCTTGTGGCATTGCGCGCATAATTTGATGGCATATCTACCACTGCGATTGCCGCTGTCGTCTAATAAGCTTTACGTAGGGAACTTTGGATAATGACTGTGGAGAAATTTTGGACGTACTCGTGCTGTAACTTATGTAACGGCAGCTCGAAGCTTATGAAATATTCTAAAAGTTGAGAAAAAACCTAGGAGCCTAAAACTAGAAAACATTGCCCCAAGAATGCCACTGAAAAACGTAGGCACGATGGGCTCCAGCCTCCGCAGACAAAAGTTTCATTCTCTCACTACAGTCTTTCTAATAAAACTTTCGAAGAAGCGATGAAATGGTCGATTTTTCATTCAACGCTTCGTAGACAAAGTTCATACTGTTTAAAATTTAAAAAGCATTCAAGGGCAAGGCTACAACCACCTAGACGCTTGAGATTTTCCCTTGAGAAAAATCTTGTTAGACTTTCCATTAATCATTGTGCCATAGAAATGAAGACCGAAATGATGATGACTCTTACTTTCTTATTCTCTTATGGATTCTTATTTTCGCGGAGAACATGATCATGAATTTACTCTTATCATGTCAGAGATCATGATCTAAGACAGAAGTCGAGCACTGTGGTTATTACTTCTCGTCCACCGATTTTTGCTTCAGACGATGAGCTTTGGCAAAGGAAAAATTGGTTTTTATCTGTTAGACGGCAACAACTGAAGAAACAGTCCCTTTGAATGGACAAAGGCTTTGCAATGCACCCTTCGTGATCATTTGAAAGTGTAAATCTCTGGGTACTGCGCTACACAGCAGCCTTTTCAAAAATCATTTTATAACGCTTCAGCGCAAAAAGGAAGCATCTGTGTTTCACACGCGCTTATTCCTCGCAAAACAATAGTCGATAGCTTAAGATTCAAAGAAACCAATGCTACGCATATTTTCTGGAAAAACTGTTCCTCTGCAGCTCTGATTCACATAAGCTAGAACGTGTTTCTTGGCCAATTCACGAACTGTGGGGTGAGAGGAGGTAGGGATATTGACGAGGTTTCGACACGGTCGTCGACCGAATGGCGCCTCGTCGCGTCACACAAAAGTGGATTTTGTCAATAAATTAGAAATTGCTTCTCCGCATTGAGAAAGAAGTGATGAGCAAAAACACGCCTCCAGGCTTGAATCGAACCCGCGTTTCATCCACACTGGGGACGCGTGTAGCTATAACTCCATCATAAAAGCACATTTCCGTTACCACTCAAACACGCGTCTCTGGTATGGATAAAACGCGAGTTCGATTCCCGCCTGAGGTTTCGTTTTTGCTCACGACTCAATTCTCTTAGGTATATCCTTTTCATTATTATTTGAGCCAACATGTCATGTGGTCTGGTAAAGGCTCTTGTACAGCCCGAGACACGTGTTTCATCCTTACAGACTCATCAGCCGGGCAGAACCCGTCGTCTGTCGATCTTTTCATAGTCAGTTCTCTCGGGAGCGTCACACTCCTTATATATAGTTATCGACGACCTATGTTTTACACTCTATGTCAGGTGAGACATTCACCTAACATTCTCTTAGGTATACTTGTAGCATCGCAATACTGCGAAAAAAGCAGTAAAAATGGTAGAATTTTGGAGTATTACATCTCCGCTTTGAACAAAACTCCAGATTAAACGTCTGACTCTGACACAAAAAGATTTCCTAGAAACGTTCGCGCTCCTTTAGCGCCGCCACCGAGATGATGGTTGAATTACGCAGCCGGTGTAAAACATATGTTTATTTTGAATTCGACAGCGTTATGAAAGCGCCTTTCCGACAAACGGCCACGAATTGAGCTAGCTAGGGATTTAATGTTTTAAATGATTACTAACACCCTTGTAAAAATTTCTTTTTTAGAGAATGAAGTCGAATACTCATTGTCGCCGTTTGATTTAAAAGAACTGCAAAGTTTGATGAATCAATGCCTTTTGGTAGGCTATTTTGAGACCTCACTCAAAAAAATACAATTCGATTGCATATTTTGAACCTTTCGTGAGGCTGATAGTGGTACATATGTAGTGCAAGAGTATAGTGGAAACAGTTCCGTTTCGATTCCTTATATATGGGATGTGTACTCAAAGAACTGACTGAGCTGGAAGACACGGTGCTACTGATGAGGCTGTAAGACCGAAACACGTGCTTTAAACTGTGTAAGCGTAATAACAGACTTCATGAAAGGCTCAAAATGTGCTGAAGGTATAGTGGATTATTGTCACATGGGAAGATTCAACACTTTTGTTTGATGCAGCACTGAACACGACTGTAGCGTCTTCACGATAATTGCCGAACCCAAGAACGTTCGGAGAGTATGGAAAGTTCGTTTGTATAGTAGTCGAAGACTTAAACAATGAGTCTTTCATATGTCTGTTACACTTGTTATTAACGTACCAATACAATATTATTATTAGAAAGTCCAAGCTCCGTGCGCGCTTGATAGTCGCGGGTTAAGTTGCTCTTGCATAGAAACCTTTGCAGGTTGTGAAAGATTTGCGTTAGAGAAGCATGTGGTTGAAATGGAAGGCTCATTCAAGATCTAGTGCTAGTGAAGTACATTCTCATGGACGTTTGTTGAAAATTAATCGGAACAACTGAAGCAAGCATACAGAAACGTCCTGACGAGTAACAAAGATTTTATGGATGTGATCGGATTAGGAAGCGTGCAAAATGTTGGAGGAAATTTTAACGAAGAGGTGCATGGACGAAATTAGTTCGCAGAGAAGGGTGAAAGCTTCCATGATTACGTTTTTGCATGGTGAATTTGCATTCATTACACATTAATGCCTCCCAGTAAGTAATATGAAATCAAAAAAGAAGCTTATTCCGCTGAACCAGGAAGCAAACGACTCCTCCAAAGAACACTCATGAGCGTTCTATCAGTGCTACTAATAGCTTCCACTTTACGTTTAAGAGGAAAGATCAAGTAGACCAGGCAAGCAACATTCATTGAATGAGCAGATGTTCCGTATCCCTTTGAAGAGCTAGCGCTCATGGGCAGACGGTGTCGCGAAGTAGGATGGTGGGATGCGGCATCTGCATATCCGTGCATTCGCGTCTGACTGTCCCCGCCTGCTTTCCTACGAGATGCGCCTGTCAGAAAGAAAGGAGAAAAGAAGTATGAAAAAGAGTGGGAAACAGTTGTAAGGTTTAAATAACTCGTTCAGAGAGCAGGAAACATCTTCTTCTTATCATTGCAGCTTACTAAGGAGATTTGTTTTTGAGAAGCGAATTTGAGTACTGCGGTTACCTGTATACAAGCTATTTAATGATTAATGATAAGCTGACGAGAAAGTTCTGTTCAGTAAAAAGATAAGGAAACGATAAATTTCCACACAATGCGACTGCATAGCACCTTTTTTTTTACTAGGAAGGAAGGATCAATTATAAAGCTTTCGGTGTTGATCAAATGCTGAGGGATGCCCCAATATTTGGCTTTCACGATACTTGAGGTCGCTTTTAAATCAGTTCTTTTATTTCGTCAGACAAGTCTAGTACCACTTTACCGTTCGGGAAGTTATGGATGACTTGGTGAGCCATGAGCACGAGATCGAACCATCGACCTTGTATTGCGACGCTGAGCACTTCCAAACCACTGAGCCGCAGGCACTCTCCAGCTTATTTTTGCTCAAAATACGTTTATGGAAGTTTACTAACTATGGCTATATTTTTTTCGTTGCGATAAAGTTCCTCCATAATCAGAATCCAGCTGAATGGATACAAAAAAAAATCCGCTGTAAAGTCGAAACAACGCACTTCAAAAGCAAAACGTTGTCCTTTTCCATTAACAAAACGTAGTATGAGGGTCGAAACAGAAACGAAGCCTATCATGTAAATTGATCTTTTTCAAGCTATCGAATTACCACAGTGACATCGACTGAACATAGAAAGAAATCTTTTGTAGACAACATTCTACATATAACAACAAATGTTGCCTACCTCGTGTCAGGTGTAGATCATCAATCTGTGCGCTCAAATCAGGTATTCTCATGTATTTCGCTTTCGTCAGTCCATGCTTGCGTCTTAAAAGGCGGGTGAACTTTCGATGTCTTTTAGATACTCCTTACTGTAATTGCTTAAACACTCTCGTGAATATGACAAGCCGAGTGACCCTCCTTTTCACTTATTAATTAGTTGCGTAAGTAAACCTGTTTTGGCAAATGTTCTCTTCACGTGAGTTACTGATAAGTGTGTGATTTCTAATGTTGATCTGGTACCTCCATCCTTAGCCTTAACCGAAGTTAAATCTAAGTTAGCTCTATTCCGTTTGGTTATTCACTCAGCTGTTATTCCATTGTCTATACAATTTGTAATCTTATACACCCTACTGGTGGTGTTGTAGTGTTGTTGTAGATATAAACGATAATGCAGTGCGAAAAGTATGATACAGAAGCAACTAATAAAAGTCCCGCGTGGCTACATCAACTCAAACCCTTTGCAACATGTAACATACCAGCTGGAAATGTGCATCCTTTCATAGCGATTTGGCTTTCTCATTGGAACAAAAGAATTCAGGCGCAATATGGAACATATAAATGTTTTTTTACTAAAAGTATTCCTGTGTAGAATTTTTCAATGAAATTCCACCATTTCATAATAATAATGTTCCTTTAGAACCTGGGTTCGTCTCCTCGCATAAATCCCAGTTGTCTTCATACGGAGGCAGACACCATCATCATGTCTGTGTATGCATATCTGACTGTCTGCGCCTGAGTTCAAACGAGACGCAACGCCGTCACCACAACAGCTGAATGAGATTTGACGTCACGCGGCACGGTACGAAACGTGCCGATGATTCTTGAAGAGGTATATGATGTCATAAAGAAAATTTGAAGACTTTAGCGAATGGTGGAGGTGATTGATCTAATGGAAGAATCGCTGGATTTAGCCCAAGATTCGGTGTGGCGTCACTTCGTATAAAAAAGCGTACAGTGCAGAGATCAAAGGTGCCCTGCAACATAAACGCGATCCTTGGTTCTGTCAAGCGTCCAGGCTTATCGATCTTTCCATCTCTTTATAATAAGAAATTTGGTAACAGAGTTCTTTCTGAGGATAGCAGAGCTAACTGACACACTTGTAACCACTGCAGTTCTAGTATAGGCCACATATGTGTTTAGGTACTGCTAACAATGCTCAGTGATGTCGAATATATGACTTGACCCTCGGAGATTAATTAAATTCGAGAGCTTTATCACTCGCAGAAAACTTTTGCACATAGTCTCTAAGAATATTCGAAGTCTTTTTCGAGGTGCGTACTATCATTTCGTTGTTGGCTTATTTACGTTTCGACGGTATCGACATCATCAGAGCGACTCTTCTCCAACGTTTAAGGTAGCGATCGTAAATACGCTGGCAGCCACAATTTCACGCGACGTCAGCGAAGTTTTGCTCAAAGCCCCATGTCTATGATACCGTCGAAATGTACGTAAGCCACGAATGGTGCGATATGTACTAAACCAAAAAAGGCTCCAGACATTTTCAAAGACTATATTAAACGTTTGTATCGAGGCTTTTAGAAAAGCGCCGATTTGAAAGTAATGTATTTTTGTGCGAGCGCATGTGGTGCAGAGGTAAGAGGCTGCTCTGCGTCACACAACGCACTTTTCGATCTCGCGAGTCATGACTCACCAAGCCATTCATCCATCCGTGGTTGGTAATTTGGTACCAAACTGTCCTTGGACCTGTCTGGGAGGATAAGCAGCACTGATTCAATACATCGGTAAGCCACAGAGAGTCATAGTAAAGGCCAGTTATGCATTCACTCACCTCAAACGAAGTTGAAATTTTAAGACGAATACATGACGCATTCGTCAGGGATTGATCAGCGCCAATAGCATTGTCCTTTGTTCATACTTTTGCGCGGAATTATTTTATACGATCCGTTATCATAGATTATTGTTCGGACTGCACCACTACTCAAATTCGATTCGATTGCTCGCGTCTATCCCCACAAAAGCTTCGAAAATTTCATGTTTTGCCTCGGCTACTACTTGTGGATTCCGACTTCTTTACGAATGTCGAAGAACGCTTGCACAACATATTATCATAGAAGATAGTATGAAAGCCTGCTAATCAACAAAACTGGAACTACGTGTAGCACTCATGGTACACGTGCACTTTAGTGGTTTTCTCGTGGAGCACTGATCTTTAGTAGGACTTCTAGCAGTCATTTGATGGCTAAAAAAATTGTGGTTGTGATGGCATGCTCGCCATTGACAACGATTTTCTGGTGAGCTGTAGCAACGAGGAGGGCATCACGTTTTTTTTAGGAGCAAATACTTTTTCATCAAATAGAGTTTTTCCACTGAAGTTTTAGTTTCTGCGATAGCTTGCAAGATGACAGTTCTAAATATGAACCTGCATTTTGAATTGATTCTTCAACGAATCTCTTTACTGCGCTGTAGTAACGACTATCAGTAAATTACGTTTCGCTTTCGAAATGCATTGCGTCCTTCGCCATCCTTCATGCTTAGCTTTGCAGTAGAATTTTAATAACCATTCGACAGCACAGAAAGTCAAACTCATAAGATCAAATTTGGTTTTTTTAACTGATTTTTTAGTGCGCCGTAGTAAGTAAAATTAGATCACGTTTCTCCTCTTAATAAATTAGCGCTCAGCTTAATCTTGGCATGGGTGCATTGGTACCTGTATCATAAACGCATAAGGCCGGTGGCAATTTGTGGTCAGAAAGAATGATACGTCATTAAGAGTCTTCTTGAAAAATCCTTTTTAGTAAAAAAACGCATACGTGCCCTAAAAGTCCCACTCAAAATCGTAAAGAAGTCGGAATGCACAAGTAGTAGCCGAGGCAAAACATGAAATTTTCGAAGACTTTTGTAGGGATAGACGCGAGCAATCGAATCGAATTCGAGTAGTGCTGCAGTCCGAACAATAATCTATGATAACGGATCGTATAAAATAATTCCGCGCATAAATATGAAAAAGGACAAAGCTATTGGCGCTGATCAATCCCTGACGAATGCGTCATGTATTCGTCTTGAAATTTCAACTTTGTTTGAGGTGTGTGAATGCAAAACTGGCCTTTACTATGACTCTCTGTAGCTTTCCGATGTATTGAATCAGTGCTGCTGTAAATGTTGAAGGCAAAAAATTTAGAAGGAGATAAATGAAAACGAAGAGAATGTAGAAAGCGAAGAGATCTCTTGATAAAAGTCTTAAGCGTCCTGGAAGAAATTGGGAAAAAGTAATTAATAGCGAATTGAGCATCATATACCAGTCGTGCTTCCAAAATTTCATACTTTGGTAGGTAATACAATCATAATGTACTAAAGAAATGACTTTCTAGTTATCAAGAGCTCACGCATCCATTTAGTGGATGTTGTATCAAAGGGAGCATTTTTGTGATTGGCCGTACCTCAAACTTTATGTCGCAGAACTTGTAAGACGACTAAGTGTAGACGAGGCTTCCTTGAAAAAAAATTGATGTTAAAATTGATTATAAACACATGACACAGAGAAACCCTATGGAGATCAGAGTGGTCGAAAATTAAGAGGGCTGAACAAAACTTGACCACTCAAGACTCCCACCATTTCTGAGAAAAATGAGATGATATCGCTTTGAAAAATCCGAATTTTTATTGTTGAGACTTGTTTAGCAGCACCGTTTCCAAACGTGAATATCACATTCAAGGCTGATATTTCAATTAATGCGGTGCTATTGTATCACTATCTTATTCGTTCCTCAAAAAAATACGGTTGTCACCACTTATTGAAAAATTGCAGTTATTGTTATGATGCATGACTCTAACACCGACAGCCTTATTCAAGGAATTGTTAAGATGGGTAACTAACTCAAAAAAACTATTCATATTTGTAGCATTTATGTTTTCAAAATACGCAGCTATGACACTATTTGGTTTCGCTGCTTTTTTACACTTAAGTGGAAACTCAATCCAGTGCTATGAGTTTCGTCTTTCTTCTGACTAATAATGTAGAGCGACGAGCGTCAGAGTGGCGCTGGGTCTGCTTCGTTGTTGATGCTGTGCTGTATGGGAGCAGAGAGTTCAGTGGTTTGCTTGGATCAACCGAAACACAGCCAAGTACGCGTGACGTGTAGACGAACTCTGCTATACACAATGAGACTAGCGACTAAAGCTTGTCTGAAGTGGCGTGGGTGGTTCGTTCAATGACACATGCAAGGAAAATTCTCTTTGTTGCGGCTATAGAAAATTGTGCAAGCCATCATGGTCATTATGTGTCACATATTTGGCTAACAATGTGATTGGCATGCTGGAAACTTTCTGAGATGCTAGTTAGCGAAAGGGAAATTGACTAGCACACTTATAATTCTACGCGTTATTGAAGACCAACTTTGATTTTATCCCTTGCCAAATGAAATAACTCGATTACTGCCAAAACATAATAGAAATAGAGAACAACATCATGAATACTCAACATATAATATCCCCTTCATCACAAAAAAGTTTCGTTTGTAATACGGTGAATTGAATAAACGCCGGTAGAGTCGCCATTAGCAAGCGTCCACTGTCTACTGAATAAGCACTAGTTACCTAAAGAGCATCGTGTTCACCACTTTTCTGTTTGCATAAAGTTCTTGTTTCTGAGCGGAGTGCTAATGGATATGATCGAATGTACTCCTGCACAGTAGGCATTCCAGAGAATTCCTGTCAAATTATGCGTGAGACTATGTGAGTTGAAAATAAGCGATAAAGTCATTATAATTTTAGGGTCATGTCTGTTATTTGGCAGAGAAATGTAAAAGAGATTTCTCTAGCTGAACAAGGATTTTCCATTTCCCTCAGCAATCGTTCGAAAACTTAAAACTCAACAAAATCTATATTCACTTGCCACTGAAAGGACTTTTTCACATATTTTAGCATTCAAAAGAAAATTATGTTTCACATGTGCTGCACGTTTGTTTTCACGTCTTCGCGAGTTGTCGTTCGTCTTATCGCAGGACAAAACTCTTTCATTAAACTGTTGATGATTGCTAGATAGCTTCAATCTTAGAAAATTCAGAATTGCTTGTGCTTTCTAGAAGGGCTTTTGCAGAGTTATAGCAACAAGAAAAGTTTTATGTTTCACACATGCGTATTTCTCGCAATAGTGAGCTCTTACCACAAGTTATAAGTATCCATCTTCGATAACGTAAGCTTCGACGAGTCCAAAGCTATGCATATTTTCTAAGAAGACCACTTCACTCCAGTTTAGCAGGAAAATTGAGACTGAGCTCCAAACAGCTAGGATGAACAAGTGGCGTGGATCGATCGCACCGGTTGACAGACCACATAGGCACGATTTACATGTGAAATGCAATTTTTACCACCAAACCCAGAATTTTTGCTCTGTTCTACTAAGAAATTCATGTAACACATATGACTTTGATACTCGAAGATTTCCTCTACATGTGTGCCTTTCGTAGTTAGGCTTGAGTTGCTTAGACTTAGGCTTAGGATTAGCAGCCAGTTTATTCTGCGATATGATGTGAAAAGGAAAGTTTGAGCAGTAGAACGACAGAGCAAAGTTTCCTGGACAATTTCAATACAAAAAAAAACCCTCGTGACATCTTCGAAACGAAGAAACAATTCTTAGATAGACAAAGAAAATCAGCACGATAGCCGGCGCTATGCGTGAAACACAACTATAATATTCCCGTTACAGCACTGTAAGGAAGTTTTTCTGAAATCAAATATACTAGTGAACTCGCTGAGATTTATGCTACTCAGCACTTGATAATAGTCAAGAAATGAGTTTTGTTGAGAGAAATACAAACACGATCATTATAAAACCGTGCGACGTGTGGTGAATAAAATTTTATTCTTGAATGCCACAAGGCTACGAAAAAACTTTTAGGCCCTTTTCACTTATGAGTGGAGAAAAGAAAAACCAACGTCATTCGATGAAAAAGAAGTTTCCATAGGAGTGCTGAAACCATTTGAAAGCTGAGGTTTCTGGCTACAGCCACACATTGCTGGTTTTCTAAGGAGACACCCTTGATCTTGCTACGGGAGAAGATTTCTTGGCTTCAGACACACATATTTCTCTTCGGACAGATCTCTAGCTTTGGACTGTTCGTAATTATTGATAGCGCAATCAAAATTGGTTTCAACGCCGTGCTTATATCCTGAAAACATCGCTTCTCTGAAACGCATGAGGTAAAATGAGCTGAATTCATATCTGCTTTCAGTGGTCCCATTGGCCATCTCACGTGCGGCTCTCTGACAGCCACGTGCAATGGCGCGATGACCATCAATTTTTCGGGCATATAAACGCGTACAAAAGTACACCGTCAGCGGTACACGTTATCGCCTCACGCACACGCACATGGACTGGCTGAAGAAGCTCTTCATCACAGATGGGAATTGAACTTATTTTACCCATTTGAACTCGTAACTGAATTGTACCGGCTTCTATAACATACAAGTACATTTCTCAACTTTCCGAGATTTTCACTGCTTTAAAATTATTGATATCTCATGGGAAAAGCTTTATCTAGCGAAATACTAGCACGATAATAGTGAAAGAGTGGAACATAAATTTCTTTTGAACACCACACACCACACCACGCAATGGTTCAATTTTACCTATTATTATCTATTACCTATCTAAGTGCTGGGGCACACTTGGGGCATAATAGGAATATTTATCATCAAAATGCCATTCCAGCTATTCAATTTTCACACCAACATCCCCTTCGTGTGTTTGTCTCAAACAAAGAGGTGTAATTAAATATAGTTGTAAAGTGTGCCCGAAAGGTTGGAAAGGAGTATTTTTTGTCTTAGCAACAAACCATACCGTAAGACTTGATCGAGAAGTCGAAATATCTTTATCACGATAATGATCGTGAATGTTTTTCACGAAAACGTGAGAAATTGTTCATTTGCCGTTGTATAATAGTGATAAGGTTGTTTTGATTTGCTTGTCTTGATAAGGATTATAGGTGTATAAATATTTAGGAATGCGGTAAGGTATAATTCATTTGCCAACATGCCCAGCAGACGCAGTCGAAGCCGAGGCCGTAGCAGAAGAAGTCGGAGTCGCCGCTATCACTCGCGGTCGTTGCGGTCGTTGAGCCGACGAACACGTCGTTCACGTAGCCGACGGACGCGATCATGTGAGTTCTAACAGACATTATGGATCGGGATCTGCAATTCATCGAAGCAAGACTGCACTCTTGTGAGAACTTCTATCAATAAGCACTGGACTATGCTGAGTGTCATCGTAGTGCTCGAGCACTCGCACCCTTAGTCTTGTTCGTTTACTGCGATAAGCGAAATCTCATTGTTGTTGCGAGATATCTGCCCTGCCATATATCCCCAAAGATGTGCTTCAAAAATACTACATATAGCTCCAGTTAATATGATATTTCCATTTTATATTATATAATATTAATATTTATTTCCAAAAGCATTATCATGAATACTCCTCTTTTCAGCCCGACGTAGCAGGAGCCGCCTACACCAAAGAAGAAGAAGAAGCAGATCGTAAAGCGACGATCACTTCGTAGATCGCGAAGCCGACGATCACCTCGAAGATCGCGAAGCAGCTCGAGGACAAGAAGATTACGATTGCGCCGCAGCCGTAAAGTCCTCAGGTACTAATATAATCTGCACTCACTATACGCAGTGACATGTGGATACCTTAGAATCCTTTCACTGAGGAGTCCCTTTCTATTTTTCCGCCTTTCTGAAATGACCTCAGCGTGCTTGTGTTTTCTTGTCGCTGTTGATCAAACTGTGTCGATTTCAGATCCAGGAAGCGACGCACTGTGTGAGAAAGTCTGACCTGCTGAATACTGGCACAGTCTACTAACACAATGCACTTACTAACACATCTACTAATAAAAAATTTATCATGTTGTTTGCTCAAACACAAAAGTAAAAACGAGAATACTCAGTACCAGTAGTAGTTACATCAGTGCACAGTGAAAGAAATTAATGAAGAAAGTGCGTGTTTGCCTGAGTAAAGCTGAGCAATGTCTACATCTAAAGTTTTGAAGTCGTGCAAAATGGTAATTGAAGATATTTTATACCATTAGATCCGATTTTTCTTGTTGGTGAAGAATACAGGTAATCAGGTTTAATACTTGAAAAGTAGGTACGAATGCGAACACGTTTGCATGCATACTAGATTCGAACCGTCTTCTCATGATGTATATGGATTTCTCAGCTGATTTTGTTTGGTATCTTGCCACAATCGTCCAATGAGTTGATCGAGCTAGTGTATGAGATCTCACAGAGTAAGAATCTATTATTTATGAACGTTTTATGGAATAACCGAGCGTGCGCTACCTAGAGGCCTAGAATAGCCAGTTCGGCCTTTATCAGAACCTCCAATGAAACGTTGATTTTCTTTGTGGAATGACAGGAACTTCTTAGCAGTTGATGTCGTGATTTCTCTACCATCATTCAAGGGTGATGTAGAGAGCTAATTCCAAAACTGAATGCATCATAAAAAGCAGCTTCTTGTTGCCGTCTAATTAGTAGCAGAACTTCTACATTTTTGTTATCAAAAATTGTATTCCTCGAAACTTCTCATCTGTCAAACAAAAATTTAGCTCTTCATTGTTACGAGTTCCTTTTTTCATATGCAACAAGTATAATAATCCTTATATTATTGGGTCGTTTCGTGAATTTGGCAGTAGAGTGATATGCATCAAATTTATTAAGCATAAGTGAATAAAACTGCATGATCTTGGTATCAGTTATTTTCACATTTTTTCACAAGCATTTTATTATGCAACTTGACTGTACTTGCTTAAAGATGGAACTGTTGTGTGAACAAATTTGCTAGCTACTCATGCCACGAATGGCGCCTAAGGGAAATTGATAATGAACCGGGGCGCAAGTTGTTCAATTTCACCTATTATTATCTATTTCTCGCAAGTGGTTCGCAAGTGGTAACAATCTTATGAAAGGTTTTTGTGAGCAAAAAATTTCCTTCACATTCCCTACGGATAACAAAACAAAACTCATTTTTCGTACTCTTTTCAAAAAAATTGTTGCCACATTGCGTCTGCCTTCCTGTTGTAACACACCTTTGGAACCTTTTATTCTAAGGATCGTGTTTTGACGTTTTCAAACATGCAGTCTAGTCCGTCTACGTGATAGTTGAAATGTCAAATTACGATGTCCTCCTTGTACTGTTGGATAGTTGAGTTAGCTTGACGCTCTTGATTTCTTTCTCCTTCTCTGCCGTCCAAACGAGACCAGATATTTATTCACATTTCGACTCCCTAATACCAAAAATGGGATTTCATATAGTGGAAACGCTTTCGTAACATTGTATGGCATGGCATATCGACGTTCATTTTCGAGTGGTTTCTGGCAATGATTTCTTTCAACTCTTCGGCAGTGCGACACTTTCTTCTATATTGCATAGCTACTCGCCCCGGTCACAATTAGTTCTCAAATCTCAGATGCAGAAAACTGATAATTTGTGAATATTAATCCTTTCTAAGCAGCGAATCAAAATTTAAAAATATAACCAAATTGTCGCAGGTCATTCACATTTTGAGTATATCAAACTACTACACTGTTTACCGTTTTCTTCATCAACACTTTCATCTTTTTCTTTCAAATCATTTCAGTCATATATTTCTCAATATAGAGCTAAGCTGGTTCCATGCTATACTCCGGATCAAACTCAAAGCTGAAGCTTCCTTCAGCTCACATGGTTCATTGACAGAGAATCCGATTTTTGACGAGTGGAATTGACCTAAATTGTGAAGATGGAGGAGAAGTAGAGTCTGCAGCTTGATGATAAGAGCAGAGGAAAAAGAACGAAGTTAAGCAAAAAGAAGTTTAGCAAAGTAGAGATAAGTTTTTTTAAAGTGCGATTTTTGGCTAATTATTCATTTAACTTTTCCATATGTTATGGCTGGCAAGACTATAGCTTGCAATGAAAAGGACAAAGCGCAAAGCACGCGGCGTTGATCAGTCCCTGAGGAATGCGCCATGCTACAGTCTTCAATTTTTCTTTTGAAAATTCCGTTTGAGGTGATTGAATGCATATCTGGAATTCACAATTACTTGCGGTGGCCTCCCTCCAGGCTCCCTAAGCATCATCTTTCTCTCATGATTGCGCAAAGAATTCTGAATACTAAGTGGATGATCTTGCTGCGCCATCCATTTCCCATGCGATGGGATACACTGGAGTGCGTGCCGAATGATGCTGAATGAGCTTTGAACCTGCTTAAACAGTGGATTGGTTCTCGACGTATCTTTAGATGCTAAGAATTGTAGAGTCAAAGAGATAAACATGGAGTCGAACGTCTTTTATTTTCTTGTTTCATGCTTAACATCCTTGAGGAAGAAGTCAGAGCCCTGCCGTTTTCACAGGTCTGCTGTTAAGCCGTTAATCATTTTGTTTTTGCCAGCTGGAATTATCTGTAGCATACGCAGATGTTCATACCATTGGGCGCGAATGGGATTGAAAAAAATTCAATTTCAAATGAAAAATTTCTTCTTGAATTCACTACAACAACAATTTTTCCATGGGTGCTAATTAGCATCTAATAATTTTCTAAGACACAATCTGTAGTGGAGGTTGATTGGAGAAGGTGCTACTAGAAATATTGTTCGTTAATGTCAAAGCTCCTAGCTCGTAGATACACTGGGAATTTATGTGAGTCTGCAGCGCATGACTTTTTATGATTGCCTCTGAGAAAAACTCCTTAGATTTGGATTACATCTCTTATCTGTATGATGACAATACAATAATTGCAATACTAGAATTTATGTGCATACACAGCACATTGAGAGAGATAATCTATGAGAGTGGCACTCAAGATTTCAGCCGTGCAAAAGAAGCAGAATGAATCCACTTATACTTACATCATAACTAGCGGATTTTGAAGTAAGCGAAGATCAACGTCAAATCTAAAGGAAAAGACTCGTCAACATGGATATAAGACATACATTCTCCACTCATTCAAGTGAAAAGAGAAATTGTACACATGCCCACAACTACGTGACAAACAGAAAGTACATTAAAAGTGCAACTGACTCCCGAATATCAAAAGTGTGTGAGATGAGCTATCGAGATAAGTAGAGGATTCCATATGGCAAGATGTAATAACAATTTCAAGTGAGTTCTGCTCTAAAAGGTTTTTCGCTTTTTCCTCGACTGAGAATCTTGCGTTGCGACAGTCAATTTGTGAAAAGC
>JAHQIW010000337.1:0-271189 GCA_019055375.1 Parelaphostrongylus tenuis
CACAGCGCAGAGGTACTCATAGATCACAGTAGACCGATAATAATGCGTGTTTCCCCAGATTATCCCTTACCTGTTGGCCACCTAGTTTAGCTAGCATTTCACCGGACCGGTGCGGCGAGCCTCCTTATGTCCTGGTCCTTGGTTCGCTGGCCACAAAGAGTTCATTTTTAAGAACCGATAGTTTCCTGGATAGTTAGGGTGTCTTATTGTATATAGTGTTTCGCCACGGATCTTGTCTGTTTCATTGAATAATGATCAAGTCTTCATTCTGGTACTGCTATTCTTTTAGCCTGGATACAGATAAGTCAGTCGCACTCTTCAACTGACACACGAGAGCTCCGGAAAGGGGGGGTCGGCTAAGCGCCAGAATTTTTTTCCCCCCCCCCCCATGACCCCCCCCCACCCCCCCCCCACAAGACAAAAGTTATGGGTATACATTTTCACAGCTGCTACCCACTCACAAGGCGATTATGGGTTCTTTCACCCATGTGTCAAATGACCGCTTCTAGTCATGATCACCGTACGTATGATGTCCTTTTTACCTTTTAACATGGTTATTTCCATGCATCGAATTTAGGCCACCCCGTGTTGTGTCACTGTCGATTGGCCACCGTCTCTGTGACGACCTCACTTCAAATCAGTGCGAAAAGCTTTCCGCTACTTCCTTGCTCTGCGTCGTTTGCATCGGCATAAGGACGTTGGATGAGCGGGTAGCAAGCCTACGTGATAGTAGATATAAGAAGGCATGCGTAGTCATCCGGCCAGCGTCGCATCCCTCCCAATGATAAGTCATGGGTATATCTAGAGGTACCGATTTTGTGTGTGGGCGGTCGGCTTGGTTCGTAGACGGATGTGCACTGATCGTAGATCGAAAAATCTGCCACTCAGGGAAATTTGTTCAAGGAAAGTAATTCCATGCCGAAAGAAATTAATGCGTAGAGTAGGTGGCAGTATTTTGGATTCCTTGACCAATTGTACAAGAGCCCCATGTTAGATGTATCGAATCCATATTGATACACACTGTTTCCCAGGAATCGCGGACTACTTGCGTCAACACGGTCAAAGACACGTGTTATTTTCCCAATCCTCATAATAGGTGTGTTACCTAAGGGATCCAGATAAGGTATTCCACTTAATTCCTTTATCACAACGCCGTTTTAGATTGTCCATTAACACTCTTCTAAGCTTTTTTCTCTGGATACATCTCAGTCTTCCTCAGCTCTCAGAATCTCTTAGTGGTTATTATGATGATCGTGTCCCGTTTTTCTTTTCTTCACATCCTTTTTTCTGCCTATCTTCACTTTCATACGAATGTGGGACGGAGTGCAATTGGGAAAGTAGGCTTAAGTATCATGAGCAAGGACGTAGGCATCCCCACATCAATAAAATTTGGATATAACAACAACGCCACGCCCACGTTAGGCTCCAGTATGCGCCGGTACCGGCCAATCATTGTTCAAGATGGGTAGTGGATGAGAGGGAGAGGACTATTGGAATAATGGTGTCAGACTAAGTAGAGGACTGCGGGAAGGAAGACCCCGTGAAAGGGAGTCAGCAAGACCGGATTTGTGCAGTCATGTGACCCGCGAATTCCCACGTAATGAAGTGTGAATTCGGCAAACACGTAATAGGACAGACGTGTTACGGGGAAGGTCTAGGCAGGTGTTGTGGCAGAAGAAAATGAGCGACAGCTCGGGACAGGCAGCAACAGAAGGAGACTGTATCGGCCCATAAGCCGAGTATGTGGTATAAAAAGGACACCCGAAAGCGAGCATCACATGGTCTGTCAGGGATTCAGGAGGCACCAGAAGGCATAGTAGGGAGCTTATCGTTCATCTAATACTGTGGTAGTTATAGGTGAATAACCAGAAGATGATCGTGCACCAGTAGGCAAAACGCACTCCACAGCGCCCCGATGTACCGGAATCAGTTTTGATCCGAAGAGTAAATACACAAAGACTCAAATAATTGGTAGCCTAGTTTCCAGACATGTGGTTCCACAGGTCCACGCTCGACACTTAGCTCCACTCATATTCCATTGTTTCAGCATGATGCGGAATGTATGGTTTAGCGGCGGTCGTGTTAATTCGAAGGCAACTCCTTACGTTTGTAAGCAGGCGATGGAGTGTAACAAAGTGAACGAGGTATAGTGTAAGCTTTCAGTGTAGACAGATTTTTTCCTCCCTCTTTCCCCAGTAAACAGTAAGCGATGATGAGGTAGAGCATTAAGGGTCTTTTCCGTGAAAACCCTTTTTGCGAAACGGCACATCCTGTTCATTGATCAAAAAGAATGGATGCGCGGGATCATAGATAACCCCCATCTGTCGTTGTCCGGTGTAAATGGTGTAGTTTCACGAGGTTTCAGTAGATGAGGTCCATCAACAATCTGGAAACGTATGGTCCATATCAAGGAGGAGTCACTCCGGCCAGGCTTGAAGTGTCTACGGACCGGACGGCCGAGGTTGAATCTTCAAACCACGGTTTACTACTGGTCCAACACAATATTCATTCCGTCGCGAGTATCCATTGAGTTGAGTTTCACTAATGGAGTATGTGTAGCACTATCTAGGCCACCCATCCCAAATACAACGACAGTGTGAGATCCGAGGTTATTTGGTTGGTTTACGTTTGCTGGCCGCCCCCCTCACACTAACAAAGTCATAGGAAGCCCATAAAGTCTATGTACGTGGTCTACAACGAATCAACGTACGAAAAGGCTCAGGGGCAGATCAAGAAAGCGGGCTGAGTATAAGGGCAACCGGCATTAAAAGCCTAGGAGAGGCTAGTAAAAGTAGCCGCAACAATCAATGACAGTTACGTTGGAACACCTCGCTTGAGGAAGTTACGTAAGCAGCGACCGCAACTTTTCGCCTCCCGAGTTGGAAATCTATTCTATGCGTACCTATGATCAACCCACTCATTACACCCTTATCACAGGATCAAGTTACGCCCACGACAGAGCAGTAATAGTTTTTTTAGCATTCGGCAAAGGGAAGTAGATTTGCTGTAGGAGCAGCCTCATAGCACGGTAGATCGATGGACGGCATAGCCACACCACGGAGTACGTATCGGGCACGGACCGGCTAGAATGTAAGGATAGAGGCAACACTGCTTTGAGACTATCCAGTACCGCAGGCATTGAGATATCATATCATAATTTGTACTATCCACCCGAATGGGCCAGATTGCTGTACCGTTCGCCACTGTCAGAAGCCGAGGAAGTACATTTTTGTGACTGGCCATGAGGTAATAACATATCGTAAGTGAGACCCAGGTTGATAAGAACATGTGTATGATGAGAGACGTCAGTGTCGTGATTATATTTGCAAGAGAAATGCTTTGTAGGCATGAAGTAGTAGTAAAGGCATCTTCCACCACGATAGCGTATTTTAGTGGGCCCATCCATTTGGGCATCCTACTAATCAAGCTCCGGGACAAGGGAGGTAAAACAGGTTAAATATGATGATATCGGTATTGGGCTTATGTGGCATCAAGAAAGTAATTACTGGTTGGGCAAGATCCTTTCTCCTACTGATAAACTAAATCAGCCCTTTCAGTGTACGGCCCTTGAGAGATTTACGGGTTTATCTTTAAGAAGGTAGAGTTAATACGGCTTGATTTCGTTTACGTAAGGTCAACGAGTTATGAAACGCTGGTAATTTTTGGAAGGCCTGGAGGGGGAGGTAGCCATGCTTGAACGTGGAGGCTATCTTTTTGGGACTGTATCTATTCAACAGGTTGTACCAACGCTAGGACGGGCCACCAGACACGATTGTAGTAATGTTTTGAGTGGAGTTGGGACCTGGCAAGGAGAGGTGTATGCGGCCTCGTAAGAGTGTACGTGGACTTAACGAAGTGACAACGTCACGTCAGGTAGTGCCCGTAAGGCACCAGGTACACTCGATGTCGGTCGTTAAGTTAAGTAGTTCTGATTGGATATTCAGGTTGGCCTTCACACAGTACATATGAGGGCCAATCATTTTTACAGTAGTCACCCGACGTAGTATGGAAGAGCTAACTAGGAGGCGTCATCCATTTATTATGTGATAGAGATCATATTCTCAACGGGAAGTCTCGTAGAGGATCCATTACTGGGTTAGTCGTAACGTATACTTACACGCGAGGAAACGAGTAATAGTAAGGCACCTCAAGTATTCAACCTCGTTTAGGGCTCATAGGGGAGTGTAGGCTTGGACGCATGTGTCTTGTTTCTAAAGAGTTAGAGCTGAATTGGGGCTGTAACATCACACCATACACCATCACTAGTGGGCAGTTCACCTTCCCAACTATGTGAAGTCATCAGTAGTACTTGTTCTGTGCTTGGGCGATAAGGAACATGTCAGAGAGGCTCAGACGATAATATTAGTGGTAGCCGTGACAGTAAAGGGACCTCATACCACTCTGAACCCACTGAGTTTCTATGCGCTGGGGGAGTAGTGGTAGGAGAAGGCGGCAACCAGTAGGAACCGCCACCGACAGTCATCGATTGAGCAGTACAAGTACCCCCCGGTATGATGCAGTAGGCCAGGCACTCCATACATAACGGACAAGAGTCAAGACGTATTAATCATTCCCGCTCGGCCCCCCGCCGTCCCCCTGCAATACAATTTCTCCAGACCCACACAAACGAAAGCAGCCATTTGACAAGCAAAATGGCCTTCACATAAGAGTAACCCATGCGAACTGGGGAGTAGTGTGGGATGTGAGGGACATGAGATCGCCCTTGTAGTCTTGAGTGCACATTAACTATAGGAGGAGGCGTATAGTGTATCTGCATCAGTGCACACGCCATCTCCAATGCACATATCATCAATTCATAAGTACCCAACACCCACCAAACAGACGGTACGTACGTGTCCAGTGCGGGCATCACACAGTGCATCCATTTGTTGATATATTGTGAACTTTTTACGTCTACTGGCATCTCATTGTTAGGAATTGGTACCATTAGCGTCATAGGCCCAATGTAT
This sequence comes from Parelaphostrongylus tenuis, assembly GCA_019055375.1. Classification (NCBI taxonomy): domain Eukaryota; kingdom Metazoa; phylum Nematoda; class Chromadorea; order Rhabditida; family Metastrongylidae; genus Parelaphostrongylus; species Parelaphostrongylus tenuis. Next base: position 4,971 of record JAHQIW010000337.1, read on the forward strand.
ATTTCATGTATATGGACCTTAAGAACCGCAGAAGGAATTATGCAGTATCACAAGCGTAGCTCTACAGAAACGCTATCTAATCCGCAATCCCGGGAAGTAATGGTAGTCGTGCCCAATGTACGCCCAAGGCCATCATCATACCCCATCCGCCCTTCACTTCGATGTTAATATACGTATGCCAGTAAGCTCAATCCGAGAACGTTAGTGACGACGTCGTCTTGGTGGCTCTCAGGCCCCACCGACTCGTACAGGCAAGTTCACATAAACGTATAGTCGAGTAGGCACTAATCTAGGGCAACATGAAGTTATGTATACCCCCCTTTGCCTTTCTGGTGTGTTCAATAGGGGGGGGGCAAGTTAAAATTGGGCATGGAGAATTAGAGACCCAATGGCTGGAGAGTGGGAGTAATCGCTATAGGGTAGGCCCAAGTTAGATTGCATTGTAGGCCCCCCAGGCCCACTTTACGGAATTACGTTATGGGGGATTCGTAAGGTAAGTATAAGATAATTAGTATGGGCAACCTAGTCTTGTATTGTACTTATGAAAAGGTATGTTAGGTAAATTATCATAATAATACCGTACGTTTAATCTGATAAACGCTGGGGCCCCATCACATTCGTATGGCAACGAGATTAGATTTATAGAGACTGTATAAGAATATTCCAGGATTTGATTATACGAGATATAAGAGATTGATTTAAAGCTTTACTCTCGCGGGCCCCATCGCATCATTCCGATCGCGCGCAAATTTTCATGTTTATTACGCATTATTTTGTAAATGGCCATAACAAAATAAAACCACAAAAAGAAACACATTCTAACCTAGTAAACAAACCATAAAAAACAAAAAAAAGCTTGGATACGGGAAACAGGTATTTATGCCAGTAAATAAGACTTGGGTTGTAGTGACCCTGATGGTTGCAGTACAAAAATATAATCTAAAGTCGAGACAAAAACCAAAATAAAAAACCAAAAAAAAGAACTCAAGGGGGGGTGCGAGCCTAAAACAACAAAATGACAGGGGGGTTGGAGGAAGGCCAGAGAGAAGTAGATTGTCAGCGAAACACCAGGCACAGCCCCCAAGAAGAGCAAGAAGGATCAGATAAGGAATAGAAAAAGTATTCTATGCTCTAGATTGAGGCAGAAAAACAAAAAAAAAGTGAGAAATAGAAGTGCCAGCGCCGTAACGGTCTTACAAAAAAGCCAAATTTAAGATAGCTGAGCATTTTTGACTGAGGGAAACCTAAGCTCATAAGTTGTTTGGACGTCGGTCATTAGGAGAGTGAGTGTTGTTGTCGTCTGTATTGTTTGCTTGGGTACCTGTTAATCTGTATTTCTGTGTTTTTGCTTCAGTAAGTAGAAGGGAAGAAGATTTCTTTATTTTATGGGAAGCTGGTTCTTTAGTTGAAAGGAATCTGCTTCTCTACTTTATGTTCAGGACTATAATAGCAAGAGCCCCTTTAGTTTGCCATCCCTTTTAACCTTCCTGCGAATCTAACTGTACAAATCTCTTGATTTATATTTTTATCGACTAATGTCAGCACTTACTTACTATCCTCTAATATGCCATCAAATTCGACAAATTTTTCGCGCGCTGTTCGCCACCAAACAAAAAACCGCGAACAGCAAAATTATTATTAATCCTCACATAAACTACTGATTTATAGTTGCGTGTGGAGGTTCATTAAATTGACCGGATATCTTACACAAAATCCTAAAAAAATATAAAGCCTCCGTTTTTTCTATTGTATTTCGTTCTTGTCGTTCGGTTTTTTGATGACTTCCACGAATTAGAATGTTATAACGCTAGTCCGACAATATCCTTAAAATTATAAAAACAACATTTAGACGGGATATTTATATATATAAATTTATACGGTTAAGTTCACAAGAAATTTTCACTTTACGTCCAATGTGAGTCTTTTTGCATAGATGATGGTATGTCATACGATAAATGGTTTACCCATTGAGCCTATTCAGTAAACTATAATGGGGTGATTAATTGATCATGGATAGAGTGGTCATGTGACTTCAAGCTGGGGGTGGGATAAAGGATACGCTGCATTTTCTTGCCTCAGAGTATATAAAAGGAAAAGTTAGTTCCGGTTCAACAACAAGGTTCTGTGCGATTTTTTTTTTGTTTGTTGTAGTACTTGCAAAAGCTTTATTTGTTTTTTCTCGCTTCATCAATAGAACCGCCCACATAGGCCTCTGTAATAATCGTTTAATTAGGTTTACCGACTGTATAGTCGATAATCGGCGAGAGGAGGGAGGAGAGGTATAAGAACACGATAAAGGAAAAAGAAACGCGAGAAATACACAGAAGGACCACATCGCATTTCTATTCAGTTTCTCTCCGCTGCACCAGAAAAACATAAAACTAAGCCGACCGAAGAGTTCTATTATGGGTGAGACCTAGAGTTTTGTTTGCGCCATGTTGCAATGACTCCTCTGGTGTTCTTATTATCAATTTCTTGTGTAGACCCTTAATGTTCATGATAATATTTCTAGTTCCGGTAATTCACATTTCCCAAAAAAATTCTGGAAAATCCCGACCCTAAAAAAAACCCCCAACCCCAACTACGGCTATATTCAATCAATTAATACAAAAATCTTTCTATTATTGCCCCTGCGGAATTCCGGATTGGTATCCAAAAGCTGCTTTCACTAGCAATTTCAATCCCTAATTTTTTCTATGCCTGATCAAACGATTGATAGCATGGAAATAGATGATATGGACAGGTTGTTATTGGTTGGTATAAGACATAAATCTATTTCCGCTTTTCGCTCTGGCGTAATGCATGCGTTTTGCGATTTGTTTCTGTTTTTATTATCTTTGTAAACACTTGTAGATTCTTCACGTTTAAAAAGTGATATGATTCCAGTCCGATTGTATCACAAGTAACAGGTTAGGCCGTCCCCCATCGTATTGCCGGACCTTGTCGTTCTTTCCGTGTTTCGGCAGTAGAGTCGCACATCGCCTTGTGCTGTGTTGGGGCACGCGGTAACCAGAAGAGGGTGTATCCGCTCAGAGTAGATAACAACAATTTTCACCAGTGAGTGATATTGGATGTCGTATATTACAGAACGGTTGTCAATGATAGTGATCTCCGTCAGTTAATATCCCGTTTTTCAACGAACAATCCATCTTGCGGCTGGTGGTATCATCCTCTCTGAGGAAAACAATGACGTCAAAACGTCAGCGGAGTAGTTTTATTTTAATCGACGTTGTGATATTTGCTTAGTCATCACGGAATATGTGACCGATTTTCCAATAAAGCTGGTTGACTCGAACTTAGTAGAGAAAAAGATTCGCAGACATGCTAGGATCTAGTGTCCGTAACGCAGGTGATTGTGCACCTATGCAGGCATAAAGAATGATGATGTTAGAGACTCATCGATCGCGTTCGTTTCCTTCATGAAAAGTCGGTACTACTGACGCATCAGTAGTAACATTTGAAAAGCCCATTTTTTGATCGTTACTTGAGACGGAACTATCTCAGCGTTTTTCTAATGTTTCTATGCGCATAGATCTCGTTTGTCTATAGCAGAATAATGCGAATACCATCACTCAATTCACTTATGGCTATGCTTCACCAGTTTCAAGGTACGAAAGAAGAGCGCGAAGTGACTAAAATTCTAGGGCGATGAATTTGCCATATGAATTGCTAATGCTTTTGAAATTGGAGTGTGCGGAATAGACAAGCACAGACGTCTTAGATGCTAGTGATGCTTTCACATCCCTGGTTTATCCATATAACCTACCCGCACAGCAATGCAGCTTTTTCCGAGCCTTCTAGAGGACTTTCCAGAACACTCAAAAGTATCGCGGAAGATAGCGATTCTTATGGCACAAAGAATTTTTTTGAATGGGGATCTTCTTCGGAAAAAATCAAAATTCCTATTTCCCATCATACAAGTTTTTCGGTAATTGAAGAGATATTTACGGGTAAAAAGTTCAAAATTGCGCCCAAATCCACATTGAACGAACCTAACATTTACTTGCCAAAGGGAAACGTCTGAGAATCTGGTATCATCAACCCATCAGAAACCAAGCAACCTGACAAATTAGGTAAGTAAGATAGCAAGTGGAAAAAAATCAGAAGATCTTATAATGTCAGAAAGTCAATCTTTTTAAATGTAGAGTTTTCTTATCTTCACGAAATCAACGCCTACAGTATCCGCACAGTCAACTCACCTGATATGACCAAAGACTGATGCCAATACGAATATGGCGACACCATGACAAAGAGCGGCATGAAGAACTCCATCGTAAGTGGTTAGCGCTTGAAGGGAGCCTGAAATTTATCACGTCGAGATCACAAATCACCATCTGCTTGCCTAATTGGTACAAAGCTATAAAATATTGCTTGTTAACTGTGCGTCGTAGAAAGAATATATTATGACTGGCAAATCCAGCCAATTATTTTTCACAAGACATCTTTCGTCTTTACACCAATTACCTATCACCTGTATATCTACTAGTCATCGAGTGACTCTATCGTGTAGCACTAAAATGGATGATTATCAGTTAAAGCTGCACGATTTGGTCTGGTTCAAATGAGACTACAACACTCCTAACTAAGATCTTCTCTTCTTATTGTTCTTTGTGAAAATTTGGCAATAGTTAACCAGTTCAGCCTTTTTATCGTAAAACAATCCACTCGTGGCCGGTCTCGCCAAAATCTGGCGCCCCGTGAGAACGTGAGTATTTTCTCATAGAATCAATGCGTAGGTTTCAGCGAATAGAAAATGCAAATGACCATCAAGAATATACCTTGAGAGGAATTTATTGGTAAACACTTGACAACTTGAGTTGCTTATCATCGTTAGTAATTCAACGTCAACATGATTCTCTTCATTTCTCCGTTATGAAATAACAGTCAGTGGTGGTGCCTCTTCATACACGGTGGTTTCTACAAGGCTCACTTTGTAGACTTAAATCGCTCCCATCTGCGAACGCAAGTGGTAAATGCCAGCCACGAACAAGTCTGAATATCATCTGAATAGGCGTCTAAGAACACTAGCATTTGGTTAAAGTGCCACCACATTATCCCTGCCTACCACCTCTCACTTGTTCAGTTTCCATGCGGCCGAGCCAACTGTGCCTCAGAATCAAATAATATTCTCGTTGATCTCATGGAAATTTCAGAGAAGGTTGTATAGGCATTCGGTGAATAGCGCTATTAGATGAAGTATCAGTTCGTGGCGTTGGCTTATAACATAATAACGGGGAGGATCGTTGAACCAAAAAGTGATCGAGGAGTTTTGGATCCGTTAGTCGGTCAGTGGTTCTTTAAGAAGCTCAAATGCGGCCCCTGCTGCTCCCTTTGCATGTCTGGAACGTTTTTCTTGCTGTTCTGCATGCTCTTTGAATGTCTAGAAATTTCGTAGAAGGTGTTTTCTGTATACAAAAATAACTATCCAATCTGACTTAGGCTTCGCTCCATGAGTGCTTCTCAGAGTGGATTTCCGTTTTTTTTTTCTTATGCAAAGTTCAATTAATGTCCGCGCCCGCCTTGCTGAGTTTTTTGCGCAGTGCTATTGCTTACTCAGGCTCTTCAAAAGACGGCGAGAACATCGAGACAGGAAAGTTAAAATTTGGGTAAATACTTCTCTAGGTACACATGAAACAAAAAAGCATGGCTGTGTCGACTCTGAAGTACTAGAGAAAAGCTTGGAGTGTTAGTCAAGAAGGCGCGGTGAATCTTTGATATTTTAGAATGTTTCAAAAATGCAAAAATGAAAAGCATGAAGGTGGGTCTGGATTTTACAAATGATACGCACCTTATCTCACCTTGAATTTCTGGTTTAAGGAAAATTATTGTGGAATGGTATTTGGATGACTAAATATATGCCTAAGCTGAGAAAGGCAAAATTGGCGAAGAGTCAACCAACCCGGAGGAAGGATGCATTAACCTCGAGCAAACTTCATAAAATGTTAGTTTGTAAGTTAGGTGAAAGTACAGATGACACTCCGGTCATATCATATAATCTGTGACATGGTTTAGACGTAATCCTCGCAGCGAAATTCCAACCGCAATTTTTTCCCAACTGTTTTTGCCTCATTGAATAATTTTGATATGTGCATTACGATAGTGAGCTGCTTGCTGCTAGTATTGGATGGAATGACAGTGTGCCGTTCTTCAATAGTCTGGAAGTTTTTTTATTGAAGGTAAGATATCATACAGGTTTAATCGTAGTACAGCTTGCCTATGAAATTCATCTCGAAAAAGAGTGACTAATGTTGTTGGATATTGGAGCTGCGCTTCGCTATATACTTTCCATCGCATCAAACTTCAAAGCGCAGAAATTAGGGTAGTTCTTCTTCAGCAGAAACCTCACGATTCGAGGCAGAGTTGTTAGACGGGAACGATGGCTATACTACTTATCTGTTATCATTCTCGTATCGTGTGAGGATGTAGTTAATTCCACCTTTGTTGATCACAGCGGATAGTGAGACATTATAGTGGCACAAATTCTGGCATCACTTCTCCAGACTCGGCCGTTTACAAATTGCTTATAACAGTTCCATCCTGCCCATGCTAATGCAAATTTCCTGCATTAACTTCCTTCTCTGGCACTTATTACCAGCCGTATTAGGTGCATTTCCGTGGGAGAAAACCTCACTTTCCTTTTTTTTCCGCACAACTACTGAGTGTTAGCAGATATAGAGTTAAAATTTCCTGTTCAAAGAGCCGAAGTGAGTTTGGCACTGTGCAAGTTGCACACACTGTTCGGTTGGGTCCAATTTATCATTGCCTTCAACTTCTTTGAGAACGCGTCCGAGTTACTCTCACCAGCAATCTGTGGTAGAGAACAGTTGGTGATACCGACTTTTTGTCCTAGTAGTTAGAGACGAAGAATAGCCAAGCGTGGTGGTTGAAACTTCGTAAAAAATGACTACGTGGTTGAATATATAGGCATTGGGTAAGGTCGATACCTCCAACGCTTCGTAACGGAAATTTTTCTTCACCAATGGGCAGGATTACGGTGTCCAACTGGAGTATGTTGGAATTCCTGGTTTTTGTCTGTTGTGGGACATTTGAATGTATTTCAAGCGATGGACGGCCTCACCAAAAGAGTTAAGAAGTTCTACACAGAAAGCAAGACTTGGAGAAGTAAGGTGTCTTTATAGTGTGGTGTGGGTGTACTGATTTGGCCGGATTTTGATCATGTTACTTGCATGATGAGATTTGGTTGTATTTCCCTGTTTGCAGCCTTCCAAGATCGCAGACCGAAAAAGTCGGTGTATGGAGTACTGAGGATAAAGCCGAGTTAGTTGAGCCATTATGGTTCAGGACTTTCAGAAGTTATTCAAGTTGAACCATTTTTTAGATCAATACCACCACAGGCAGTCGTCGGTAGTTTTTGATCAAGAGGAGCTTTAACCACTTTCTAATTATTTAGTATTGAGACTGCGGTAACTGATGTTCTTCGTTTACTTCTAGTTAAGTATCCAAATGGATCCTCGTAGTCTCAGTGGGAGTAGATAGCCCATATTAGTAATAACAGCTTATTTTTAGAAGGGAGAAATGCATTTACGCTTACGTTAAGAAAATGAAAAATGTTTGTTTGAGGCATATCTATTATTGTGGTACTCCGGTGAACGCACAACTCAACAGCACTTTCAAATCCTTTCCACGGAGCGCTAAGACCACAATGTTGTAGCTTCTAGACGAAATTTAGGCTTCTAGCGTCACTAATAAGAATTTTCATGGCAGGTAGTCGTAGAATACTGGTGAAGACACCTCAATAAGGCAATTGGTGATTAGAATAGCGCCAATATTTTGTGCCTATTCCAGTCATTGGTAATTAACGGAGCGAAAATTGACAAATGTCAATCACTACAGGCAGTACGCTCTTCTGCGTTTGATTTAAAAATATTCTAATTAAACAGTGTGCTCACCTACTAGAACGAAGGCCATGACTGCAACGAACTCAGCTGCACATCTTGCGGTCAGCGAATACGGTTCGGATTCTTCAGACATTGCAGAAACTTGGCTTACGTATTCAGTACCTCGATTCTGGAAATACTAAGCGTACTTCCCGATAGAACAAGGTGAACAATGTACATTTGAACGATTACTCGAAGATTTATGACTGATGGCATAGCTGCGCATATCTCTAAGGCAAGCCACCACATCTATTAGGCAGTGCTGCCTGCCTTCTTAGCTCTTTTACCGCGTAGTTAAGTTAACTCATAATGAACTCTGAGCTTCGAGTTGAAATATAAAGAACATTAGGTTTCAAATTCACAAGAAAAGAGGTGAATTTAATGTCTATAGTGTGTGCTTACTTCGGAAATCTTGATGTGAACTCAAGAGTCTAGCGAATAATTGGTTTGTGGATCTTGGTTCAAGATACTATTATTATAAGTATATGGCTCCCTTGTAATTCCTAGGTGATCATGGCTACTATGATGGTCTTTTGTAGTTCGATTCTGATTCGAATTCTCCTTTACAAGCACTCAAAATCGCGTTGCAGTATACCAATAGATCTATGAACACGTTTCGTATATACTGGTAGACGGGAAAGCATCATAGTGCTTGTATCTACACCAATGGGGAAACTGCGATTGCCGTAAAAAGTGCGAAACAACCCATTGAATATGTTTGGCAGTAGTTCAAAAAATGCCAACGTGCTCTCCAAAACATGCTGCGCTTAGTAGTCGAGACCAGTTGGGAGACGATATTTGTCTGAGTAACTTTTTTTTTAAGGAAGAAGAAAAGTAAGCGATGAGAAAAGTTAAAAGTTTTTAAAGCTTCCTGCTGCCTTTGAGGAGTTTTCTCAGGATCAACGTTTTCCAGTGAAAGATGATTTAACGGATAATAAGCGAATAACTTTTACTAGTTCAATGCGCCGCCGTGGCTTTCGTAAAGGTGTGGACTGGGCTTGATTTGATGAAAGTGAAATCATATGATTGAGAAAACGTGTTCAAAAAGGACTGCTGTCACAGTCCGGAAGATTTCATTGATTACGATACGGGAGAATTTTGGCATGAAAAACGATGGTGTACTGGAAGCGAGGCAAAAGGTGTGTGATACATAAGAGGATAGATAAAGATGATAAAGCCCTCGGCGCTGATCAGTCCTTGAGGGATGCGCCTTTGCATTCGTCTTAATTTTTCAACTTCATCCGAGGTGATTAAGGCATATCTTATCTGGCCTTTACAATGACTCGTGGTGGCCTCCCGCTGTATCGAGTCAATGCTTCTTATTCTCACAGACGAGTCTGCGACCAATGTGATCCAATTTATCGACCCCGGAATGTTGGATGGCTTGCGAGCCATGAGCGCTGGATTGAACCATCGAGCTTGTGTGCGATGCAGAGCACCTGTATCCACTGCGCCACATACGCTAGTGAGATACATGTTAGGAACAAGAAATGTTTCTGTCAGCTCATACCAAGCTACTGGTTACTAGAAAAGTATTGGTGATAATGCAACATCTATTGAAACACTAAGTTATGAAAGTCTTGCATTTTTTTTCTTTATGCATTTTACGGTCAAAACATGCATTAATGAACCTGAAACGTTTGTGTGATGTTTCTATGGCTTCCTTCCTAATAGGTAGAAAATCTGATAGTCTCGAATAAAGCTGGCTCCTGGACGGCTTTGCTTAATTATCTCAGTATTTTGTATGAGGTAATGGATCAACCTGCACGATTACACATCTTGGTATAAACGGTAGCTAATTGAAAAGTGCAAAGTTTACCCCACAAAGCTTCAATGAGCCTGTAAATCACTCGAAGAAATAGAACACGGTGGAAGATTAACAATAAATTCCCGCATTATTTTAAACAAGACTTCCGCACATGATTGTAGACAGACTTTGACGAGATGAGTATTTCAGATATCTGTCACTGCGTTTAAGACAATTTAATCTCTTGTAATGATCTCAGGCTCCCTTTTTCAATGGGTCCATAGCATGTCATTATAATTGAATTCTTCACAAAGGCAGGAGCGGTGTGGTCAATGCTTGACAAATGATGAGTCACTGAAGAGCCAAACTGAACGCTACATGAACTACCCATGAGGCTATCAAATAATATGTGAAACAAGTGAATCGAAGCTTATTACAATTTTATCGTCAAACTCGTAGCGAAATGAGTAGTTTGACGTAACAAGAATATCAATCAGTAAAACGACGTGCTAAGCGCACCGGTCAAAAGTGCTCTCAAATGCACAATGTTTGTGGTTCGATGCCATACTAAGAAATTACTATGCCGTAAATCGGTCTGGGATTGAAAGAGCGAGACCATATTTGCTTAGGATGGTAGGAAACACTTGTATTGTACGTAGATAGCACTTTAAAAATATTTTAGAGGCTGAAAATGCGTCCGATGATCTTTACAATGCTAAATGAAATTGAATGAATGGAGTATTGGGTCAACATCGAGAAGCTTTTGACTGTGTTGAATAAACAAACAGTAAAAAATAAATGCATCATAGATTGCACAGAGTTCTTCTATGTCACGCAATGAATGAGTAATAAGTTCTGTAAACTCGGTTCTCAGATTATCAATACTTCGTCCCATTTAATCCCACTTTTTCGACGAAATATGAACTGTGTGTGCGAAGGTGACGAACGAAGCAGAAAAGTGCTGCCTTAGGACGCTGCTCTTCAATTATAATACTTCTCAAGAAGCCAATTGCAGCCATATGGTAAACCCAACTGCGTCATCAATCAACTCTTCTCTTCAACTATTTTCATTCTCAAAGAGAATCGAGCTACTCCGTGACTTCTAAAATAATTATCATCGAACCATAATAAATATTCCGTACTACAAGTTCTCAAGTGATAGAATCTTGGTATGCCTAATATCCAGATAGATCTAGGGCCATTTCTTCTAGAATTACAGCTCAGAATATTAGATGTTTTGGAGTCTACTTGATACTATTAACCTCAGAATTAAGTGAAGAAAATTTCGTTATCAGTTTTGATAGGACGCTATCGTGATTACGATTTTCTTTGAAATGAAGACCGCCTAAAACTAAACTCGAAGATAAGAAGGGTTTACTTGATGCCAAACTTAATAACGTATCCTTGATGATATAATATCATTTCACACAGGCAAAGTGCCTAACCGTTCTTGAAGTTGAAATTCGCTCGCATCACACTAAAAGCACTGAATTTAGGAGAGATAACAGCTGATATAACAGGCAAAGTAAGCGCCACATTTGCACAGAAATTTTTTTCACATATATTCCAATAATTTTATTTGTATAAACTTGAGAAAGTGGAAGGGCGGCAACGCTCTGGGGTTAGTAATTAAAACTGATCTTGGGACGTTAACTGTAGCAGGATCATATAATAGCCTTTCAGTTCGTAGCAAAAGCAGACTGTGCAAGAGAGCAATTTCAGGAGTCCCAATCGAAGTGTAAAACGAAGGAAAAATCGTGGCGATATGAGGGCGCCACATGAAGCAATCATAAAGAGGCAACATTGTGCAAATAATCAAACGAGAAGAATATCAGCATGGACATGAAAGGTGCACATGCATCAAGGCAGCACCTAAACGATAAGATAAGGTGTTAGCCAACCACGTAAATCAGGTTCTTGTGCAGTTATGAAGGAAGTTTTGAATCCCAAGAGAAAACTTGTGAATGTTGCGGTTGAGGGGACAGATTAACTTTTTGCTGATGCAAGCAAGCAATTTAACTCGCAGCCAAATGATGGTGAGGAAGGTTAAGATAATTACCTTGGCAGATAATGAATACATAGTAGAGTTCAATAAAATGATATAAAACTTATTATATCATTAGTGGCAGGAAGATATTGTCGTTGGAATGAAAATATCTAGATGTTTGCGTTTTATTTAATATATAGATTAGGACGTAGCGTGTACTTTCAGATGTTTGTGACTTAATTTAATATGCAGATTAGAAGGTGGCGTACACTTTGACCCTCTGCGGATGAAAAAGAAAGAACTATCAAAGTAATTCTGGACTTGAAAAACCTCGTATCAAAGGTCATGGTGACCTTCGCACATTGAATCGTATGCTATAAAATCTCTACGAGATCGTTATGACAAGAAGGTCATAAAGCTGACAAAGTATGCAAACACACGAACGCCTACTGGCACTACTCTTAATCGAGAGTGCTTTTTCGAATTCATGGCATTGCATAATTCGTGCATCATAATCTGTACCCCATAAGCTGTATTCAACTAACATTTCTGCTACACCTTTCACATTCAAGTATAAACTTTGAGGCATTTGTCACTGGAACGAATAAGCAGATCACTGAAAGACTTTTTTAAAAGGATTTCTAGTATGTAGAAGCGCAAAAGCTTCATAGAGTGCTCCTTCGCCGATGTTTACTTCGCATCTTTGGAAACAGAAAAAATTATCCAGGCAGCGATATAGGGTTCAAACGCTATACTCAAAATCAATCCATCTTATATCTCTTCAACTCTATAGCTTTTATTAGCCACGGACTCTATTGGTCACTGCAATGTCACAGAATTCATCACCTGAGTTGCGGTGATTTGTTATTCAGCGTCGATTCCTTTATTAGTATGGGTGTCTGCCCAAGAAATCGGCTAAAACGATACGAACTGTGCTACTGACGAGAATGCAAAGGCGAAACGGGCCCGTCGAGTACTGTATAAGTGCCAAAACAGACCTCACAAAATACTCAAAACAAGTTATGTAGTCATCAACATCTCATGTTGTACTGATCCCATTATCTCTTGTTTCCGATCCTTTTTCTTGGATACGTCTCCATCCCAAGGATTTTCAGTTTGCCATGCAGTTTTGGCTGCTATTTCAGAACTTCATACTCGCAGTGAATGCAATTGAATGTCGCTTTAGTAGTGTCCTGAAACCTTCAGCATCTTCGAATTCTTATCACAGAGGGTTTGTGGGCCCATGTGGTTTTGACGGGAGCATCACCTAAACAAGTCAGTTATCAATCTACAAACGGCTCAGCGTAGTCTTCCGAGCATAACCATGTGCATTTCTAACCACTGCGCCTGACATGCCTGACACTTATATTGCTTAATTCTTGCGATTACCTTTTTTAACTATTACTTAACTTGCATCTAGCAACATCTGCAGTAATTGCGTATAAACAAGTAACTCATACTTGCAATCATTAGAATACTGCAAGCATTGCATTAATAGTCCATACACTCTTATGAAATTTCCACTAATAAGGAACTGGAGATAAACGGTAGAAAGAGTTGTGCAAACAGGCGGCAGTAGTGGAATAGGTTAAGCACGCAAACTCGGAAAGGAGGAAATGCGGTTTCAAGTAAGTTTCGCCTGACACCAAAGTCTTGCACATCACTCATCATTTGCCATATTTATAACATTATACCACTGCTAAAAGTCGTTAAATAAAAGCGTTCTGTTTGCACATACATTTATCCTATATCTGTCAGTGTTGCTTAGTTCAATGTCTATATCGTCTACCAGGCCAAACCGTTGACGTTGGTTGTTGACAGATTCATGTGTTGTATCGTAAGAAGAATGGTGGATAAATAGGCCGCACTAGTACTATTGGTTAAGCCCGTGCCCCCGGAGAAGGTGAAATGCAGGCTCGAGTTCGGCCTGACGTCAAAATTTTGCACACCACTCAACATCATTGGTTTATTTCCATCATCACATCAGCCCTAAAAGCAGTTAAATAAAACGCAATCTCTTCGATTAAACGGTATTTGCTTCATGAGGTATATGCTTATATCTCATTATTGCAGACACGCGGACATTTTTGCGGAGAGGATAAAATCTAAGAATGAGCCGCATGCTCTAAGAAACTCCTCAATGTTAGTCGTCTAGCAATTTTCATCTGAAAGGGCGTGATGAATGACATCGCCGGCACCTCTACAAGAGATTACCGTGCACTCTAATGAAAAATCGCAAAACTGTATATTGACTGTGTGTATCGATATCTTAGGTGCGCATGTGGCGCACTGGTTAGAGGTGCTCCGCGTCGCACACAAGGCCGATGGTTTGACCTCACTCTCGTTGCTCATCAAGCTATCCATCCCTCCGAGATCGGGAAATTGGTACCAGATTGGTCCCAGACTTGTCTAGGAGAATAGGCGGCAATGATTCGATAAAGCGAGAGACCACCGTGAGTCATTGTAAAGGCCAGATATGATTCAATCACCTCAGAACGAAGTTGGAAATTGGAGACGAATGCATGGCGCATCCGTTCCCTAGAGGATTGGTCAGCGCCGAGAGCTTTATCATTTAAAGCTTCTATCGATGTATCAAGAGCTGAGATCCACTTTGAGTGGGTTGAGGTTGGAAATTTCATAGCCACGATGAACGACTATGTCTGACCGCAGCTAGCGTTACACTGGTTCCTTATCATCATCGTCTCCACCTATATCTTTCGCGATACTTAGATCAATTATCGACGGGTACCCAAGATGTTCCCTTGCTCAAGTCGAAAATAAAGCTTAATTCGTCTGTAGCTAAACTGACCAAATCCTATAGAGCTACGTTGTGAGCAATAATTCGCTGTTAGTTCAGTTTCATTTGTTATTTTAATTCGTATCTACTGCACGGAATCGAATGCTGTAAAAAAAACACAGGAAAACACTTGAATGTATACATATCTTGGTGACTTTGACCAATTGTGGACAACATCGGGATGGGATGGTGGATAAGTCTTATCTCACCTAGAGTTCGATTCAAAAACTTAGGAAGATGTTTAGAAGGAACTGGAGGGTAAGCCATGGCATAAGAAACAAAAGAAATGAGGATAAAACTACAAGTATCAGAAAATATTAATTTTGCTAGAACAAATATGTTCTTTTTTATCGGATGTATGAATCAATTTCAATGCTATAAGCATGCTACAGTACGTGCCGTAACAAGCAGCTACTACGTGAGATAATAGGTTGTTGCATTTGTATTAAGAAGCAAAAACGGCGTCGATAAAGTGCTAGGAGTTTTTCACAGAAAGGTATTAATGCTAGAGCAATTTCTATTCCCCATTTAGCGGGAAATTTCCTCTACGGATCTTCTATATAGTATCCGCATATTTCGGAGAAAAACTCTCCTCAATGGAAAATTGAACGGCTTTTGTTGGTGGATCAAGAGGGAAAAGAATGAATAGTTTAAGTAAGCGTTCAGTAAGAATGGGCTGAACGTCGTGAAATAAAAACTAGATCTGAGATCTTTGTAACGCTTGAAGAGTTTTTATTCATTTAGCGAACACTTGCACTTCGTTACGATCTAACGCTTCGTTTGTTGTAAATAGCGGGTAAGTGCACACTAACGACTTCTTGGAGTGGCTCATTTGTTGAAAGTATTCTCACCAAAATGTACTCTTTTTGACAACCTCTTGTTAAGAGCATCGAAAGTGTTTTTGCTAAGGAAATAATTCTTTAGGAAAATCTTGTTGGAAATAAAGTTGCGTTCACTGTGCTTGCCAATTTCGTGCTACTCTTTCTGCAGATCGTCGCCTCGAACTGGACTCCATTCGAAAGCAATAAAATGACACTGAACTTTTCGCTTCAAAAAATTTTCTAACAAAAGAGTCTGCAGTTTCCATGGTGAGGAGTTTTACGCATTGAATAAGGATCAAGGAGTGAAAGAGTAACAAAATTGAAATACCCTTACAAGTACAGAAGAGTAAAATAATAGTGTTCTACTAAGGTCTTCAATCAGAAGAAGTGCTCGCGGATAAATGAGGCCGAATAGGTAGCGTACATGAGAAAACATGGTATTTCACTGATAATGTTTAACAAAAGCAAATTCTATCGATCAATCATCGGCTCATTGTAGGCTTTCAATTCAATGTAATATCAATAATTTGCCTGCACTAGTCAGTAGTATATGTGCAGTTGATTGCTAACGTTCTCTTGAAAGTTTCAATCGAGCAGTTCTGGTAATATCTTTCAGTACATATCAATTATTGTAATTGAGAGCCTACTTCTACTAGTCTGAAGTAGTATGGAAAGGAAGAGGAGGACAGTAATGATTGTAGTGGTCGAGAAACTGGTTTACTAAGCAGAGCTACTCTAATAAGTTAGTCCCCAGCATTTTAAGAAGTCTGTCATGTTTTCAACAAGTCAATCCAATACAAAGTAAATATTGATACTTTGTTTGAACTGACATCATAGTTTTATTTTCATACTCAATTTATCCGTTGAAAATAACTTTTTTCTGAGAGCGAGTGGTCGAAAATTTTGCAATAAAGTTGTGGTCACGTTACACTAAATGTAGAAAATTGTTCTTAGAGTTCTTACGAAAATATTTTTATTTTTCCAGTGACGTTTTATGATTTTTTTAGCACTTCAGTGTATGATTCAACGATCCCATCATCGAACGTCATCATAAATGGCTACTGTAACCCCAAATGTGGAGATACGATGTTGATTGATGTTGCAATCTTAACTAATTCTCAGTTGATGGCTCACGTCTGATAATAAAGCATATAGCATAATCTTCCAATCGACGCTGTTCGAGTCCTCGATTAGACAAGCGACATCGAATTTTGAGCTAGATCCCAGACACAGTCGATAGGGAGGTGTTGTCAAATGTATAGAATCTCTTCATATAGGATAGTTGCCTTTCTAGTGTGTTTTCAAAAGGGCCGACAGGTGATGTGTAGAATCTATCTCTTTTTGTTTGGTAGTTCATCAACAATGAAAATGTTATCTAATAGCTGGAATAATCTACATTTACAGTAAGCAAGAATGAAGGTAACTGCAATATTACTCAAAAACAATAATATTTGTGACTAGAGCCGAGTGAGAGCAAAGTGGCCAAGCACTTAATGCTCCTCCAATTGCCGAGTAATTGTCGTATTCGCAGCGTAGGCGAATGTGCCTGACATGGTTCATTGGGCAATTTATAACTGAAGCGAAAATTTGAGCAATCTACTATCGATAGAAAAACGATCGACGGAATTTACTTTACTCGTCAATCTGATCTCATACCGGAAACAGGAGCTCAGTATCTGGTCTATGCGGTTATATATGTCTACATAAGCATATCATTAGATTATAGTAGGCATCAAAAATCAAGGACAACAGAAATGTTAATGGACCAATGAACATAGTACACGGCGAATCCAGCAATAACATTTGGGAACGCCGTATGATAGTTGTTCAGCGAAATTCACCGGCTCAGAACCCGTGAGGGAAATCTGTGAAATTCAGGAGTTTTGAACTAAGAGGATGAAGCGACTCTCAAAAAAAGGCTCAATGCGATTGTAATCCCGATTTACCCTAGTTCATAAATTTTTGACGACTTTTTTTTTAAAAATACGACTTTTTCAGCAGTAGCACTAAATTTTTTCTACAATAAAGCCCGCCTAAATTTGTAGATTCTATATGAGTCAAAACCAAGGGGGCGCTGTAACGAAGCCAGCAGTGGATATGGCAAGTGTCAATCACATGAGAAGAAAAATGTCGAGATATCGCCACCACGGTTTCTCACGTCGACCAAATATTTCAGTGCTTGATCAGCTCATAAAATATTCAGCACTCATCAAAATAGAGAACAGAACGAATTGCTGTTTTCTTGATGAGCAGAAGCGAGGCTGTCAGCGGGAAGGTTACTCCGATACAACATTAACTTGCGCTTCGGAGGATTGACCTTTTTCCAGAGTTTGTAACTGTCAGATTCACACACAATCTTTTCAATGAAACGTTTTTATATCCCAATCAAAAAGCAGGGATTGGCGCCAAGTATTGCTATTGCCTTTGAGTCGGAGGTGAAACCTTCAATAGCCGATCTCCATACATTGTTCTATTGTCGCTACATAGCTAATCATTTTGTCATCTGTTTTACACAAAAGGAAATGAACAAATGCTTTGTATTATTGAGCAAACAGTTATTTGTTCATGAAGTATGCTACAGAAAAACCGAAGGAGAATTGATTCTTATGTCTGAACGTTCGAATTAACCTATTGAGGGCGGTTACATCACCGAATGATACCGAAGGCAAACCGAAAAGACGTACTGATTCATTATCTCTTCTGTCACCCCTCACAAAAGAGGTTTGACGTTAACATGTTACGAACGGCGCAAAGCGTGCACAGGTAGGAGAGCGAAAGGAAGAATATTTGAAACTGGCGCAATAAATATCCATTTCCAGTGGCTCCCAAGCTGTAGCTTTCCAGGATAGGTGTAGATAGAAGCCAAACTTTATACGACATTTCCGGCGAGAATGAGTTTTGTATATTATAACTCTTATTTCCACAAAACACTGCTATAAAATACCGCTAAAAAAGGAGCGATGTGGAGAAATCGCCAGTAATGATCGACATGCCATCGAAAACCCTAAGGCACCAGCTGTTTGTGACTGCGTGCATGATCACAGCTTATGTAAAACGCGCAACTCTGACGATAGAGAAGGCGCTAACATGAGTTTGAGTCCGCATTCGTAAGAGAGAGTGCCTAGTTAGATGATCCAAAGTCAAGCACAACATCCCTTAAGCCGCACAGGGGAAGGAAGCACAACAGGGATGAATTTTGACTGAAAGTTCTATTCGCGCTTAAAGTTTTTGAGGCATTTTAACTAGATTCAAAAATCGAACATGAAAGACAAGGAGGAATGCCCTGTAATTAAGCGTGATACCGAATCCATTTTAATGCGAGCCTAGCATATTCCGCGCCCATGTAATGCTCTGTGCTGCAGGTCTCCAATAACGACTGGAGGTTATTTGAAAAACAAAACGGTTTATGTTTGAAAAGCTGTTTACTACGCAATCGAAATTCTGTGCAGTACTTTTTTGGTTTTGAAAGTGCTTAAGTGATTACATTGCATATCAGTTTAATCGTTCAAGACTCTGAGAAAAGCGAAACTATCGGAATGCCGCTCACTACCGTGTTCGATAAATCTGGCTAATAATAGCCGCGCTCCTGCTCATCAATGAAATAGTGGACTGTTTGATCAATGCCAAAGTCAAGAAAAAGTCGGTCTTGGAAGGAACACAGCACTGCCGAAACTCTGAGAGTCAATTCGATGATGACCTCAGATTTATCCTCCAAATTCAAGCATTGAGAAGTTCTTCACATTGAAGACTACGTATGCCGAGACATGGCAATAAAATGTCAGAAATAGGTGGGTGGAGCAACGGCAGTGATTCTAGTGCACACTAGTACGGTAATGGTTTGACTCCGTCTTTACAACCCAACTGGAAACTCCTCAGCACAAATTTTGCCGAACACAAAGAAGAATCGACTAAACCAGAATCTAGAATCAAACAAGAGATGCCTTTGAATTCTAAAAACGACAAAAGGAAATTTCTCAAGCAGTGATCGGGCCCATGTGCAAAAAGTTGAAAAAATCGTAGAGATAAGTGTAAACAAACAATCTAAGGCAGTACGCGTTGGATCCGCACATTGTATGTGAATACTAGTCGCATAGAAGAAATGTCGTCATATGCCGTGCTCTACACTATAATTTATGAACAAGTAATACTTTAAAGCATTCAATTGAAAGAATTTAGCTATTACTACGAAGTTGATGAATAAAGTTTATTCGGTCAGCGTTTCGACGTTCTCGTCCTCTTCAGAGCCGATGGTTTGGGTCGATTATCGTTCGAGTCGATCCTTTCTCCATGAGTACCGCCCGAATGAAAAAAAAAACTTACTCTGCGAAATCCTTATGTAGTATGACTCGGCGCTAATTAATCGTTGATAGTAATAGCACATTTATTCTCTTCGGGTAATCTACCCTGCCCAAGTCAGTACTATTATCAGCTAGTGATTTCTTTCTAATTTCGTTGATACCGAGGTTGATAAGTGAAATCTTTTGACTAAAAGTATCGATTATGACAATCGCCAAAACGTTGGTCATCGATTTTAAAGAGAGAAATGCCAGTAACGTGAGTTTTTAATGGAGAAAGGAAGAGTTCGTTGAAAATTTCTCATTCTTATATCAAAGTTTACTGAAAGTTGATCTTTTAGGTTCATTAGGTATTTCATGTAAGCTCCAAAAGTTTGATACTGGAGAAGGGCATAGCTTTATCAGTGAAGTGACTTGGCTTTGGCAGAGCTCATCCAATTCCCACAATAGCGTCATTCTACCCGGATGGTACGAATGTGTTCCCCCTTAATGGCATCAAAGGACTAAACGAATGCAAACAACTTTAGAATATTGAAACTTATTTCATCGAAATATGTAGTTTTTTTTCACGCTGCTCATCAAATTCACTTCCCAGAACCACTGGCAATGTATTAATTCACTGAATGAGCTTAGTAGGACTATTAGATTTGACAATAGGTAGCCGATGAACCAGTCACTAAATAAAAACTGTTTGCAGTTTATAAATTCTATTTCTTTTTGCTTTTCCTTATCTATTAAGTTAAGAAAATGAAGTGGCAGTTTACAAAAATTGTATATAACTCCTTCACAATGAACTAATCCCAGTCGGGCTAGTCATCGCGTTGAAATCAGTGCTGATCTAACTATCAGTGTAATTCAATCAGAAAGACATTTTCTAATGGTTTTTTGATTTATTGGCCGGCTTTTAATTAAGAAAAGAACTTAAAAATGGGCTTAGAGTGTACAAAAATGATTTACAAAGGCGGAGTCAGGTGTGTAAAATATAGTGCACATTATCGTTAAGAGGATAGGTATGTGAATAAGGCAGGTTATAATATTTTCCAAAATACAAATAAATAGACGGAAAGAATCATATTACTGCGAAAGTTCTACAGCTTAGAGCTTACTTGTATGGGCAGTTCGTGATTCTTCAAGTCTCCCACAACCACCAATGTGGACATCGTCACCTGAAAATCGAGTGCAGACAGCTCAACGCTTTCCTTAGCTCCAAAAGCATATAATTTTTGGCGAGATCTTCGCACTTGAAGTAAATACAAGCTATTATAATGCTAAGAGTAGCAAAAAATGTAGGATTCGAAAGGTCATATATGCCTACGTGAAGCTCGAAACGACGTGGCAGTTTTTTTTGTGATCTATACTTCATAGAATTCGCCGCGTGCGTAAAGTAAAAGATTAATAGGACTGCTGTGTTTCATTAGATAATGAGCTTCGTGAGGGAATATGGTGGATGACATTAAGCACAATAGAAAGATATATCAAATGGGGAAAAGTTGAATAGAGATAGAATGAATGTATAGAGACACATGATCCATAGGATGATATTTTCTCATGATTATGAGATCTCCGACAGCAAGTTAGACGTTAATCGTTCTTTTTCAGTTGCGCCGAAACATGACGACAACTGAAGATGTGAGAATTAGTTGGAGCATTCTGTCTAATTAGAAACAAGGATATGAGAGAGAATGGAGAAGAATTTCTGTAGATCGTATGGAAGCAGTATTGAATCGACCACTTTTGCTTCAAAGCCAGCGACATTTCCTGTCATTTAGAACATAGACTGAACTGTGTAGTAATCAGTTATCGACGGTCGTGAAATGTCCTCTAAAGAATATCTGCAACGCTTTGGACGTTTTCTCCAAACCTAGGCAAACATCGTCCGTTTTTTCACATTTTCAAAGCAATGACAGAGGCTATTCTTACGATGAACTCATGTGAGCTTTGGAAATATGAAAGAGCAGTGAACAAAATATTTTTCAAGTTTTCTAACGTCGACTATAATGATCATTTGACGAGCTTGGGAGAACAGTTTCCAATGAAAACCGTTCAGAACATCATCTACTGGACATCGAGGGAAGGGAGGGAGGAGGAGCAGTGGTGTTCAAGACTTCTTCATTTTTTAAAGAGCGTGTAGCACAATGGTTTGTGGACGTTCGTGATAGACACGTAGTTCTTAGCTCGATATGGCGTTCGCATTAACTGAGACCTACTACTCTGCCATAATGAGGTTGATTATTTTGTTCAAAGTCTGGTTCAAAAAGAGAAAAACATTAGTCCGATAGGTCGACAAGATTCTAAAAATCATCCTAAGCCGAATATGCGTCCAGTCACTTCACGAAGCTTGCCGATGTGAAATTCATGGCATATCTTATCTCCTTTCTTACATGACCCGTCATTGCACTCACGGTGCTGATCTCAGTACTTGAAATGAAGTAATCCCCTAGTACCCATCCTCCATAAAGGTCTTTGAGCATTTTGCTCATCGTTTTGATTTTCATTTGAAGACTTATTATTCTTGTAAACTTCGTAGAATGCTGGTCAAGTCAACTCTTGATGCAGTTTTGAAGAAATGCGAGCTATGGCGTTCCAACGTGGATGCAAGTGAGCGTTGAGGACGGAGCCGTACTACTCTCTGTTATGTGATGAACTACGTCACTCAGCATGTTTCAACAGTCGGAAATAAAGATAATTACAAAGAAATTGTTTTGCGCAATAGAGTTTATTTTGTTTCACTTCCTCAATATAAACTTTTTTCATTGCTGCGAAAACTGGAAGTTTATTTACTTTGTTGTAAAAGTGTCTTCGAATGAACGCGGATTTATTCTAAACAATGACTAATATTTTCAACATTGTGCCGTGAAATTCTTAACACTGTGACGAAGGCAAAACTCATTTTAAAATAGGGCATCATAGGTTTACAAAATGGTGGTCTGTCTGATAGTGGACCTTTCAGAAGTTTGTATGATGAACTCTTGAATGTACTCTCGTATGAAATAATAAACAATTCTTTTCAGACCGCAAGACAATATCGGGTTGATGTCTATCCTTCTGTATTCTTCACAGAAACATTTCTACGAATTATCTGATTGCTAGATAATTTTACAGATTTCCCTTTATTCAATTACTTTTAACGGTGGTACGATGGGGTACAGATATACGCAATGCTCCCGCATTTCACCCTATTCTTAGGCATGTGCTTCAACCCATTGTACTAACAACGTTTGCTTTGCCACCACTCTTTCTAAGCTACAACGCATCTATCTGCCAGTAATCAACCGTCCACCTAAGCTAAACCGTTTACCTGGGCTGAACCGTTGACGGTTCATTGTTGACAGGTGGATGCCTTGTAGCGTAAAAAGAGTGATGGCAAAACAGGTACCGATAGTGCAACGGGTTAGAGTGCATCCCAAAATAGGGTGCCGCCTGACACAAAAGTTTTGCACATCACTCTACATCATTGGGTTTATTTAATATTTATGGCACAAAGAAATGACTATCGCAATTTTCAATAGTACTGGATTTGATAAAAGTAGCGGATAATTCCCATTGAGGTATCTAGCTATAACAATAGGATAATGTTGCACACTGAACCTTGTTTAACTATTCATGTTTTCTGAGAGACATTTTTGATGTGATCACGGACAATGAGTCAGCGATCTCATCAATGGCTCTAGAATCCGATTTCAAAAGCGTTCGAAAAGGTTTCAATTCAATTCAATTGTGAGCTTTTTGACAACTTCCACTGAAACGATAAGAATTAGTTGGCTGAGCGAGGACTTTGGTGGCCATCAGAACTGGTGGAACACTTCTCTAAACACGATTCTCATTATGTTTTTTATGGTGTTTATCTGAAGATGCTTTACCAGAGAACAATGTTGACAAGTGAGACATCACATGGTGACAGAGAAAAAAATTTTTCTCTTGGTAGGTGCAACGAAAACAAGTAAAAGAGGCGTTGGTGTCCTCTAGCTGGTTACAAACAAATATTCCTTTGGAAAGACTGAAATAGCTGATCTTGTCCTTTGGGCAAAAAGGAGAAGTTACTGTGGCTTCAAAAGCCATCGCATCATAAGGCTTGTCCTTTTTATGTTTGCACGGGCATGTTATCAAGATCTGGATTCTCCAAGGAGATTCTCTACCATTCGGCAACTTTTTTTCTTCATAGTGTGGAGAATAACACATTTATCACACCACCCATTCGGTGAATAGTCTTAAAGAGTACTCAAAGTACAAACTTTGATAACTGTTATTAAAACATTCCTAGTTCTTTCCTTTTCCACATTATACTTATTTGCCGTCCATAAAAGAAAAATCAAGAAAATGAACTTCATTCACTTTGAGAAAAAAAAGTGACTTTCAAATTGTCCTTTCGACACATTTTTGAAATCTCGATTTTTGTTGTGCCTTTGGGAACAGCCATGAGGTGATCTTGATTTCTGCGCAAAAAATATAATAAAACGCTTCCGAAACATCCACTGTCGTGTTTCTATGAACTGTGCAAATCTAGTGGCGTACTAGGAAAATATCAAAGATTTTTTATCTAGGCGCTCTTTTGAAACGACTTCAAAGTGGTCCGCCCATTCGAAACTGTACTCATCAACGCATTTCCTCCACAGATCCGTTATGTTGCAGATGAATTCATGGAAACCCATTGTCTAAGGCATATCGTGTAATTTTATATTTGCACATACGTCAGTAGAATAAATAGATAACATGAAGAGTTGAAGTCACAGGAGATTCAGAGGATCTGGTATTGATTTAAAAACCGCGATGGATTTTTTTCGGCGAACTGCTGCCAGACACAGCTTGTTGACAATACTGACTTCACTTCTTTAGCTTCTTCGGCGGTGGAATAATGCTACAAATATATTCATTAATGTTAAGTGATCTGCAAAACTTTGACGTCAAACGAGAATCGAACCAGCATTTCACCGTCGCTGTCGGAAACGAAGATGCGCCGTTCGATTCCCGTCTGATGTCAAAGTTTTGTACATTATCCAACATTATTGGGTATACGATTTGACACCGTATTTTGAGCCTCTCATGAGGTCTGCTATGGGCATTCATACAGTGCTAGATACGTGTTTCGGTTTACAACCCGTCATTTTCGTTCAATCACTTCCTCGAGGCCTACCTTCATAAAGAGGAATCGACGGCAAACTTTTCACACTTGACGTACTGTCAAACAATCCCAACCTCAAGCGAAGTTTGAAAATAGTCGATTGGAATGTTTGTTACATTAGTGAGTATATTTGTAACTTCATACCACCGTTAACAAAGCGGTTACACAAGAGGAATTATTGTTGATTATCCACTATCTGGCAACGCAACTGGAATCAATAAAAATACTGCTTGCCAGACTAAAACGTTGACGGTCGTTTGCTGACAGATTGATGCGTTTTAGCTTAGAAGAGTGGTGGCATCGGTAGAGCAAATGGTTAGCACGCGCCCCGGAAAGGGTAAAATTCTTCGATTGTTGAGCTGACATGCGGTCTTTATAAATCTTTAAAATCATGACCGACATTTCGGCAGCGCCTTTATCAGAGCCACGACGATTCGAAACGAGTGTCCACATCAGTCGCTTTTCGCACAATGTAAAAGGTTACGAGGACCACCGTGCGATGAACAACTGCTGTGAACATGCGCTGCGAAACATCATGGCACTGCTAAGGGCGAAACTGCCGAAAGGTTAACCCCAAGTATAAAGAATAATGAAAACCCTGTACCGGTCCAACAATCACAAGAAAATGTTGAACACCTACACCCAGGTTAAATACAAGTTGGAACTCGAATTTGTACTCTCAAATCTTAGCCAGTACAAACTTCGATCATTGAATGTTTGAACAGCTAAGCATTCACTATAACTACCAATCCATGTAATTATACAGAGAGTTTAGTAAAAATCGAAAGGTCGATTCTCAGTAGACCACGTTGTAGAAAACGAAAACATCCATGTAAACTTACTTTTTTTGTATAATGACGGTAATTCTTCCTCAAATCTGATAGGTGACACTACGGCGACTTCGCCTCTTTAAAACTTAGACATTTTATATCGAACCATACCTTTTATTTCAAGTGTTATTTTAAGATCGCGGTCAAACTTTAATATAACTCATAATTGTTATTTGAGCTAAGATATCATGTTGTCTGTCAATAGGCTCTTGTACAGCCCGATACATGTGTTTCTGCCTTGCAGCCTCGTCAGTCGAGCAGGCCCTTCGCCTTTAGCCAATCCTCTTGGGGTGCTCTAGTCATTCTACTTAAAGTAGACGGCGACCAACGATTTGTGCAATCGCCGCCAAGTGAAAAATCACAAGACCGGCAATTTTCGTTGCTCGATTGCTCTTCGCTGGTGTTTTTGTAATATTACACCTTTTATTTTCAGTTTTTATCGAGACCACGCCTAAATTTCATCATGTCAAATAATCATTTTTGAGCCACGCATGCCATGTGGTCTGTTGAAATGGGCTGACTTATAGAGCCCATTTTATAAGTCAGCCCTTTTTAACAGACCACATGACATGCGTGGCTCAAAAAGGATTATTTGGCATATTGAAATTTGAGCTGCGGCATCAAGAAACACTCGAAACGAAAGATATAATATATTAAGTATACTAGCCAAGAGCAATCGAGTGTACAACACTCTGTAATCGGTGATAATTTCACCGGACATAGAGTGTAAAACCTTCGTCGTCTCTAACTCTTAATGTAGGTACTGGAGCACCCACACAGTACTGGCAAAAAATGAAAGAGTATCTGCATGACTGACTACAACGCAAGGTCGAAACACGTGTATCGGGCTCTATAGGTCAGCCCATTTTAACAGACCACGTGACATGTATAGCTCAAAAATGATCTTTGGCATATTGAAACTATGCGATATATCATACCATGAATAATTGTTTTTTCTAATATTTTTACATCTACTGGCAATTTGAGGCAAAAATCAGTTCAAATATCTACCTATTATATGAGGTACATGGTATGACTACCCATATGGGAAGGGTCAGCGGTGCGTCGTCACACAGAGCAATCAATGAACATCATTCAAAACAGGAAATAATTCTGAGATGAGGTGCCATATTGTATGTTATCTTCAGACAATCTCCGCCTCTAATCATTGCTGTGTTCCCGGAATTTATCCAAAAGACCTCAGGAGCTCTCCACTCCAACATTTTCAACTTTTCTCAGGACTTTTAATCGCCACCGTTCTGCCTTTGTGTTCTATGTGCAAATAGAGGAATACTTGTTCAACTCTCTAGCTTTTCATCTGAGCAATCTTTGAAGCGGATACAAAGTGGTTTCCCATTTTGCCCATCTATTCAAAATCACATCTCTTAGAGGAAATCGAGTACATCTTACCAGAACTCATACAGTCTCCGTTTCAAGAATCAGTACAGACCAAGCAATCCTCTGTTTTATAGAGACGGTCATACAAACGGTTCCGAATAAAGTGGCGACAAAATGTAGAGGTGGAACTCCTGTAAATCTTACACGATTTGTCAGACCACTGTTTCGCCAACAACTTTTGGTGGCGACACTTATCTCGTTTATTATAGGGA
Source organism: Parelaphostrongylus tenuis (assembly GCA_019055375.1). Taxonomy (NCBI): domain Eukaryota; kingdom Metazoa; phylum Nematoda; class Chromadorea; order Rhabditida; family Metastrongylidae; genus Parelaphostrongylus; species Parelaphostrongylus tenuis. Next base: position 32,075 of record JAHQIW010000337.1, read on the forward strand.
GTATTTTGGAAGTTTTTTCTTATTTGAGCCTAGCATATTGTCGTTCTCTTCAAGGAGGTTATCTCTCTTTTTCAGCCTGACGTCGGTGACTGCTCATCTGTAGCCATTTCAAGTAGTTATTTATCATGTCAAGTCAGTAACTCCTGTCTTTCTTCCGCATAAGTGCACACGTATCTATTCGATGGATGTTTCGGGCAGGTGTGTTTTCCATGCGTGAAGAAATGAGAAGAGAGGTAGTGCACTAGTATGTTTTTATAGCTCGCCTTTCGATACCGTTTCTTAATGTAGCCATTTGTTTGTTACCTGCTGTACAAGAGGAGGTGGACAAATGTTTTGAGTTGTTGAGTGAACAGTCAAAGTATATTTAGTTCACACGAGGAAGACCAAAGGAAAACTGGCTTCCAATCTAAAATACATTCAAATACACCTTTACAAAAGTAGCTTTAACACAGATGGCGCCGAAAGGTAAGCAACAAAACACTCCATCTTTCCTATTTTTCACATACGAAAAAAGTGTTTGAAAGATGTACCAAAGAGGTACGTTCGCATGGGAGTTGTAAATAGAAGTTACTACACTTCGCACGACATATGTTCATGGCGAATATCCTCAAATAAACACTCAGTGACCTAAGGTCAAAAACGAGACCTTGGTAATATGATTGAAACAATAATATGCCAAACCAACATGGGTTGAGGTTCTGTAACTCTCTGTTACTGCCGGTATTTGAGAGAGTTCAAAAAATAGTGGTCTGACAACTTTATAAAAAATCATAGGAGTTTCACTCTTTGTATTAAGCCGCTGATTAATTCGCAACTACCTGTATGACGTCTATTTGGATCAGAGGATTGCTTGGTATGTCCTAATTCTTAAAACGGAGAGTGCATAAGTTCAAATGCACTAAACCTGATCTCGCGTAAGATATTCAGTGATGGATATACAGGAAAATGGAGTAGGCCACATTGTGGCTGCACAAAGGAACACAGAGATGAAAAGTCATAAAGTTGGACAAATTCTTTTATGAGCACACATGGGAGAGAAGGGAGCAGCGGTGACGACTTGAAGTGATCATAAGAATCTTGGGGCAAGCTCAAAAAAAAGTGTACGGATACATTCCAAACTTTTCGAGTAACTTGTAGGAGTTAAGGCGGAAGATATAACACTTCTCCAACAATAAATATTCTGGTATGATATAATACGTTCAATCCATGAGGAAAGAGAAGTCGTCAAAGCGTTACTTATCAAAACCAAAGAAAACATTAATCTCGCGCAAGCTTTCAATAAGGGCATTTCGTGGGCGACTTAGCGTTTGAGCTAAGATTTCAATAGCGGAAAAGTAGCGTAAAAGAATGAATAACGAAATTATGCATTCGGTTACAAGATTTGTAATGCACAGTTCCCTAACGACGCAGGAGAGATTACCTAGAAGAATCACGATACGAGTGAGGGTGTGGTTCTAACAAAAAGTATGTTTGAAATCAAGAGCAGTGTCTTAAATAGGTTCCAGTTATGTGGGCATCAATTTCACTTCGAAGTAACCAGTTCTGAGATATTCTTCTGAATAACTTGGCAACAACATTGAAAAAGATTCGGAGTAAGCACTCAATCATGAGGTTAACGAATAAAGAAAAATTTACTCGACCAATGTGAATAACATCACATGACGTTGCTTTTGTTGAATTTGCAGTCATTTAAGTGATCGACAAAAAGATGTCATTTCTACTTTCTATGTACTTTGAAAATATATATGTTTCGTTATTGAGAATTCAAACCTTTGTGAAGAACATGTATTTCAGTAATCGTTGAAAAGTAATAGGTTGAGGAAAAAGTTCTGAGTTGTAAAACACTTATTTATGCACCTATTACACCCGAACAAAGACAAAACTAATAGTCAACGTACTCCCCTTCAACTTCTAGCACTTCCTCCCACTTCTCCGGCGAAAGATCAGTTCCGCGGTCACGAAATCCCGATTTCATGCTGTTAAGAAAATGAATGACCAAACTGTGCAATTAAATATTGGCACCAAACTTTTTGTCGCGCAACCAGTGCTTTCACTGAACGAAGCAAGTGATAGTCGCTTGAAATCAAACTCGGACTGTATGGAGAGTGTTCAAGAATGGTCCGCCCAGCATCACTCAAGCATTTCTTTGTCAGTTTTGCGGTGTGAGGCTTTGAGTTGTCTTGTTGCAAAACGATTCAAACTCCGTTGGGTAGAGGTCGGCGAACACGCTCCAAAATCTCACAATACAGAGCAGCCGTCATGCTCTGTCCCTTTTTGAAGAACTCACAGAACAATTTCGCTTTGCCCTCAAAAGATAACAAGCATTTGCTTCTTCTTCTGCAAAATCTTTGACTGAAGTACTTGATGACTTCTGTCCTTCTGATAAGCATTGGTTATGCCTGTATGGATTGTCGAAGCCTACCCTCTTTTCGCCCATAGTCACAATATCTTCCAAAAGTACAAAATTATTAACTCCAGCTTGAATAAGTAGATAAAATATGCTCAATCAACGCGGGAGAAGACGGGCTTTCAAATGAGTTCAAAAACACAAAAGTGGACGACACCCAAAATAGTTACAAGCATTTTCTCAGAATTTTCCCCCAACCTATCAAAACTTGACAGCCACAACTTCACAACTTAACAGTCACTCAGAAGTACCGCATCAGTCTCTGCGAATACTGAGAAGTCAGATAAGGCCACATAGATTAGGCCAATCTTCTTTGCTGAAAAAGAAGCGCTTAAATGAACACAATCTCATATTCTTGTACAACAACTGTTCACCGCACTATGAAGAAACCTTCACAAGCTAGAGTGAAGAAGGAGTTCAAGAAAATGATGTCACTCTAGGGCAGTGTGCGAACGGTTTCTATCTATTCATGCTAGTTTTGAGGTAGAAAAGCACGAACCCCAACAATCGATAATATCAGCAATGACTTTAATGTCAAGAAACTGCGTTTTTTTCTCAAGAAATTTCATGCCTAGCTAAAGGTAACGTTTGTAAAATGTTTCAAGCCTCTTCGAAGTCATCAGAGCCTTTTCTTGAACCTCTCGCTGCCTATCACAGAGATACGGCGGTGAACAACAGATTGTTAACCTAGAAGGATCTTTGAACATTCTTGCAGGCTAGATATCTAAGTTGTGAAGCGAGGTTTATGAATAAAGGATGATCTAAGTGTAATATAAGGTAGAGCATCACAATTTTTGAGAGCGACAGAACAAACTAAATGGGGCTATGTAGTCATTTCTTCAACTTTTTTTTCCTATTCCATACCTACTTGATACAACACAAGCGAAGAACAGAATCATCAATAGACTGGAAATAAAACGCAAAATTGGACGTGCGCTGTCATAGGGTTCTATAGAATTCTATTCATTGGAAATATGAATAAGCAACTGAGTCAACAGATTTCGTATCCAATCCTTTTTTTGCGTTTCTCGAGACGCGCAAAGTGCAAGCGGACAACCGCTCTTCTCAAGACTCCTCTACACAATGCAAGTTCTAAGTAACCTTAGATCTACAGAGATACACATATGCACAGAGCATGATCCAGGATTTTTGAGATTACGTGTTGATTTGACCGATCTAGCTTAGAAGAAGGCGAGACCATCGGAACATCTGTCAAAGTCCAGTATATTCTGCTAATGCAAAGTCGTGTCTGCTCAAGAGAAAGCTCTAACCTATCGAACAGTGCCTTTTGTTGTTCAGAAATCTGACTTGATTCGTCATCACAAACTATACCCTCGAAAGCCATATTCAATTAATTCTCTGTGCTGCATCCATTATCGACGAGGGCTTTTAGATGTCGTATAGGTCAGATGTTGCTTGAATGTTTGCTCTTTGCATACGTCTTTGAATGTTTGCGATTAGATTTCCTTGAAATCAGGCGTGGTTTCGAGGTCATCACCACAAGCAGTCGGTAGTCTCGGTCATCCGTGGAAGCGTTTCTCATATGAGTCTGGTGACAGTCTACCGACCGCAGTGGAGTGGGAATCTTGGCTATTCCAGGTTATTATGGAAAATTTATACAGAACTGTTATTGCTGCGTTGCCTTCACCTTTACACCACATTCAAGTTCCCTAAAAGAGACGTGCCAAGAATGACTTTCTGTGAACATGTTATGTCTTCACAAGCGACAGATTTCGACGGCTTCTTCGAAGGCAGAGTAATGCCGTTTTTCTACTGGCCGTCTATATTCAGTGGAATTTGCCTCGCCAAAATCCAGTTGTTTCGAACATGCACTTATGATATGGCACTTATGAGAACTTCGGCTAACTACGTCAAACACAGTACGATGCATTTGAGATATAGCAAAACACAGACCCCTGAAAGCTGTCCATCCTTCCTGGAAGACACTAGCATTCATTTTACCCAACCTCTATTAAAGAAAAATTTCTCACATTATTTCGATTTCTAAGGATATTTAATCCATAGTATCCCGGGCACAGAGCTGTTAGACGATGAGGAGATGTGGTTCGTGACGTTTGAGTAAATTCCGTTAACAAATTTTTTGACGTAAAATAAATTTGCTGAGTACCGTTGATACGAGTTTTCCACAATTTTGGTTATTGACTGGTGTTTGGTGTTGCACTAACAAAGTACAATTTTCATAGCATATGGCATGGCTGGCTATCCATTTTGTACATGATTAGCAGGCTAATCGCTCTTTTGAATAGAATGGGCTATCATTTTGATTATAAAGAACTTAAGCTCGAATTAGGCTGGTAAAAAAGTAATTGCAATCTATGCAAAGATGACGAAATGCAACGTTTGATATCGTAATATACTCTTAATGTGATTAATTTTCTTAATATGATTAATTTACACATCATTCAATGCTTATTTACCGATTTATGCTTTGTTGCTAATGATGTTTCACTCGCTAATTATTTTCTATTACTTTAGAATAAGAAAAGGATGCTGGCTGGTGCGAAGGTAACTGCGGTTTCAAACCGCGAGATCAGAATGGGTGGTGGAGCAGCAAAGAGAACTTAGCAACACCAACAGCGTATTTATTCTAAAAACAAGTAGCAAACAACATACAGTACAGTCAGCGTGGTTCAAAAAGTTTTGCGAAGGAGACGCGTTTAAACAGTGCATAAAAGGTATAAACCGCAATCACTTTTGCACCAATCTGATAGGAAGTCATGCTGGGAAAAGCAATCATTCGAGCTGATCCTCTTATGACTACATGAGGTGTTGCAAAGAAACTCGACGTTGAGGAGTCTACCACTTCCGCCATTTGAAGCAAATTACGAAAGTAATTGTGGTTTTGGTATGGTCCAAAACCGCAATTACATTTGCACTAGCGCAATAATGTTCAAAATTCAAATCAGACAAACATCTTGAACATTGGGATTAGAACACTTCCTACGTGGTTCATGCGTCCGCAGTTTCGAGGAACTTAATCTAAATGGCGAATTTGGTATTTAGTTATTCGAAAATAGATATAATGAGTAGGGTAGGGAGTAGACTAGTTTTACTACTAAACCTTTTCTGAAAAAAATTATCATTACAGTCTTAATGTAAGACGAAAAATTCGCCAAAAGTTGAGAGAACAGTTTGTGCAATAAAAACATTGTGATTTACAATAGACGTTTTTAATGAAAGGCGATATTAGTGTAAGAATGGCGGTAGGTATTGGAATGATATTGAATTGACTGAAGAAGTTCTATCATAGGGGCTGCGTAAAATAGCCAGCCGTGGAAAACAAGATTGCTGGTAATTTAAGACAAAGTAATCGGTCGGCCCGATGACGTAGGACGATTTCACATGATTGAACTCATATTCGAATGTGCTCCATTTTCAATGGAACATAACACTGAACATGAGGCACGTTCGTAAACGCCGATGTCATGCGAACGTCGGATTTCTCACTGTGGGCTGAACTGTCGGACTGATACACTAGCTTCTCTCTGTTACCGTAATCGAAAACTTTGCGATTCTAAATGTGATAGACACTAGTAGATGAACATCTTTTTTCACTATAAATCATTGAGAAGTGAAGAACTAGCAATTAGAAAAAGAAACCGTCCAATGGTGATCATTACTCTTCACGGTGAAGTAATGGGCAGACAACAGCGTCTTTAAATAGTATTGAACTCATCATGGAACTACTTAAGAAATGTAGAATAACCGGACTTTTATCATAATTTTCTCATTATTTTCTTTTTGATCGACTCAAAGATGAAGTCAAGTGCTTTTAGGAGTCTCGATTTTGAAAGAGATGACCTGATTTGGCAATAAATCTTCTTTGGAAACGAATTTCTCCATGCAAACAAAACTTCAGCTGTCAAATTCGCTGAGTCGCAAGCCACTACTGGCTAATCTTTGAAAGCGCAACAATTTAAATTTCATTATTCCATTTTTTCTTTGATGTTCTGACACATTAAATACTATTTATTATTTATTCCCACCGTGGCATGCTACATCAAGTTGGTAACATTTCTTTCACAAGTAGTCTTTTGAATAACTTCTACATTGTTTTCCGTTAACAGTTATTGGATACGTTGAAGAGAAGTCAAATTGCTATATGGAATACAAAGAAATGTGATTAATGAGACTGGAGTAACGCGAATAGAATGCCAACACAATTGTGACTGAATGTCGCCGTAAAGATCTAAAGTGAGAGGCTCTACACGAATAAAACAACATGAGTGTAATAACTGACAGATAGATAGTTTTTGAGAATGCACAACACACCAGGGGATTTGTTCATTTTAGGAGTATTTTCTCTCACTTGTGTCAATTCTAATGTCATCAATCGCCGAATAACTCCAACGTTGTAGTTCATTTATTACGAACGTACAGTGACTACCTGTCAGTAAGTTCTGTTCGCTCGAGTAAACATGACGCACAATGTACTATCGGCACGTCATTTTATTACTCTTTCGGGGAAAAGATAGAGGTATATAGTGCATAAGACATGCTTTGATATGGATCGGTGCATGGATGTGCTCCTAATTAATAATGTTAAACTACTTTTAGTTTGGATGAATGTACTAGTAATAAACTATAGCATTGCCTTGCAATTCGCCGCCAAAAAAAAGATAATGCATTCACGATAAGACAGTAAGCCATTCAAGTAGAACGCCAGATGAGAGAAACGATCAAAATATTCAGATGCGTCACATTTTTCATAGGCTTCAGTCGGCTATGATGGTTGCTATGAACCATTTTTGTGCTGCAAAGTTTTTTTTTTTACTTGGCTTGCCTCGTCTTCTCCGCAACTGTGCTCGCCTTTCCTTTCCTCTGTCTCAGTAGCTATTATTACGAGCGCAACAGTTGTGTGCCAGAGAAAAGCTTTCGGGTGCATTAGAAGCAAAGCTCTCAACGTAGAAAATTTGTGAAATCATGTTTGAGTTGTACAGCAGATCACTACGAACAAGTCGAATCGAATAGACAAGCCTCAATAAGAATCATTGATTAATTGGTGATGGGCTCCTGTAAAGTCGGATTATGCTGCTTGCGTCTTCACCATAATTCTTTGCCCTTATCGCTTCTCATGTGTATTGAACACGAATATCGCCTCTGTAAGCAATGAGCCATCGACTCTTGTTTGCTTAGTCTCGCCTTGGGTTTTTCATACTTGGCTTTCCTCGATTTAAGTGCAGTTCTAACGCTTTGTTGAATTTATTTTGACGCATTCGCCGCTTTACCGCCGCTCAACTAAAAAGAGAAAAAGTCAACACAGTGAAGGTCTTACAGAAGTGTAGCGAAAGCTTGATGGTGGCCTCTATCAATATGCATCCCATTTCCATAGCAGTTAGGCGGTTTTATGGTCATTATAATACAACGCTGAGCAGCTTTCACAAGAATATGCAGCAGAGCTGGCTGCCCTTCTGAACGGTGTTGGTAAACGGTCGGGGGAGCTCCATACTCATAGAACATTAGTGGTAGCAGCTATCTAGAGCTTCAATGCAATGGTGATCTAAGCGACGCTGATTAAACGGCGTACACACTTCCCAAACAAGAAGTTGGTAAAATATGGAGAATCACTCGAAACACATTTTTATGAGTCTAACGTCACTTCAGCCATTTTCCGCAAAGCAGAATCGTTGTCAAAACCTTATCTGATAATTGTGTGCATCCATCCGTGAATTTCAGCAGCTTACGTGCCGTTATTTGGGTGATATCTATGTGTATCGAAATCAGCTCATATAATTCACGAGGCGTAATGAGGTGTGGTTTATCAGCTTCTTGAAATACCATTCCATTGCTCAATTACTATCAAGAGAAGAAGGAAGAAAAAAAAGATTCTGGTACAGAAAGGCGCAGTTGATTAGAAATCCGAACAACTGATGAATTGTGGGGGCTTTCGATTCTGCCTGTAGAGTGCAGTAAATGTTGAACACATACGACAATTTCCATGAGACTACGTGTGGAATTTCAAAAAGAAATTCACCCAATAATTATCGTTATCTGCTTCGCTAGAACAACGTATAATCAACTAAAGTGAAGGAATTCGATCATGGCGTCATTCGATCTTGAAAGAAAAGCGGACGTTTTTACTACTAATTTCATCGTTATGGATGGATTTGCCTGCGTGATGCGGTTCGAGCTCTCTAATTGTATATCTCACTATGTCCGGCAGCGATTCCATTCTCTCTGACGACTAATTCGAGATTTCTTAATTGGATCTTTTTTATTTAGCTATCAGGTATTGAAAGGACTGTCGATGAATTCATGCATTTTGTTGTACTCTCTACAGAATAATTCCTGATAGGACATATAAGGCATTGTCATTCTCTTATCTTGAAATGGTAGTTGTTTTATGGGGGGAGGGGCGCCGTGGCCGAGTGGTTGTTATGCTCGTCGCGGCGCGCTCAGCTAAACCTCGCCCCTCGCCCCTAAGACTCTCCAGCAGTCAACAACGAACGTCCTATGGAAAGCCACAGCTATGCTATCATTAACATTGCAAGAAAACGTGCTCAACCAGCAATCCACGACGTTTGAGAAGAAGACGAAAGAACGAATTGAATGCTAGAAGTGCTGGGATCTACACAATGGAAAAGGCACTGTGGAGACGATTCAATTGAGTGTCAATTGTTTCATGTCTTACGGATAATTTGAGCACGCCCGGGTGATTTCAATTCAACATAATCCTTCATGTGAAATTAGACTTAGGATCACTACATTCAGTAAAATCTTGAGTGATCTGTGGACCTATTTATGCGACTCCATTGACCAGATGTGAGTTTTCAGCATAAAGGCGGCACAGTGTTTTTATTACAACCGCAAAGCAAAGCAGTCTTTGAACTGTCTCAGTGCATGACTGCTCTCCTTCTGTTCTGATGATATTATCAGAAGTTCAAAGTCTGACCTCATCTGACTACTAATACAATCATCTGATATGGTGAAGGGAAGCACCCAAAGAGAGGATTTTTGCCGTTCCCTTAGTGTTATCTGAGCTTTTTTTGTTTCTGAAGTCGAATTAACTTCGATAATCTCTTTCGTGTCATGAGAACAAGCCACAACTTACCTTTTCTTTCACGCTTGTCGGACTAAATATCGTCGGAAACGGTGGTTCCACTGACGAAAATTAATCAATCGCTGGCTGGTGTAGTTTATAAGTTCATAATCTCCTATTAGAAACTTTGTACTACCGCACTGCTTATACAAGTAGTTTATATTCACTGTCCTTTCAAATTTGAAAATATTTAGGGCTAAGCATTTGAAAAATTGATGACGAATTCACGTAGAATTTGAACAGAAAGGTAGCAGCTACATATATGAAATTGCATTGCAAATAGCATTTTGTTTCATCGCACAGAACGTCGCTTGTCTATATCCTTTCTCGCCTGAGATCTGAAATTTTGAAGAATCACGCATAAAAAATATGGAGATTAGGTCCACAAAGACGTCAAAACTCTTCTTAGCAAACAAGAAAATCTTCAGCACACAGGTAAAAATTTACAGATTATAGGAACACTTTTTCTTTCTCATGAAGAAAACACACTACGAGCTGAGGCATGACCAGTTAAAGTTGAAAGCGTCCATTATTTCCGCATCACATGACTTCTCATCTATAAAGTTCGCTTCATCGTATTTCACAGCATTCGAAAACCAACTTCTTATGTAAAGTAAAAAAAATGCCCACCATTAGAAGTATAAGACACGCCAAGAAAATGTGCACTTCTATCGACACTGTGACCAGTCATTAATATCGTTTTAGAGGCGCAAGTTTCTAGTAAGCACTGAAGTCTCACTAATGAGGTCGTTGAAGGGTTCAAATAAACTACTCGAAAGTAAGCAAAGCAGGTTGAGGACAGGTAAGTGATTCACTACAAAAGTCCGACAAAAAAGCTTTGTGCTGCAAAATAGCGCAGAAAATGGCGCCTGGAGAGAAATTAGAGTGGTTGCTGGGTCAAGTCAATCTACGCGAACTCACCTTCGCAAACCGAAGAACTTTTATGGATGGTGGTTAGACGGAAACGAAAAAATAACGGAAAAACTGATGGAGTTTGAGAAATATGTGATGCCAAGTCATAATCGGGTTTCTTCAGGAAGCTTTAGTTATGGGAAAACGTATAAAGGTCTATCTGCCATTTGATCAGAGTAGTTTCCACGGTAATTACCATATTCTCTTCCAGATATTTTATTTCTATCAATCCGTGTATATAAGTATTGAAGCATATAAAATATATTAATAGCTAAATCAGTTGAAAAAAGCGTCTATTTCTTATATCAATTAACAGCGTGATAACAGATGTTTTAGAAAAATTTCTAACGCCTTCGAAAACTTGTCAAAACCTTACACAAATAGTTTTCATATCACATTTTTTAAACTCATTATATTCAAGAGAAATGAGACTAGATCTTTTTTCGTCTTGACTCTGCCACTCAGACGGCGTTCTGTTATCGGTGAATTACGCGACGAAGTAAATATGCTCACCAATTGAGACGAAGTAGAAGTTAAATGAAAAGTTGATAGTTGGCTGATTTCCTCTGAAAGGCACAAAACTATGCGACAATCATTTTACGAACTGTGCTATCGTATTTACATGGAATAAGCTATTTCTCTTCAAATTGTTCATAATTCATACATGCTGATGACGTTCATAATTACTGATTTGGAACGAAATAATTGAACAATTATGAAAATTTATGGGAGCTATGAACGTTCATGATTATTGATGGGAATGGGCAAAATAGAAAAAGTGTAGATATGTCAACGGACACTGATCGTACATAATCACCGGTGGAGAATAGGGGAAAGAAAAATTATTGAAATGTCATAGAACAAATTGCTTTCTAACTAACAGGTATACAATTACAAAAATTTCAGGGAATAGTGAACGTTCATGATTATCGATGGAAATGGGGAAAATAGAAAACGTGTAGATATGTCAACGGGCACTGATTGTACATTATCACCGGTGGAAAATAGGAGAGAGAAAAATTATTGAAATGGTCATTGAATAAGTTGCGTTATAACTAACAAGTATACAATTGCAAAAATTTCAGGGATTAGTGAACGTTCATGATTATCGATGGAAATGGGCAAAATAGAAAAAGTGTGGATATGTCAACGGGCACTGATCGTCCATAATCACCGGTGGAAAATAGGGAAGAGAAAAATTATCGAAATGTCATCGACTAAGTTGCGTTTTAGCTAACAGGTAAATGCCAATTTGGTGAATCGAAAAAATTTCAAGGAAAAACGGAACATTCCAGCGATTCAAACATTTAGACTACGGCAAACATCGCAGAACTGCGACATCGAACGCTGATGAACTGCTGCTTTGCGCTGAAGCAGAACGAATGGCTTACCAGTCGCGAAAAACTTCTCCAAAGTTTCTGCTTTTGATCTCTGCCAAATCTTGAAATGATAGGGTGATAGAATACATATTCTTCACGATGGATACATGAATTTCTTCAAATCTCCACGTTTTTGAATAAAATAAGATCTTTTACACATTCACTTTGTTCAGTGAGCCTCTAGCACAAATTTATTCGAAAACGTTTGCAATTTTTTCAACCTCCTTTTTAACACGTCTGAGGCGAAACGCATTGATTGCAATACGTGTGGTGAAGAGACAGCTCTGCTATAGGTTAAACCCAGTACCTTCCAATTTTCATCGACCACCTCATCTCTTGGAAAAGTGAGAAAACCTGTTTCTTCACTAGAACAGACTTTTTCACTACACCGCAATAATATTCGATTTCCATGAAAAGTGTTTTTCATTTTTGTCCTTGAGGACCGTACTTCGACAAGAAGGCAATTATTACGCATTTTCGGATCTCCTCGTGATGAGACCTAGTACGGCGCTAGCTTTTGCGGGCTTATGCAAGAGAAATTGTAAGGACTTTGACTTCTTTCCCAACTTTCGGAAAACTTCAATTCGGAGCAGATGTGATCTACAAGTAATGCTCTTGGGTGATGGAAGAGATCTTTTCTATAGAACTCCTGAGCCTTTTTTGTCAGTGATATCTCTGATAACCAAGAAGAACTATCTGTAAACAGCTTCATTGTGAAAGGTTACAAAATGAAATTTATTTCTTTGTCCTAATACAAGCTGACTCGACCAATCTCCTATAGAAGCATGGCCTAAGGTGACGACGTTACTCTTGATCAGATGATTTTCTCCTTTTTTAGAAACAAGGTCGCAAAAAGGAAAATTTTCATAGCACCTTCATGTAATTCCTGCCAGTCTTAGAAGACTTTATACTTCAATTGATTCACTATTCCTCACAATTGACTATTTCCGATGAGAGTCGCATTCCATGTGTTCTGCAATGGTAACATGCTAATACTTTTACACCACTTCTGCCCTACTCCACTTGAAGTAATCGAAAGAAGTCTTAGTCTATCTGTCCACAAGTTTCTTAGTGCGCGATTTTTCCAAGCTATTTGCAAGACTAATTCAAAAATAGTTTGTTTACAAACAAAATGCTTAGAATCTGGTAACGTCACTTTTCTAGGTGCTATTACTGTAGTGGGAGAATTATTGAAGATAGCACTATAGAAGAGTTCTTATAGCCTTCCTTCTCAGGTAACTTGACTGCGTACGAAGTCCTCCACTGGCTCAACGCTTCTTTTTGAAGGTGTGATGTCATGTGGCTTTCGAAGGCTGCAACAAGATGCTGCTCCTTAAGAATGTGGGCTGTAATATTATCGCGTTCTAGAGTTATGCCTTTCTGTGCTTTCTTTTAGAGCTCGGAGTCCACAAAGCTGGAGACTGAGCGGTTTTGCTCCGATGAGAATTTCGAGGTCCAGAAAAGAATTTATGGACCGCCAAGGATTATTAGAAAACTTTCCCGTCATCAACACTGCATCATGACAGAATGTAGTGATCGTCCTATATTTGTTCACCAGGGCGGGTAGCGGAACACAAAAGTTAAAATAATCTCGGCGGCACTTATTCCGACTAGATCCTTTTTCGGCTGTTTTCATTAACTTTCAACCTGCACCAATGAAAATAATCTTGTAAGAATTTTCTACATTTAGCAATTTATGATTACGTCTCATAAGCTTTGACAATAAAGCAATGAACACCAAACTTTTTAACAAGAAGTAATTGAAGTTGTTTAACAACACTATTCAATTGGGCATTTTCTTGCGAACATTTTGATAGACAACTTGCCTATAATTCTTTTGAGATGGGCTTGTCTTGTTTACAAATTCGCTTGCTGCTCATGTACGAATGGCGCGTAAGGGAAGATGCTTAGCTCAAGATTAATGGATCTTCCTGTGGACAGCCCGAGCACGACTGTTGCATAGACGGTTGTCTCGAACTTTAAACTTAGCAAAATACTTCCTAATCGTCTTTTCTGCAACCGTATCATCGTCCTTAGCTTTATTAATCGTACACTTTTCTTCACTAGCAACTTACCTTGCGCGCCATTCGTGCAAGGGTAGCAAGCGAACTTGTTATCAAGACAGCTCCATCCTGAAGCAAATACAGGCAATTTGTATACCAATATGTTCGCAAAAAATACACGATCGATAGTGCTGCCAAGCGATTACAATTACTTCTGGTTAATAAATTTTGTGTTTATTGCTCCAGTGCCCAAACTTATGAGAAAACCTAATATCACATTGAGTAAGCGTGCAACAGTAGAATCGAGCTTCAATCTCCTCCCTTTTTTGAGCATTTTCTCACTGATAATGATGCACGAACTCAACCTCTTTGTTTAGGAATCCAAAGCGAGTTTCGTGCAAGTTCTGTGGTCTCCGACAATTATCATGTACTGTTCGGTTATGTGTATTCACTTGCAAGCTACATAGTAGGCGGATTTCGCCGAGAATGTCTCCGTCATGCATGATTTTTTTCCGTTTTTTCATACTATTGTAGGATACTTTCTATAATTTATGGTCAAATGAAATGATGGCACGGAAAGCCGCAGCCAGTACAGAACTCAGATGACACTGAGGTGTCAAAGAGGCAAAATTTCTTGTATGTGCGAACATAATCATTACACAAATAAGTAATTGGAAAATTCTCATGTCATGGGCAAACTGCCTCAGCTCGAACAGTGAATTCCTATCAAACAAACGTGCTTCAACAGGATTCTTGCTTGACGGTTTCCACTCTCGCATTTCTTCCCGATCCCAGCTTTCCTGTCTTGCATTCATTTTCGCTGGCTATTCTCAATCGGGCGTTGTAGTCGATGAAGACGAACTCTGAAGGGAATTTTCGCTATATATGATTCTTGCGAACTTGTTTTGGAACGTGTCTAATTCGCTTCTATCGGCTGTAATGGTTGCTGAATGGCAGCTGCTCATACGAACTATCTTTTGACGCTAAATTTCAAAACCAGGATTAGCTAGACTTTCTGATAGGAAGGACTCCGTACACAACAACTTGATAGTAATTAAATGAGTGCACGACAAAGCCTTCGCCCCGCGTTTTGTGACTGAAACTTTTTTCACGAATGATAAGAGATCTGTTTATCGTCAAATGACATATATTGAGTATATCGTATAAATAAACTCAATGATGTAGAGTGGTGTGCCAGAACGTTTGCGTCAGGCGGGATTTGAACCCAGACCTCACTCTTTCCGGGAGCATGTGCTATACCATTGCATTTCCGACACTCGCTTGTACAGAGAGTAGAGTGCAAAGCGAGCGTCGGTAGTGCAACGGTTTAGCACATGCTCCCGGAAAAAGTCAGATATGGGATCAAATCCGGGATGACGCAAACCTTTTTGCACACCACTCTACATCATTGGGTTTATTGCAAACATCATAACACCGCAATAGGCGATCAAACAAAAATGATTAATAATTGATCATATCGTTTCTGCTCACGGAAAATTGATGCAGTCAGCTTTAAAAAGAGCATATATGTTGCTGTCTAAGGGTGTTCTATCATTATACATACAAAATATAAAGTAATATCCATGACGTGTCTAGACTGCATTCGTTCAGTATGTTTTGAATAAGATCCCGTTGAGCCTTTAAATTTGATTCGTTCTTCTTGGTCGTTCTATGGTCTAAATGACTCATTTTTCTCTAATGCATTCTCACTGTTGTTATAAGCAGAATTAAAAGCTGTTCTAAAAGTAAATCCTCGTGTAAGGTTTAGGTTACGCAAAGATGTCCGGAGAAATCAACCAAAGATACTTTTATGAGATCTCGGATGGAATCTTTTCGGAGACGTTCCAGCATCAGTGCATTTCCAACTTACTCGGCTCCTCGCAGCACTGACGTGTTTTTAGAGTGGTAACACCTGCTAGCGCATTCTATGACATGAATTTTTGGGGTGCAAGTATACCTGACCATTGTGAGAGTACGATACAAACGCTTATAGCTCACGACATCTCCTGAAGAACGACAATCCTATTCAATTATATTGATCTCTTCTATATCCCTAAGCCCATAATTATTTGTCACGCTTTTGAAATAGGGACGAGGTGGCTTTTGAAGCTTTAAATAGCGTTTATAACTAAGAAGAATCACGACACAGGCGCTCATTAAGTGGAGAGTGGAACTTACAACATCATCTAGTATCAGCAGATTTCTTATTTTCACGCATGGCTGCAGAAAGCTCTAGTCAAGTTGAATACACGTTGAGTGGTTTTTCGTCTGTTTGACCCAAGCTCCACTGATGCTGCCCCCTTTCATTGTGCAAGTTCGTTTATCGTCTTTCTTGACTGACAACGTTTGATGTTAATCTTCTATTAGAAAACTGTTCGTCTTGCTTACCACTGTAAGTAGATAGCATATTTATTACTTCCCGTCTTTACGTGACCCATAATTCTCAGTTTCAAAAGTTATCCAAAAATTAGTGCTGGATTTGTAGTTTCACCAGTCTTCTGTATTTCAGCAGACCTATCTTCCCAAATGATATATGTTGAAAATTGAATTTTATTTAGAATTATGTTTGAGTAAAAAGTGTCTTTGGCAAACTTTGAAGATCGGATTTCAAACCACAAAATGTCAAACTCGGCAAATTGTGTTTTATGACTTCAAACTCGCGCATGCGTATTAATAATTGCTCGTAAAAACGAGATTCAGCGTAGAGAAAGTGTAGCCGACGCATACTACTTTGCTCATGAAACAAGTTCTTGTGACGTATTCTATTTAGAGAATGGGGAGCCCGTGGATCTCTTTCCAGTTTGCATCAACGACTCGAAAATTTCATGAAGGTGAGTACATACACAGCTTTTCTACAGCTTGCAGAGAGACTCAATGTAAGAAATTCAACTGTTTCGGAGCACTCAATAATTTGGAAATTCGAAACACGAGACAAATCGATGAATGAAATAGCAATCAAGAATTCATTGTTTAGAGGTATAATAGGGCTTTCTATCCAGTCAGAACGACTCATCTCTCGATACCGTTCCATGTTTGACTAGTCTAATCCAGCTTGCCGTATAAATATGAACGAGACCATTACGGCAGATCCCACGCTCAGTATGTCGGTAAAATGTGCTGGGAATTTCAACAGTGGTGCACCGCTTTGGCAAACAATAAAGGAGCGTGCATCTCTACAGATATACGTGACAGTGAAGAGCTTGATTAGATTGAACAGCTCGGCCTCATCCACCACACTCTCTCGATTTCTCGTCTTGCGACTATCACGTACTCAAGCATCTCGGTTACCTCCTATACGGAAACATTTTCCAA
This sequence comes from Parelaphostrongylus tenuis, assembly GCA_019055375.1. Lineage (NCBI taxonomy): Eukaryota > Metazoa > Nematoda > Chromadorea > Rhabditida > Metastrongylidae > Parelaphostrongylus > Parelaphostrongylus tenuis. Next base: position 49,148 of record JAHQIW010000337.1, read on the forward strand.
AATAGAAGAGAGATTGAAACTGTCTTCACTGATTTTGATGCTTCCAAGATGAAGAACTGTTTGCCATGGCTATAAATAGATTTGTCTCTTGTTGGCAAAAATGTACATGTTTATGGCTTCTTGGCTATATTGTATGGGCTAGAAGTAGTAAGAAACACATGTCCCACACCTTCGCGTCCGACTGTTCTTGTAGACCTCACTCGAGACAATATAATTTTGATAACATACCTTGAGTCTTTCATGACGTCTGTGATGACACTTAAACAATGCTGGACACTAATACTCGAAAATTCTAGTGTTTTACTGCATTATTAGGAGTGTTATGATGTTTTGTAAATACATATGAGAATTGAGTGGTGAGCAAAAAACAAGATCTCAGGCGGGAATCGAACCCACATTTCATCTATACCGAGAACGCGTGCTACTACCACTACAACGCCGAGACATATTTGCGGCATTACGACACACTATTCTGCTCACCAATCAATTCTCTTAGTTCTAGACACGTATTTCGTCATTGCAGTCTCATGATGCTCGGTGCTTTTCGGGTCAGGCAATCCTTGAAGGAGGATAAATTTCCACATATAAAGGAATCGACGCTAATTCAATTGGCTGAGGCTGTAATGCCGAAACACGTGTCTAACGCTGTATAAGTGTCATTACAGACCTCATGATAGGCTCAAGATATGTTACGAGTTCCGAGATTACGAGTTTCAACGTACATGCATTTTCACTTCAATGATTTCTCGCCCTATAAGTATGCTTCCTTTGAGTTTCCCATATCGGTAGAGACTTCAAAGGGAAGAATGGTCTTGAAAATTCGCTTCCATTGGTGACTTGGGATTTAGAGCGCGAGTAACGGGTGCGACACTGCTGAAGCAGAGCTTCATTGCTTATAATCGGACGCAATGATCTCGGTAGGTAGTGGTATTTGTGACCAATCTTCATGAAAACATCTAACGGAACATTGTCTTCGTATAGGTCTAACGGCATTTCTATTTTAGACTTTTGAGCTGCTTCTTTTGGTTCTTTTTCTGCCTATACCAATATGATTGACCTCAACAGTTTTTTGTGGAGTAAATATATTCATCAACCGGGTTCATTGCAGTGTAATAAATTCTTCGCGCGGTGTTTTCTCTTCCCTCGCTAATTTCTGGTAACGATTTCAAAGGTTCCAATGTAATCATCGACTGTTTTGAAAAAGAATGGTCTCGAGCAGAGTGTGAAAATCTTTTATGAAAGAAAGTAATTGGCACTAAACGTGTGAGGGACGAAACCGTTGACATTTCACGAAATCTTTTCGGTATGAATGAAAAGATCCTCATCATCTCATTGATATATGCCGGCGTTTTTACTATACTGTTCCAGACGCCAGTTTGTAACCTGATAGCACATTAAACTTCGATTTTTTATGTTTGCCTTGCGCGTTCATGACTTATTCAGCTGGAATTTCCATTGCCTCTCAGTGAATTATTTTATTTTCGCTATTTGTAGTCTAGAAATCATCAAACTATTGCGATCTCAGGTTGTAACGACAAGGACTGCCAGCGCTATAAATCGACTTATTCAATTCTTTGCGTAGATCGGAATTCCACACCAAGAATACAGTGTCCTCTCATGACGAAGTAACCCGGTTACATAGTTTAATGTAGGTAAAACTCTAAGGATGCTTTTCTTAAGTTCTCTCAAAGCGAAGATTAATGATCATAATGTAGTAAAAAGTTCATAGGGATATTTACATTTCATAAGAGTCTCTGTAAACGACAAGACTGTGCTGTGGCTTGGCAACAATCCTGTGCAAGTCCTAACACCTAGTTGATTTGTTTATAAACCAGCTTCCAGTTCGAGGAATCGTTTCTCCTCTTGCCACCTTCTGCCATTCACATCGCTTTTATCAATTTATTGTCTTTGTATTGCGATGTCAAATGTTCTATGCAAGTTTCTTGTTTTGCTTTATTGAATTCTCTAAAATTCTTTAATAAAAATTCTCATCTTTACTACACTCTCTCTTAGAACAAATTAAATTTTCTCTCTTCCTCTCGCTCTCTCTCTCCTCTCTCTCTCTCTCTCTCTCTCTCTCTGTTTCTTTTTTTTCAGTGCACTACATAGGTTGCTTTTATTAAAAGTTATTAAGCTAATTTGTTACTGTATTCTCCTGCCGCATCGCGTCGGTTGGTTTTTAGGTCGTTCAAGTGCTAAGTGCAAAATTACTAAATCGTTCATTCCACGACAAAGCTGCATTAACTAAGCAGGAGATCGACATTTCCTCACAAGATCCGAGAAACCTGGTTCATCGTCGAGCCTATTCATTCAGCAAAATATTCACTCGAATCGTCATTGTTACCGAAAAATTTCAGATTCATGGCTACAAATTTCTTAACGATCAGTAACAGATGCCATCCGTCGGTAGCAATGACCTATCTCATGGCAAACCACTCGCCTTCTCTATAAGATAGATTTTTCAGTAAGATATACCATTCATAGCACGTTGCACAGCAGACCATCCATCCTCTAACTCATAAAAACCTTGCACAGTAAGCGCTCTATTCGATGACGTCAGGAGGTGAAACGATCGACGAGAGGCAACATCCCAGGACACTTTGGGGTCGTTATAACGTAATCAAAATAACACGCTCATGGTGTGCCCTGAAAAAGTCAACTGCTCAGTATCTACCGCAGCAAATCGTCCTCCCATCGATTTTTACTTTTCCTGGCAATCATATGACATAAACGTTCACTTTATCGTCCAACAAAAACAAAAACCAGAAACAGTGGCATTCGGTAATATAATAACAGGACTCTTGTCATTCAAGAATGGTTTAACAGGGATTCATGACAGGGGGGGGGGGGGTAAAGAAGGCAATGCAGTTAAATGATTATTGGGATGTTGAAGACTGAATTCTTAAATTGAGTCGACTAACTTGCAAGGCTGTCTTTCCCGTGATTGCATATCGCTTCGCACTCAGCTACTGTTTGTGAAGTACTACATACTTCATCTGTTTTTATTTTTCTTAGTCGCCAGTACACAGATGAAAAGTGGATATCTCGAACAAGATCATTTACTCATATTACAGATTAAGATAAAATAATAGCTTCAATTTCATTTTGCCTCACTCAATGCAGAGAAGACACTTCAGAGTGAACCGCCGAATAGTTTAAAGCCACACTGTTAAGTATGACGGCGTAGCTAAATCGTCGTCAAATATAATCAAACGCTTTTGCACCGTTGATTGTGTCTTTATTTAGTTGCTAATAATGATGATGAGACTCTGAATTTTGTATTATTTAACTTGAAAACGTCGTAAAGGCACTTTTTCATATAACATTTGGATCCGAATCCTTGCACATATGTACCATTACCACAGTAGTTAAGTGGAAACTCAAGACACTACATCGAAGATGTTCCCTCACGGGCCCTGCGATCCTGACCTTTTCTTCGCATTTTATTTGTAGTGATTTAAAAGTGGGGGCTTCGTAGTCGAGTGGCTGTGATGTTCGTCACGGTGCGCGTGGTCTAACCTCACCCTCCCCCCGTCGCGCCACACTCCGGCAGTCAACATCTAACGCCCTGTGGTACTTTAAAGCGAGGCTATCCTCGCGATTGCAAGAGCACGTCCTCAACCACTATTCTAAGACGTTCAAGAAGGAAGACGAAAAGCGATTTGGATGCTAGAAGTACTGAGCTCCGTAAAGTGAGAAAAGAAGACTTCAAGATCCAAAATAAGCTGATATAGCTGTGTGATTGAAGATACCATAAATTGTAAATGTAGCCTTTAACGGGACCTTGTGCCCCCGAACAAGCCTAGCCTCTCAGTCTTTCCGGAGTTGATAAACTGAAGCTTGGTTTTTCTAAGAGAATAAAATACTTACTTGGTATTCGTAGGTAGGTCACTGTTTGGGTCTGACAAGTATTCATACAGTTCTGCGTTGCTTAAATGGATTCGAATGCTTAACAATTACGGAAATATCAGCTCTGAAAGTTTTATGCCCTATTTATTCTTTGATGCCTTTATTAATGTCTCCAAATGCAGTTGTTGTCAAAAATCTCATTAAGTTAGGCTTTCAACAAACCTCGAATTGCATCACTGAATTCTTAGTGGAATTTGCGCTTAAAGACCAAATGCTTACCATACTTCCTTTTCAAATAGAAACCACGCTGATGTGGCATTATTATGTCGTTATTATTCGTTTTTGCGTAGTCTTTCCTCATATCCAACGTGCGAACTCTAGTGGTTCTTGCGGTCTACTCTCGCGTGACTTCGGCTGGTTTTGAGAAATTTTGGTCTTCTTAATTTACACTCGGGAATCCATGTCTACTTGAAACACGTTATTCAAAATCAGGTCCTAAGACTTTCGCACGGTCCTAGGTTTTGCGGGCAAGAGAGAGCTGAACAAGTCTGGTATCAATTCCACAACATTGTTAACCCGCTCGTCTTTGTTATTCTCACTCATACTATCTGTAATTGGTACTTATTTCACTATTATTTTTGTCATAGTCCTAACTATCCATGGTATCCATGGTGGGTCCATGGCCGGGTGGTTGTGATGCTTGTCGCGGTGCGGCGAGGTGTAGGCTGATCCCACTTCCCGACACGCTGTGGAGGTCAGCAATTAGCGCCTTGTGGAACTCCGAAGCAGGAAGTGCTCGGGATTGCAAGAAGAGGTGCTCAACCAGCTTTCTACGATGTTCAAGAAGAAAAAAACCTACTGATTGCTAGAAGCTAGAAGCATTGCTGTGTCATCCGCACAATGAAGAGAAAACTGTGAGGTGGATCAAATAGATATAAGGGTTATGATTACAACGTAAATAACATATGTATTAGTTTACTATCCCGGCTGGAAGGCTTAACTCAGGCATCCTATCTCTCTCTGATAGTTGAAGCAGGCTTCGACGAAGCCCGTTTTGCACCAGACCTCTGCCACTCCCACATCAACCACTATGTCGAAATGCTCATTTAGAACATACTACTATTCAATGAACCTGATTCTTCTCTCTAGCTCTAAGCTTTTTAATCTTCTCGACGGCTCGTCTTCGTTTTATTCGCCAACAGCAAAAGAGTGCTATGCCGCCTTACTGCCATCCTTCAAGAGATATCCTTTTCACATAGATACTTCATAAAGGTTTTCCACTTAAAAGACTGTAATGAGAGTTTTATTGCATATGGAACGCAATCAAGCTATGCATCTCTCACAGCTACACTTCTGCCCTCTCCCAAGCAAGTGTAATGTTGAAATTATAAGGAACAGCGGCAAGTTGTTAAAATTTTTTTTTCCAGATACACTAGTGTTGACTTGGATGCAGATGCCACTAACTTGGAATTTTAGTGCTGTGGATTTCTTTCCTGGTTGAAAAAAGATGCGTGCATCTACAATCAAATAAACTTTCTGTAAACATTTCGATGTGAGTAGTAGTTCCAGCTTAGTTCTCTTTGGTCATCTCGCCGCAGGATTTACATATTTTTGACTTCTAGATGGTTCGCACAATATCCGAATCGCAGAGATTTTGTATGAGCCATCTGGAGGTGCATTGTTTTTCCTGATGGCTCACAGCAAGGTCAAAAAATGCAAACGTAATTCCAATGAACTAGAGGGAAATATGCGATTTTTCATATATCTTTTTAGCAGTTATGCTTTCAATCTTATAATATATACTATGCAGTTTTATTTGCATTTCAGAATTGTAATGGTTTGACACAGCGGCAGTAGCGCTCTTGTCATTTATATATTCTCATACAAGTTTCAATGAATAAGTGCCTATAAGACATAAGCATATACAGCAGTTTATGCCTGATAGTTCTTTTTGAGTCATGCAAGTAATCTTTTAGGGGCGCTAATGCAGTGCAATACATGAGTTTCGGTCTTCCAGCCTCGTTAGTTTCACAGTGCCTTTTCGTTCAGTCAGTTCCTCCATTATTTACTCTTTATATAGAGGAGCCGCAGACGAAATAATTACAAATGCCGTTAAGTGGTAAAATCACCGAAGAAGAAGTATTGTGCAATGGAATGCTCCTGGGTGGTAATCGTGAAATATTGAATCTTTTATACAGCACTCTATGTGAATACTTGAAACAAGAGTGCTTGTGTCAGTCAGATGTTATTGATCCTGTCTACATTGTCAGAGATAAATCTTATGTCATGTTTTCTCAAAAGCGCATGTGGCGCAGTGCGTAAAGGTACACTGCGTCGCACGCGAGGTCAGTGGTTCATTATCGTGCCTATGGCTCGCCAAGCTATCCATCCCTCCGGGGTCGCTAAACTGGCACCAGACTGATCTCAGACTTGTCTGGGAGGATAAGCAGCACTGAATCGGTTCAGCGGGAGGCCACCGCGAGTCACTGTAAAGGCCAGATATGCATCCAATCACCTCAGACGAAGTAAAAAATTGAAAACGAATGCACAGCGCATCCCTTAGGAATTGATCAACGCCGAGAGCTTTGTCCTTTTTTAGCTTTGTCATAACTTCTGAAAAATCGCATGAGTCGATCTCAGCACAAAAACTGGCTCTTCCTTGTTTTATTTTTTAAGATAAGATTTCTTTGTACTGAAAATAAGCGAGCAGAAAAAGATCATTCATTTCATTTTCTAGCCGAAAATCGTGTCACGCCGATAAAGTGATGAGTGCTGCGCAGAGCCTGAAAAATTGTAAAGATCTCACCAAAAATTAGTTTTCACTGCTTTCACTGCAACGTTAATAGGTTATGACCTCGCATATGGTTTCTTTTACTTGTGCCCCAGGAATTCTTCAAGGATTTGTACAGTTTTTATCCAGCTATCAAATTGTTAGCTGAGTGCAAGTGATCTAAAAGTAGCCTACTCATCTGCAAGTCATTCATGTCATGTTTACACTACGTCTTTTATATGGCAAGCTTTTGTTCAACTGCTGTTAGAAGGTTCAAGACGGTCGACAAGTATGATAAAGATGGCGGGCATTATGCCCATGCAGCTATTAATGGAGTTCAACTACTTCCAAACCGGAATATCTGTAAGCTGAAAGGAAATGAGCGAAGAAAAATAGCGTGACTATGGTTGACAATTTTTTAGATCGATGGAACGCTCGGAATACAAAAGTTGGATGAGCACCATTCATAGAAAGACAATCCGTCCTACGAAACCTTGAATTATCAGGTGGCTTCGAAGAAACCACTCAATTTTGTTCCGAATCCAATCAAAAGACTAGAATAACCTTTTTAGAATTTGAAGCGAGCAATTTACTTGTTTTATAACCTCTCCATTGTTGCTACCACAGTTCATTTGAAAAGGTTACAAAGCGGGAATGGAAACAAATTGGCGCCGAACTGTCACGTCCTGGTGGCTAATTTTTACCTCAGGTGAAACCGCGGCAATAAAGATCGGTAAATGAGATAAAAGTGAATAAAAGAAGATTTGCCATCGGGATCAACGCCCTGCATTGGCGGTACTCCTAATGAATACCGTCATTCATAAGGTCTTTATACGACTCGAGATGCCCACCTGCTTTCTTCCGAGCTATATTGCCACGGTACCCAATTCAATCTCTGTGAATAGTAAATGATTACTCTTTAAAGGGTTCGTTTCCATTTATGCGCACACAACGTTCATGAGCTTTCCGAACTTCTGTTCCACAAAGTAGCACTCAAATGTTTAGAAAAGGTAATGTGTGAGACAAATTCTCATAAGTCTAGAACCACCTTAACATTTGCGAGTGCAACATTATCAGTAAAGGGACAAGAAATCCAAATGAACCTGTATAATTAGTAGTTTTGGCTTATGTTAAACCACTATGCAAAGCTTTTTTTTGAAATTTTATTTTTTTTTCTTGCTCTATCACTTTCGCTTGTCTTTCATTTTCTTTGCTCCTTCACAAAGACATTATACTGTATCGTTTTTTCTTGGCTTCACCCTGAAGTTTTTGAGACCATATCAGTTAGAACTCTATTAACGTGAGAGATAAAGGATGAAGTTCTTGGCGTTGATTACTCTGAAGAAAGCGCTATTTATTCATAAGCAATTTTTAACTTTGATTGAAGTGACCCTATGTATTTCTGAACTCGCGGTGGCCTACTGATGCATCGAATCACTGCTGGTATCTTTCCACACAAGTCAAGTACCAATGCACCAATTTCGGAGGAATAGTAAGCTCTTTGAGCCTTGAACGCTGTGTCGAACCATCGATCGTATATGTCGCACAGCACCTTTAACCACTGCGTCACATGCGTTCTATAACTTATGTCGTAAAAATTCCAACATTTTTCCTTGAAAAAGCTCTCACGCATACCCGACGGCAAATGTTGACAACTCTCACATCATGTTCTATCTTAATATTAAATAATAAGAAATGGAATAGCTCTACCGATATGCCATTTTGAAAACTTTGTCCTATCCTATTTTCCCCATCTAATTACTCTTCTGGAAAATTAGAATTTTCTAAAAATTATTCTTTTGGTGCCGTATTCACCTCTTTAGGGGCTCCGTGAGATTCAAAAAATGAAGACGCCACGATTTCTATGTGGGCATTCATTTGTTGTTGACTTATTTCTTTTTTTTTGGTATAATTATACAACGGAATACATAACTCTGCACAACTAGTGTTTATGCGAATCTAGATATTTTGTATCTAAGGGTGCTGACTGATGGAAAAATTCATTCGCGCTCAGGCGGGAGGTCAATCAGCGTCTCAGCCAAACAAGGGACGCGTGCTAACACTACATCATCGAGGCCACAGTTCCGCTAACAGTCTTTCCTCGATGTAAGCCATTACAGCTATCAGCAACGAACCGACTGATTTAACTGTTTTTGTTTTGGTCTGTTGTTTTGTTTTTGTTTTGGTCTGCTGTTTTGTTTTTGCTTCACTTACTATTGCAAACCTTCCCAAGCATTGCTCATAAGACACTTGAGCGAGTTACCGTAACATGCTTTTAGAGGGTACGGTATATTAATGGGAGCATGGCGTCGGTCTTCCTCGCTAGAGATTGGGATTAGGAAGCACCTGGCTTTATTTCGGGGTACTGTATGTGAAACATGATGGATCCTATTTATAATATGGTCATTGCAGGCTTCCTAAGGTGTGCTTATTCCTGGAAGCATATATGGAGAATATATTTAACTTTCGCCCCTCTGTACTCGGGACACTTTACATTCCAGATCCATCTCCCAACAAAATATCAAATGCAACAGCGGAGAAACTCCTAATAACTTCTAATTACTGCCTATTCCTTTTTTCATAGCAGAATGCGATATAAAATGCAACTGCAGAAATGCTGAGATGCGATCAAAAGTTGGAATTTCATGAGCTTTGATCCTGTGAAGATAATCGCCTTTCGAAGTACATCCGAAGTTACGAGCTTTGCTCGTATTTCAGCGTTTCGTGGCTCAATTTCGTACGATGTTCGGGAAAATTACGATTACCTCAAGATGCTGTTGACTGATTTTGCATTTTTTTCCTGGAAAGTTCATGATTTTCTATCATGCATGAGAACTTATGAGCTCAACTTCACTTGTCTTTAGTGAAGCATTTCATGAAATAGGTACAAAGCAAACTATTGCAAGCAGGGGAACGCGAAAAATAATCCACCGTCCATAAGGATAGTGTATATGAAAGCTGTAAGAATTGCAGATTCCGTTCAATATCGAGTTTTCAATGAAATTATGCAACACTAATGTCATTCTCCTTGACGCAGATAGATGTTCATAGAAAGTAAATTGTAAGATAATGTAGTTTTTCAACCAGGATTCTCTTCATTGTTTCCTCACAGATCAAGTTAGATTGGTCTAGTTGCCCGCAAGATATGAAATATTGAATTTTACAGTTTGAAAATAGCCATTATTTCTCTCATTCATGAATAACTGTCATCAGAGAAAGAAAGCCAAGACTTTTCATCCTATGGGGAAATTTGTACACACTGTGAAACATTAAAATCGTATCCAATAGTACCAAGATATTCAGTAAAAGCGCATACCACCATCAGAGAACTTTTTGTGCGTTGGATCATGATTCAAGCTTTGAAACATTTCTGATGACAAATGAAAAACAAGCCGTCTAACATTATCTAGTACCTTCATATCATTCAAAAATTTACCATCTCTGAAAAGTTCCTGGATAAAAAACTTGGATTGGGATTGGAGCGCTTCAATTCCTTTCTTCAGCTCAAGCACTTTGCAGTCATTCATTCTGTTTCGAGAATCTGTTCCCTAGCGGATGATTTAGACTTGACCAAGCTTATTGGGTGTTTTCTGGAGGTTTTTCAAATCAGAAATGCTACACAGTCCGGATGTCTGGTGAGTTGGAGCGGCGAGAATGTTGTGTCCTTTCGTGGTTGTCAGACGGCATTGAAGAAAGTCTATGAGCTACGAAAAACTTAGAAAAATAAAACGAGAGTTGCAATCCTGTCCGTACTTTGCATTCAAAATGTGAATAGTACAAAACATCACTAATCGATTTAATTGATCTGCTTCTCATAAAGAAATCAAAAAACGACTAACTAGCGCTTTACGTTTGAAGTCATTCAAAATCGCATATACAAGGATTCTAAGTGATATGTAATCTACTAAGCCCCCGACGGGAGTTGTACCTGAGTCTCACAATACGAAGAGCGCTGTTAGTACAACTATACCGAAACCGCTGCTCTCTGTCACTCTTACTCAAATATAAGGTATCAAGGTATATATAATATATATATATATATATATATATTATATATATATGTAATCAACAAAAACTGTTATAGCTTTTCAAAACAATGTCATGATCATAATCATTTATCCGGGAATACTGAGCGAAGTGCAAAACTTCGATCCCTGACGGAAGTTGGCAGTTATGTTTTACTCACAGTGGTGATACGAGATATTTACACCACCTTGCAGAACAGGTTTCGGTGATGTGATGGCCACACGTGCCCCCGGGCTACGAGTTAAACGGGGTTTCAACTGCCGCTCCAGCTTCAGGCCTTTGCATATCGCTCCACATTTATTATTTATTCACTTATACCATCACGGCACTGCTAAAAATCCGATGGGAATAAAAATTCCATTTCCACTTCTCTCTTTACTCCAACGAACAGAGCATAGCTCATGCACGCTCTTAGAGAAACTAGAATTGGACATATTTTATGAATAGCGACTCTAGAAAGTAGTGGAGAATTTGTATAGCTGGCCCTCAGTTAAAATATTCTAGATCTTTGTATGCTTAAATTACTGATTCAAATTATGATAAAGTCAAGACTAGACGACAAAATTGGGAGTTTGAAAGCCAAAATAAAAGCAAATTCCTAATATTTCACATTTCGAGCTAATCACTTGTCCTGAGAAGATATTTTAAGAAAATGCTGCTTGAATTAACGGCATCGCATGATCGACATATCTTGCAGTAACAACTTTACATGTCTATCTCTGTATGCAATAGCCGTTTGGTTTTCACTGTTTGTTGCTCATTTTTATTCACTAAGATCCTTAGTAGTATCCCTCAAAAAATAATTTTGCTGTAACTATCGCATTACATCAGAAATCCTCTAACACTCAATTAGCAGACCTAGATGACTGACCTTTCTCCAACCGGGCTGTTTTGCGGGTGCTCGAAATTCATTGCTTCTGGGTTTCCCTTCCAAATCATTAAAGTGGAAAAAAATTGTCAAATCCGTGCTTCAGAGTATAATTCAACTATGGTTATACCGGTCATTACATCCTAAACACTTGTGATAGGAGATATCTTTGTGCCCAAAGTACAGGATTACTACAGGAGTTACAAAGTACTCATTGACCTGAGCGCCCGTGACTCAATGGGATGCCCTGAGGCACACATGATCGAACAACCGATAGTCGATGGTTCAATGCCTCGCTCAAGGCTCTCCATACCGTCAGTTCCTTCGTGGTCATCAAAATGGTATCAGACTTTCTGGCAGGATAGTGGCACTGGCTTGATATATTGCTAGGTCACCGTGAGTCGTTGTGAAGTCCAGACATGCATTCAATCACTTCAAGCGAAGCTAAAAAGTCAAGACGAATGGATGGCAATATCCCTCAAATCTTTCGTTGTTGTTGCTGAGAAGCGATGTTGCCTGAAGTAGTTTAGCAGTGGACACCATCGAAAAACTTTTATTGTCTTATAGCACCTATTATTCGATTCGAATCGGTAAAAAACAGGGGAGAAAAATGTCTCTAAAATCATATGTTGATGCGATACAATTCTTCTCAACGGTGCTCGAGGACTGTTATGGTATGACATAAAGCACACATAGAGTTCCGTTTTATAGTTCAAAGACAAGCAAATATATATTCGAACGAGCAACGCTTCAAACTCTAAACACCATTCTCACCTTTTTCGAAAAACTTCAGTTCAACTCCCGACTAAGGTACCAACTTCTGCGTAATTTGGCACTCTTGAACAAGTAATCATAACATCATGGCTGTGATAAAAAAAACCGTAAGCTAGAGAATTTCTCTAATTCCGATCTCCGAATATGGTTGAAAAATAATCGTAGCCGTATTCATAACTAAAATTTGATGCTAAAGTGAAGTCCGACGGCTGTAGGAAGAAAATGTGACCTGTATAAATAGATTTGATGTGCTCCATTAGTTCCTGTCGATAAGCAACAAGCAAGTATTTCATCACTTATGGAGACTTTAGAGAAATATTGGCGAAAGTAGCTGAATTTGAAATTGTCCACTTATACTTTTTTATGATCATGTGCTAAACGAGATGTACTTTAGTGGTTTTGGTTTTCTGAACGATCATGTCAGCGATGGTCACGCGAATTCGTCCAGTGTTGTAAGAGCATGCGTCGATGATTTTTACATGTACTTGTAACAAAAACAAGGTTTGAAGTTTTAAGCCTTATTGGTCAATTTGATTTTTCTTACGCGACGACGCCTAATTTCTCTTTCTGCTGTAATAAACAACATCTATTTTCATGTCATTACTGTCATTTCTGTCCTTTTGACAACAGACTATAATATTTCGATAATCAGATGACTTTATCTATTAACAACTTCACGGAATTATAGAATAAACTTTACTTATCGCTCTATAGATCTAACCATAGAATATGCTGCTATTAGGCCTCCAACTAAGCTTCCGAACTTGATCCAGAAAATAAAAATTTTCCCACAAAAACAAAGTTTTCTTCTACCAGTTCTGTGCAGAATTTTCTTGCGCATTATTTGGTATAATTTTGCACATACTTGTCCAACAATAGAGCCATCACGGGAACTCATTCGCAACTTGCTACTTTACGAATTTCAATTGGGGCACAATTTTCAATTTGCATTTGACAACATCAGTTGCGCAAAAGGCCACCATGTTGTGGGTAGAACTACGGCGTTTGGATTTTACAAAGCTTCGCAATAGAGACACTGATTTGGACGATCAGCCAAGATCCGGAAGACCGCATGAATTGGTTGAGAAGCAATCATTGGAGAGACTGAAGAAGATCTGACTTTGTCAGTCGGTGATGTTATTTCCGGAGTTTGTTGCCGGAGCGTTGGCAGAATTGCATCCACGCAGGCGAAGAATACTTCAATAAATGATAATCACATCGCTCTCAGCATGTTGAAATGTTTTGCTGCTTATGTTGTGCCTGTTTGTGTATTTTTTACATCCGTTGATTCCATTTGGTCAGTTGGCTATGAGTAATAATATCAGTCAGAATTTACAACTGCCATTCAAATTAACAATCTAAGAATGTGTTGGAGAAAAGGTTTCTGTAAATTTGTACGTGCTGAATGGAGCTGGTTTTTTTCTTTCTTCACAGTGTCTACTTTGTTTTTTTTTTTAACGAGGTTTGTTGCAAACAAAAGTGAGAAACTACAGAGAGGATAGATTTTCCTAGATCGGTGATTGCACCTATGTTCGATAATCAGTCGATTTATCACAAACGGTTGTAGAAAAATTATTGTGCTCAAGAATAAGCCGCTGTAAAGTAGTAAAACTTCTACAGAACCCTCACTTAATTTTTATGAAATCTCATTGCAGAAATCGTAAACAATCTTTTGCATGTCATTTTGTGGAGCATTCATATGGATTTTACGAGATTTGTTATAGATAAAAGTGAAAAACGATCGAAAGGATAGGTTTTCCCAGGTGAGATGAATTATGTAGCATATATATATGTATATATATATGTATAGGAGCGCATGTGGCGCAGTGGTCAGAGGTGCTCTGCGTCGCACACGAGGTCAATGGTTCGATCTCGCGCTCATGGCTCACCAAGCCATCCATCCCTCCGGGGTCGGTAAATTGGTACCAGGCAAGTCTCAGACTTGTCTGGGAGGATAAGCAGCACTGACTCGGTTCAGCGGGAGGCCACCGCGAGTCATTGTAAAGGCCAGATATGCATTCAATCACCTCAAACGAAATTAGAAATTGAAGACGAATGCATGGCGCATCCCTCAGGGATTGATCAACGCCGAGAGCTTTATCCTTTTATCCTTTATATATATATATATATATATATCATTTGTATCACCTGTCGTCCCGTTGGTCGTCGAGTGACTCGAGCGTGTACCAGCAACTCTTCCATTTTTCCCTATCGCGTGCAAGAGTAGCCCAAAAAAGTTTCACCAAAAAAAAAATATATATATATATATATAAATATACATACATATATATGCTACAGACCCAGTCAGATTCGGCTTATATATGTATATAAAAGCTGTATACACTAATGTACACCATTTATATATATATGATATATGCTCAACGTAAATGCATACATATGGAGTACATTAATGTGTACATATTTTTTCTCCGCATGCATGAATTATTTAAGCGACAAATGCATCTGAGCATGTAGAGAAGATCATAGATCATGCACAGCATACGAAAAATACAATTATTTTTCCGTACAGCAGAGAAAAACCGATTTATTGAGGGAATTCATAGTGAGAGAGGACATGGAGGTAGTCTACTTCGTAACTTTCTGATCCACGAACAGCATATGGCATAACATCTCCATAACTTATAAACCGCTTAACTAAAACTCCATGGAAAAAGCTTTTGTTCGCCAAAATCAAACGTCGAAAGAGAAAAGATTTTCCTATTAAGCTACTGCGTCTTCTTTTGTGTCAATAGTGATATATTTTCGCCTATCCCTGAGACTTGGCACGATAGGCACCATACTCTTTCTACAAATCGTTGAATTGTGGAGAAATATTGACGATACAAAAGAATAAACCTTGCTTGGAATTCCAATGACACATTGCTTTGTTACGGAAGATATGTAGTTTCAAAAATGCGAAGTGCTTCCACATTCCTGTACGAAAGGCAGGTGGAGAATAGAAAAATTGGAACGTATTGAATCAAACGTAAACGATTTCGCACCGCCCTTATTGTGACAAATCACCAACGTGTCAAACAGGCCGGATGTGACGGTTTCGTAAACCATCTCGTTTGATTCATATCGGTCTGTGTCACCAATCGTATAGTTCGGTTCGTCGCTGATACAGAAGATTTGTGATCCGAACAGTCTATTAGGCTAAACATCTAATCTTGCTCAAAATGGTGTTCGAATTGATAAATTGCTCAGAGTGAAAACTGTAATCAAGTTACAACTTACCTACTTACATATGTTGATACTTAGATGGTCCGTCTTCACTAGTTGTGCGGACCGCAGCATCTATTCCAAATGATATAATGCTGGCCGTGCGTGTGATATTCTTTGGTTTCCTGACGTAACCTTGCAAGGGTTTCTCAGGTCTTCAAAATATCGTTTCCAAGGAGTGGGTTTAGCGACGATCCTCGGCCGGACTTCCTACTAGTTGATTTAGAAATGGTGTTAGGCCGAAATCAAAAGCAGAAATAGGGAAGAAAATCAACCAACCGTTCACGGGTGATGTAGAAGCCAAAATCAAGTCACAACTACTCACTGTGAATGGTCGTTGTCGACTCTGCGTCTAAGAAAAAGAAGGAGGGAGGATAATCGTCAAACCCAAGTCCTCTTAAGTCAAAGTGTTGTAACTTGATACTTATGAATATGGTAAAAATTTTTTTAACACATCACTCACCATTATTGAATATACATTTGTAATACCATATCACCGCTAGAAGCGGTTAAAAAGAGAATTCTAGTTGGTAAGACATGTGTTTATTGTCAGAGTAAATGGGGTCATTGACAGCATGTGCTTGCCAAGCCAGTCATTGACGGTTAGATGGTTAGATATATGAATGTAAATAAATCATCGAGCGTTCATTTTTGGATAGGTTTTGAGTTAGAAGGTATTCGAAACAATGCAACAAAGCTGTATTCGCTCAGAGTGTTTGTTCAGATTACGAAGCGTCTTTGCAAGGAAGATCGCAAAAAAATTGGAATATTAATTTGGCAATCACTTATTTTCCATTAATGGGAACTTTCGATTCCTCGACACACTCGGTGGAATATCTTTTCTAAGATAAGCTCATGGTCTCTGAGTTACTGCAAGTGTTACTAAACATACTAGCAGTAGGGGGATCAAGCTAGCAATCTAACCATACAGTGTATCAGTAATTTTTAATGGCACTAATTACTCAAATTTAGCGACACGCACTCTCACATGGGAACTGGACACCAAGCTGAGAAGAAGTAGCTGACATTCCGTGCTTTCTATAGCTGAAGAGTGGACATCATGATGAGAAGCGCTCATGACATGTAGATAAGCTCTTTGTGTGTTGCTTGTTTGATCTTAGCTAAAACAAGTCAATACTTAAATTTTCAGAAAAGTAGAAAACATAGAAAGCAAAACCTGCAGTTGAGTAAGTTTTATGACTGATATTTATTATCCACTGCTTTTCCTTGGATAATCGCCAATTTATGGATGGTTTGAACTGATAAGTAGGTAAGTAATTATCCATCTAAGTAAGAATAAGACATCCTTCATGTAAGAAGCATTGAAACTGTGATCTTGAAAAAATCTACTTGACTATGACCTTTTTACGCTACACCTTTCTTGACCTGAAAAAGTAGCTTGTTTGAAGTTTGGATTGGTTCAAAATAATGAGCGGGAATTGCAAAGTGTTATTCAGATATAAAAGTTCACTCTCGCGTTACGACAGCACTGATTATGACTATTATGTAGGTATTCGAATATCTGAACGATGACACACAGTGAGCGCTAGTAGTTGTACTTTCACTCTGCATATCTTCAGGACATTAGAGGATTCCCGACTTCTTCGCGTTCAGAAGTGCAGGTATACATTGGATAAAAATGTCGGCGTTACTTAACGATTGTGCGCGAGGTTTTCCATTGAACACACACAACAATTAGAAATGTTGTAAGAATATAGAGGTATACATTAACGTGTAAAACTGAGTTGTAAAATAAATGACAGAAAAAGTGGCGTGGTGATCTCTGGGGCACAGCAAACCAAATGCATAGAGCTTAGTGCACACAAAACGCGATGAGAAATTCAGCGTAGTCACGAATTTGTAAAGTTATGCTTAACTTCGAGTATAGTTACCGAATTCAGGTGATGTTCTGTCACGTCATTCCTTGGCCATTTTTCGAAAGTAACATACTAATTCATAGTTAACCCGATTTTTTCGTTGGTTGAAATACACACGCATAAGAAACATCGTAAGCAGGTGCTAATGCTGCTTTTCAAAAAATGCGAAGGCCTTAGCTTACTTTTTTGAGGCCTTACTTTTTATATACCAGCTTAATATAGAATAAAAAAGTAACAAAAACTGATGAACACCCTAAGATCAACCTAACCATTACACCGCGGCCAAAGCTAAGGTTACAGTTCCAGGAAATACACATAAGATCTGGAAAAATTAATGAAGTAGCCCAACTTGAGAAAAGTATCATGTGGAGAATCGTCTATTTTTTGCGGAATATTTGAAGACTCTTGAGTGTCGTCGGATAATTTTGCTTCATTTCTGTGACATTATACAATCCACTGCGGCCTGTCGACCATGAGTCCCTGGGACTGTACGTGTTTCGAAATTTCTCTCCTAATTCGCTCGTTTTGACGGCGCGTAAACACTACCAACCTATTAGGTCACTCCGTCTTTCCTGCACTCATCTGCCCTTACGTGACGATCACCAGCGATTTCTGGCGATATCTTCTGCCTTTCTAACCTTATACACATAATGAATTAAAAAATATAGTCCTCAACATGGTTTCAATGAAACCATGAAAAAACGTAGTCAACTTTTGCACGTTTCGCTCCTGTTTTTGGCCCATCATCATTCATCGCAAACGTTTGTTTTTTATTTTGCATTCTCGGTCACCTATCATGTAAATTTATCTGGTATTTACAAAAATAAGCTGGCCGCTTATTCCAGTCGTCACCAAGAGGAATCGATTAGTGCTTATGGTCTCACCTGCACCTTTTCTTCTAAAGATGTCGCAAACACCATTTGGTGAATCTTATGATCTGATTTGTTTTGTGTCTATCATTCTTTTCCTTTCTTCTTCGTTAATCTTTCCCTCGAGCCACTGCTTCACTTCTTGATTCCAAGTATCAATGAGAGTGATGTCTTAAAAATGCTCTAGGTTTCGCTTTTTGATGAGTTGACATCCTTCACTTGTCTTTAAATTTTCACACCATCCTCTCATTAAAATGTCAGTTTCTTATAATCGACAGACTCTTACAACTACCATATTCACTGAAATGTTTCGAAAGAGAATAATCTGGCGCTGCACCTGGCTTCTCTTAATGCTTTCTTCCATAAATAGCCAGTAATGTTTAGCTATCTTTTCTTGATTGACGTTATTTCTGAGTGTCGATATGTGTTGTACAGCTGGAGTCTTATAACTAATCGCGGCCACCCAAGCTGAAGGTGTTCGACATTTCCTACGCACAATAGCTCACTTCTCTCATTTCTCTTATGAGCTACTTCTACATGAAATTACTCGGAATCGGTGCTGAATCACTTTACAAGTGGCTATTAAGCACTTTGATTTGGCTCAGGAGCATTTCTAGAGCATGTTGGGATCATTTATTTCAAAGAGTCTTGAACAGTCCTCATGCTCTTCCAGTTGATTGATGACAAGTTATCGGATATGCCGATACACAACGATACAATCCATACCTGCACCCCTCCCACGCATGCATGAACGAATTGTCCGTACATCGAAGATATATGTCAATCCGACACAACAGAGATAGTCTATCTCCGAAATTCGCCTGTGGAGGGAATATATGGTAGAACACCATGGGTTGTGAATTGTTCATGTCTTTTTCGGGTTTTCTCTTGCCACGGAGTACGTGATACGCCTTTATCTTCAGTCGATGGCTCCCCATAAATAAACAGGTTATGCAAAAAATTGCTGGGAAGAACTTTTAATAATATAATATCATCTACAAATTCTTTGAATGCGAGTTTGCCCGTCAAGTTAACTATCGCGGACAGAGAATGTTGCAAGAACGCGGGAGAGTGCTGAGAAATCTCCACCGTCACAAACGCTACAAATGGAAGAATTGATGTTTTGTTTCTGCTTATCAAGCGCGAAAATACAAAATCCGTAGCGCCTCACTGCCTTTTGTGCCGACTAATTAATTCAGATACTGCATCTAGCAAGGCGCTAAAAATAATCGCCAAAAAATGCTCCATTTTGACTGGTATTGGTCACATGAACTCGAGTCGTCATGAACGAAGTGTTGACAGCGCTGATGCCATGAAAACCATGCGTTATCAACAATCTATTAATAAACTAGGGACCGTTGATAATTGACTCTTTCATAGCTTTTATTGTTTTACCTATCTTTACTTAACCAAGGATTAATCTGGAATAATGAAATAGATCTATAAAAAGTACACATCTTCCATAGATCACCGTAAAGCTCCAAGCTAGAAAACGTACTCATGGTCCTTAATTGCCTACGGTGATGACCTCAACACTTCAACACAATTTTCTAGAGAACAGACTAAAAAGCTTTCCAACTAAGACTGTGTGTTTTCAGTTGTAAAAAAGTGCAGTTGAAATATCATGTGCTTAAATTTCCGTCGTTGAATCTGAAGGTTGGAAACCAAAATTTTTTCAAGAACAGCTGACTAATATTTAAGATTAAACGATTTCACGGATATTCGCATTGCTGTGACATTGTTGACCAGCTGATTATAACGACATATTAAGGCAAAGGCGCACTAGAAAAGAGAAAGAAGAAAAAAAATTCTAACTACTCAGAACCTTATCGCGGATTGATGAAGTGGCTATCCTATTTATATTCGCTATGAAATCAAATTTGAAGATTGAACAGCTCACTTTCTGGATGAAACCTGTTCATAGTACGTGCGGTTTTGTTCAAAAGTCATCTGCCCCATCTGAAACGAAGTGAAATTAGGTCGCAATTGGAGCATCCAATAGGAGCGCGATGGCAGCGCTCAAAACCCCTTCAAAGCGCCAACATTCACTGGACTTGTATATATCTAATAAGTAGAATTGCAATGTTTATGTTTGAGTTTCGAAATCCTCTCCTTTCACAACAACCCTGAGAGTATCCGCTTCGGATGAAATTTGGATTGAGTCAGCTGCTTGTCAGAAATGATGTGGACTCAACAAGCGATGCTAGGTCATGAACACGCAAGAATATGCCTTTGGCTACTATCCGTGCCGAGCCTCTCTTCAACTACGCTGATTCGTGGCATAAAAAATTATACACAACGTCTCGATTGTTCTGATATTATTGTTATATCTACACAAAGGTTGATTAATGTTGGGTGGCAATTTCAAAGAAACTGCTTCATTTTGCCGGTGATGCCATTATCATGTATTCTAGTGAGAAACTAGGTACGACTTCATTTCTTTCCTAGATGTCAGAAAAGCCACCACAACCAAAGGCTGAGAAAAAACGGCAAGTACCTACTGTTGCTCTACCTAAAGAGCCAAAGGAGAAGAAAGGGATTTTGAGAAGTTTATCCTTCCAGGTTTGAATGACTCTTTCTAAGTGCACATTGATGGTAGAGAACACTGGTTCTTTCTTTCATCTAAGCAGTGTTCGAGTTCCAATGTTCTAACTATTATCTACTGTCTATTGCTTTTTCATAGCAGCGTGAGGCGTGAAGTACAACTATAAGAAAGTGAGTTATAAGCAAAACTCGAAATCTCTCTCTGAAATCTCGGGTGTTCTGCGATTCTGCAAACTAAGATAACCCTTTCTGGTGGCTTGTGAGCTATTTTAAGCACCACTAAGATCCTTGCTTTACCTTTTCTCACCCAAGTTAATTTCTTCAAAGTTATCAGCATTCACCCGCCAGCATGATCAATTAAGTGAGCACAAAGCGGTATTGAACTCATTCAAGCTGGAGCTCTAGTCGCAATCAAAATATTCAGTGTTTATCCATTCAAAGAGGCTAATTAACAGTTCTTGGAATTCTTTTTTGAGCTAATGACAAACGTACGTTTCGGCGATATCTCTCACCTCGTCAGTGCCCCACTAGGCGCTCGACATTACCGAAACTTGCGCATGTCACTGGCGCGGAAAAAAGATCTCGAGAACATTCAGATCAGCCTTTTTGGCCATATCGAAGTTCTATAAAGGAAATGTCGAAACCAGGGGCAGTGTGTATGTTCAACTTTTGTTTACTGTTTGTTATTTTTCATGACAAGGTACGATGTGAAATACAGCCACAGGAACGCCAAGAAAGATCTCTGTTGGTGCGGTGTATAGCACCAGAGCACTCAGGAAGGGTAATCGAGATTTCTGATTTCACCAAAAGCTCCGATTCTTGCTGATATTTCTGTTTTGATTAATTTTGGAAGCGCTTCCTGACCCAATCTCATCTAAGAATTCGTAAGGATTTGAGAACGCTGACGAGTTTTTGAATATCTAGAGCAAGGGTGGGAAACTTGAATTGCAAAAAATGACTAGATGAAGTAATGCCATCAAATCTACGCTCTCCTCTCAAGACCATGAAATCTCAAATTTCTATTACAGTTTTCTCACCTTGGAAAGAAAAAAGACAACCACTACGACACGACACCAGAAGACATGAATAGTGAAGAACTGGGACCGGTACGTGGTGTTCAATGCTACGGAACCCTCATGAAAAAATATAAAAAGAAGAACAGACCAGCTAAATGGTCGAAAAGGTATTTTTAATTTGATTTCTTCGTGTCACCGGGCTTTCATAGTTGGCCATGGCAATGAAGTAATTAGCTTGCAGATTCTTCGTGCTGAAAGAGTGCTTCCTCATCTACTACTCACCTAGTTTTAAGAAGAGATTTCAAAAGACAAAGAGGATAGATCTCCATCCGAAGGTTAGCTTTAGACACATAGTTGATTATTGCGGGGCTGGTGAAGTACCCCTAACGCTTAAGACTTGCTGGAAATCGAGCACGCTCTAAGACCACAGTTTTTTCTTTGTACTTTGGTACTTTAGAAAAGGGAACTTCTTCTAAAATTCTCACGTAACTGGCAAATATCACACGATTAAGTAGCGAGTCGTTATCAAACATCAAACATGGAACAGCTTTTCGACTGACTTTTCGGAGCCCTCACCTTCTTGAGCGTTTCATTGATCCGAGTCGATGGCCCATAAATGGTCGTTCTCGCAATCTGGATCTTCATAATCGCATCGAGCCGTATTTTCTAAAGTGTAGCGCCGATCGAATTAACTTATCATCTAAGGAATTGAAGGTGCTCTCTTCTGCGCTGTCTACGAATGAGATCATTCATCAAGTTGTTGCAACTATGAGGGCCACATCGCGAGAACAACCGGCTGTGTTGGATTGAGCCACCTCATGCTCCAAATACGCGTAAATTTCTAGCAATGCAATTGTTCTCGAATAAAGCGTTAATTTTACGAAAATAAAAGTTTGTTTAGGGAATCATTCCACTGATCGGTTGCTCAATCGTTTGCGGAGGAGATGTTGGCAAGAAGCATTGTCTTCTCATCGCACATCCCCAATTCCCATCCGCTATCATCGTAGCAGCTCCAGACTTCAAAACACAAGAGGAATGGTTGAAGGCGTTAAGAAGCGCCACAAAAATGTGTGTTCAAGATGTGGTATTGTATGAATGCTTTTATATCATGACGCTAGGAGTAGAATAGTAGAGTAAGCTCGGATATATGTAATTGCTGAGCAAACGCTCCCTGGATCAAATCTCGCTGCATCCTTTTGTCATTAACTTGCTCACCTGTTATTTAATTCAAGTGGCTGTACTTTTGGAGCCTTGCTCCACCAATCGAAATTTATATGTTCCAAAAAATAGGCTCATTCTCGCATTATCCCTATGTTGTTTCAAGTAAAAATGCTTTACGTGCTATACTCTTCAATCGACCGCTTTTTATAATAATATAATCAGATAAGGTTGTAACATCTTTTTCTATCTGTTAGGTCAAGTGCTATACAGGTACCTGTTTCGTCCTACTCGGATTCAGTAGCACCGTCCTTCGATCCAGGCGATTCTCTGAGGTTACATAATCCTCCATAAAGGAATCGACACCGAGTAATAAATCATCCCAAGTCGGATGATGGAGTTACCTGACATTTTGGTAACCGGCAGTCGAGCTCTAAGCTACTACAATGAATCATACCTGCTCCATCGAATGTCTTATTCGGCGTCAATTCCTTTATAGAAGATTGTTTAACCTAAGGGAATTGTCTGGACCGAGGGAGGGTGCTCCTGGTGAGTCCCAATAGGACGATATTGGCGCCTGTATAGCACTAGAACCTTACAGTGACCAACTGAAAGTAGTAGTCTCAAGTCTGCGCAACATATCCAAACCCCTTATGCATTTTTATTTTGATGAGAATGCTTCGAAAAATTAACACTTACAAGTGAAATTGAAATAACAGCTAACAGTTATCAAACAGTTTTGTAAACCATCCTCTTTTGAGCTTGCGCAATCTAATAAGTCACTTTGAAGTGAGATCTGATACTATGAAAATTCAGCCTCTTCATAGCTTAGACATGCTATAATATGCCTAATTATTGAGTAGCATTTTTTGCATTCAGTGGATTCATTGCAAAAATTAGATGTCCAACTATTGAAGGAAATCTATCTTTCAGCTTCTTATACGGGGAAGGTAATAATGTGTTGGAACACACTATCATTAACGTCTTTTACTCGAATCAGAAAATAAGCCTGGGATAAGTTGCCATGTCAATTGTGATATTCAAATACTCCCTCCTTTTATTCATTTTTTGGATTTTTCACCACCTTCATGCCTTTCTATATTAGGTGGACGCAAAAAATTACTTGTCCATGATCTGAAAATGTGCTATACTCGTTTTGATACGCATTCGTCACCACATGTCCCACAAGAGAGAAAACTTAGCACCTGTTCTTATGCACTCTTGTTCCTAACCGTTAGGAAAAGTTATTTCACCTACTGTCATACATAGACGGCCGTACAAGCGATTCCAATGTAAATGGCGACGTAAACTGTTAGATGAATTTCTAATTCTTACATTTCTGCAAACTATTTTAACACCTCTTAAAAGCAGAGTGCACTTCGCTTGTTATGAAGAGTAGTTACGAAGGTGTCTACCCTTCCGGGCTTGGCATAAATTTTGTCTTCCCTATGAGTTTGTGTCTTCTTTGTGAGCCGACCTCAGCGGCTGGTTCTTTGTAACAGTTTAAGACGTCTAATTGTTGTGCCAACAGTAGTGACTCCCCTTTCTTTCCTCTCGTTACGTGCAAACACTTGTAGCTGCTCGGTACATGCCTCACATAAGTGTTTTTTCGTGACCTAAAAATGCATTTTTCGAGCTTTCAGTCTCCAGTTTGAACATATAAAACATGCGCAGTGTTGATGAGCAGTCCGCCTCTGTGATTTTCACTCATACTTTCTGATATTGATAAACTTGAGCCATTACATGACAAATATGTCAAATTTTTAAAGAACATCTTAGTTACAATGACTATATTCGTATTAGCAGTAGAGAAAAATTGAAACTAAAGGATGAAAATTATTGTTAGCTAGGTGTGTCTGGGTAAAATGGAACGTTGCGGTTTTTCAGATCGTTTAAAAACACACTGGTTGGTGAAACGATGATTCGTGAGCTGGAAAATCGAGGTGTAATGCTCTGCGAGGAGAAAAAGACGTACGAAGAGAAGTTGGAGCTGGAGGCAAAAGCACGAAAAGAGGAACACGATCGAGCTGCTGTATGTTAATCATTCGAACTATCGTTGCAGTTTGTTTCAAATGCTTCGGTAGCTATGCTCTATTTTTTCTAACAGAAATTCTGGGCATCGTTAAACTGAATGTTTTGACATATGCCGCTAAAATAAAAAAAATAAGAGACGAAAAATGATATTAATACTAGATCAATGAAAAATGACAGCAATTTGGTACTGGGGAACGGTTCCGTATGAATTGTTTAGTCGAATATTATTATATTGATGAAAAAATAATTTCGATTATAGGCACACTGAAACCGTGATTACTTTATGACTTTCTTTGAATGGTAAGAAGCTGGCGCACTCATCGCTCAATTTTTCTGCAAAATGTCGTGTAGGTTCAAGAGTATCAACCTCAATGATTGCTTCTCCCTTGACTTCTGTGGTGCAAAGTAATTGCCGTTCACAAGTTGTTAAAAAGCGTCTCCTTCACGAGACTTTTCGAACCACCCCCAGTGCTGTACTTTTGACAGCAGTTCCTGGACCAAATGCGTTGCTGGTGTTTTAAGTTGTCTCTGCTGCTTCACGACCCATTATGAATTGACGCTTTGAAACCGCAGCTATTTTTGCACTAGTCAACATTTTTTCCGTAGTCTAAAATAATTTTAGGATTGACAACAAATCATTAGCAATGAGGCATAAAGCGAGAAATTCACATTAAAATGATGTCTAATGTAAGGCCAAATGATAAAGCTTACGGCATTGATCAATCCTTAAGAGATACGCCATGCATTTTTATCCCCTTTTTGGCTTCGTTTGAGGTGACTGAAGGCATATCTGGCATTTACAGATCCTCACGGTGGCCCACCGATAAATCAAATCACTGATTCTAGTCTTCCGATATAAGCTTGGTACCAATCTATCGATCTCGTAGAGGCCAAAAGCTTGGCGTTTCATGAGTGCGAAATCAAAGCATTGGCCTCTGAGCACCGCAGAGCACCTCTAACCACCGCGCCATGTGCGCCTTAGATGCTTATTATGACCACATTCATTCAAGAATATAATTCAGTATCAAACGGCGCAATAATGTCTAAACCGCAGTTACTTTTCCACCAGTTGAATATGTCACCTGGTCTAGTTCTCCCTCGCACTTTTAGTTTCCTACGTTTTCTAGTCCTCTTAAGTAAATAATGAACAGTTTTTTCTCTTTGCAGGAATTAGCTTTAATGAAAGCGGAACTCGAAAATGAACGCGAGAAACTTATTAGGACAACGAAGAAACTCAAAGATGATCTGCAAAATGTTAGAAAGTAAGAAATTTTTGCACTTGACGTGAAAAAAAGGTCTGTTAAAGAATTCTTATGATTTTACTGCTTTCTCGCAGTAACATGTTGTTTCAACTATACCTAAGAGAATTGAGTAGTAGGCAAAAACTTGACCTCAGACGGGAACTAAACCCGCGTTTCAGTCATACCTGAGGCGTGTGGTACCACCACGTCACAGAGGTCACTGCTTACTCACCACTCATTCTTCAGAAAAAAAAAACTCTATTTAGTGATTTGCAAGAACAGGCTGCGTCTTTGTTTCCACGCAGAGATTGATTACACGA
The DNA here is from genome assembly GCA_019055375.1 of Parelaphostrongylus tenuis. Taxonomy (NCBI): domain Eukaryota; kingdom Metazoa; phylum Nematoda; class Chromadorea; order Rhabditida; family Metastrongylidae; genus Parelaphostrongylus; species Parelaphostrongylus tenuis. The sequence goes on from JAHQIW010000337.1 coordinate 75,716, forward strand.
AAATTTCGAATTTTATTCTAGCGAATTGAAAGTCACCAACGAGACCAAAATGACACTGGAACAAGAAAAAATATCTTTAAACTCGAAAAACGAACATCTACAGGCAAACATGGAGGTACATATTTGTTATCCGAAATGGCTTTCTTAAAAGAAGTATCTTTTGCAGTAGTAAAATATTATTCGTTGCAACAATTACTTATTAAGAAGGCTAAACTGCTAGCTCGACGAGTTTTGAAAATGCATCTGTTTCATCGACATCAGAATACACAGGTGGTCTGTCTCTAAGAAAAGTGCCTCATCACATTCCTAACTGACTTGTAAGCAGAATATTGCTGACTAAGCAAGTGCTTCCTGCTATAAACTTTGTGATAGCCATACTGTTTCACTCCCAGGTGGTCACCGTAAGCATTCGCCTATGAACACGGAGTTATTGACTACTGGATAGTTTATCGCTAGTGAGGGGAAGAAGAGTAGCACATCTTTGACATGAAATCCTTTACTTCCACTAGTTTTTGCAACTAAAACTGATGATATGTTAGACTTTTCTCTATTCTAGTGATTCGCTTTTTGCCGATCGTCCGCGATGAAAGTTGAACATCATAGTTTAAGTGATACTGCTGAAGGTAAGGTGAAGCTATGCTGTATAGGGCAAAAACGAAAACCCCGGCCACAGCGGAGAAATGAAACGGAATGCTTTTCTCGCAGTTTATACAGTGAGCAATTAGCTTGCAGATATTTAATAATTGCTTAGTCACTTAGACTCTGGTTGAACGAAAAATCAGGGATTTTTGAAGTAGGAATGGGACGAACATATTTGTTGTTATATAGTTGAACTCACCGTCAGGGGACTGATAAAAAGTTCTACAATTTTCACCACTATTATCAAAATGTGTAGCTCCTTTAATATGGGTGGTATTATGTTCACACTCTTACTTATTCTACTTTCGACGAAGTCGGCTACCAGACGGTTCAAATCTTGCTTATTACTAATTATTACTGTTACAGTCCTTGAATATCGAAAAGGAAAAGACCGAAGAACAACTGCACAACATTCTAAGAGAACGCGAGCAGTTCCTGCTAGAAAATCAAAATTTGTCGTCGGCTACATGTCAACTAAAGAATCGCCTGGCTGAAATCGAGACAAAGACGAGTTGTATCCAAGTGGAGAAGGAGAAAATTGAAATGTTGTGAGTAGTCATTGACTTCGTACGATTCAGTAAATGTTACAGTCTAAATATGAAAACCTATTATGATAGCGTACATCGTAATTATAGGAAACAACAAAGGGGGCCTGCTATGTACGTGTTTTTAAAAGGAAATAACACAGCTAAGAAGCTTTGTTGGTTCAACGAAAGATACTGAATGTGGTCTTTCGTGTACATTTTCGATCCATTGAAAAACATCCATTGCTGAATTTTCCACACAGTCGCAAGAATTTTCAAAAGAACTTTCTACGGTGTCTGTTAGATTTCAGGCGACAACAGACCAAGATACCGTCAAATAGTACAACAGAGTTTTTAGGCTTCACATGAACGAATGCAAAACACAAGACCTCGAAAAAGAACGACAATACTATACCAATCAGACCAAAGAGCTACTTCAGAGTCTCAAGGTTTTCAAAATCTATTTCTGAGATTTACAGACATCTTTGTCATTTCTCGAAAACTATAAAGTTGGCAAATTATTTAATGTTTCCGGAAGTAAATGAGCAAAAGGAACATACTGAAACGGAACTTCGCGAACAAGTTATGGCCCGTATTGGAGCAGAAAAACAATTGCAGGTAGGAGAAATAAACGATGGTAGCGGTTCGAGAGAGTGCATAGCAATGTATTAGAATGTGTAACTACACTGAACCTTAACAGAATGATTTAGGGAATTCGAATTCTAATAAAATACGTCCAGTTAACTCTCAGATTTCGACAAAGCAGTGGATACTTTCTTTGCTGTTATTCTTAAAGCAAAGTAATTTATGTAGTGCTAAGAATTTTTCCAGTATAACTTGAACCGTCTTCTAGAAATTGGTATACGTCTGGTTTCAAGTTGCTAAGATCAATGATCTCCTATCTAGTTTTTAGGAATTATTCTGTGATATAGGAAGTAGGATCGAAATCATCGCAGATAAGGTAATTTGCACTGCTTGTACTTGATTTCTGACAAGTTTTTGTCTTCATCGATCTAGTATCGGGCAGAAATTCGACTGTTTCGAACTAAAAAAGGCTCCAAGAATAGTGTTGCCTTCAGCATGTTTGCGACAGAACCTTTTCTTCTCTCTTCTTAGACTTTTAGGAATTATTCAGTAGCTTGAATCTTAGCGATTTTAGTACCGTATTTGAATTTTGAAAACACTTTTATCAAAGTGCTCCGTGTAACCGAAATAAGATTACGTTCCTGCTTCGGCTCGCATTGTTTGCTTGGCTATGAATTGTGAATAGATTTTTAACAGAGTTTCAATGCTTTTACAAAAGTTTAGGAAAAAATTTCTTTCAAATTGAGTTGGGTGTTTAGGAAGGTCATAGAGAAAAGTAGGTACTACCTTTTGCTCTCGGGTATACATGCGCTAAATGCACCAGAATATAAAAGAAATCTATTAATCTTTTTGAAGAGGAGAAAACGTCTTGGATTTAGAGTTCAATGCAAGGAATCAGAAAATGATAAAAGATAGGCGTCCACATCGCGATAACTTCTTGACAACCACGTTGAAATCTAGCGCGGCACGCTATGTGATCGCTCGTCGAGAGCGGAGCTAGAACGACATTGTGGTGGCTTTTCATCAAAAAATCGAAAATAATCGTGAGCAAATGATTGAATTATTATGACAATTTGACAGAGTATGAGTTAAGACTATCAATACAAAGATGGTTATGCATATTGGTGGAACTGCTAGTCGTATGCGTTGTAAGAATAATCACATAAATAGGACAACAGTAAAAATATTCAAAAAACTTTATGAAATAAACAAATTTGCACGGAAGCGCGCGCCAAATCATAATTCTGTACCTTTCCGTTATCTGTACCTATTTCCAACTCCTTGACAAAAGCGCGTTTTTGGCGTTTTTTAAGAGTCTTGGTAAACATTTAAATGTTTGAAGCTCGATTTTGAATAACGTACTTTTCTAAATGGCCTTCTCACTGCTCTACTACAGTTGAGGTAAAATTTTGTTTCACGCTCGAGCATTTATAACTGATGAGAGCTTTCCTTTAGACCTTTAGTAACGACTCTATGCCTAAATCTCAGCAGATTCAATGGTATAATTGTATTCATAAAAGAATTTTTTCGTGCGCTGTGACAACCAAAAGAAGATTGGGCTTTGCTGCTGGCGCGCATTCTTTGCATTTGTATAACAATATTCTTTTGGCTGTTACAGCGCACTGAGAAGTCTTTTTTAAAAACCAATAACGTCATTGATATCAGTAAGATTTAGGCTATCGAATGTTTGTTGAAAGTCGGGGGACAAGCTTTGTCTATCGAAAATTTCTGAGTGTAAAGCATAATATAATCTCTGTTGCTACAGCGTACTCAGAAGGTTATTTTAGAAGTAAAGCGCTCCATGCGAAATCTCGAGATTTACGCTATCAAAGACTTCTAATACTCGAGAAAAAAGGAAAATGCACGTTTTCTCCAAGGAGCAGAAAATGGGTAGAATAGCGTAAAAATGCCTATATCTGCTGCGAGCAGCGACATTGCATGTCGCGCATCGAAATGGGTCACGCCGCAGACGCCGCGCGCGACATGGCTTAAAGGCAGACCGCGTGGTAGTCGAGAAGTCATCCATAACGTAAGCCTACAGCAAGCGTTCGACCAGAGCGCAACGTCTGTGTGCGGGAAATCGGTCTATATCTTTTGTGAGAATCAAAAAAGATAGCAGTGAACTGACTCCTTGACAGTATTATTGAATTGCTCAATTCGCAAGAAAAAAAAAAAGGAAAGAAAAGAATACACAGGTTGGAAAAGAGGCAATTGACTGCTTCATTAAAAGCACTGCTAGATGAAACATGTACGCTATACTATAGACGCTGTACGCTATGGACTAGAATACTTTGATTTAGGCCGCAGAGAAGGCTTTAGAGCATCTTGAAATGGCCTTAAAGATGACCGGTGCTCAAATGACCGAACTACAGGAACATATTATGCCTGACGTACATAAACTCAGAGGTCAGTCACATTTTTCAAGTGTAATATTACCTACTCTACATAACTTGTGGATTTGCAGCTTAGGAATTTTGTAATATTTATACACAAGCGGATTACATATTGATCACTAGCGGAAAACTAATATACAAATTCCTTCTCTTAGCTAAGAACGGTTCAGAGAAGTTTTTTGTTTCTAAAACGAAACTGGCTGGTAACGGAGGTCACAGAAGGCAAATTCAAAATATGCTTAGTTTAAATGACTACCTGCGACCTATACTTTTTGGCCAAGAATACGAGTGTCACTGCTGCCTAGATTAGCGGCTTTCATGTAAAGGCACCATTACCTCAGTGCATAGCTCCACCGTGCATGGCCCATCACTGATCTCCGTCATCAAATACGCGAACATTGGAATTCGCAATGGTTTACCTAATACTACTCTAATGAGGATTACGAGACACACCTCCAGCTAGGAGCTTGCTCTAGCGGCTACTACTTGACAAACTGTTAAAGGCACTTCTCTTCAACTATTCCACTGCCAAAACATTAGGTCTACAAGAGAATATTGCACACAGATGACCAGAGTCCAAGAGAAGCAATCTTTCGGATAGTAGTGGTCTAATTCTTGCTGGTTCGCCTAAAAGAGGAACCATTACACCAGGAAGACTACTTTTTGCAGCACAGTGTTCTGGAAAGTATTGTTTACGAGTCTGCATGAATGTCTTTACATATCAGCATAGCTTGCTCCGAAGGAAAAGCTGTTGTAGATAACTCTATTTGATTTGTCTATGGCAATACTTCAACGCACCAGAGTAGTTCAACTGAAGACTCTTAATTGAGGGAATTTTTGATCTTGCAAAAAACCTTACTGTACTCCAAATGGCTTTGTTTTTTCTGACCGTCGAAAAACTTCCACTCACATCAAACGCTTCATTGATCCTAGTAATTCTTGCCACTTTGTGCCATTACCACTTTCTTTCCTCTTTTGTATCCTTTCGTACAACAATGTACCTTTCCGAAGCCCTTTTCATTTCAATTTCTTGTCATGTCTAGATGCCATCCAAAAAGTTCACACACCATGAAGTATTTGCCATAAACGCTTCTGTATTCCTCGTTCTCAAAAAATGGCGAACGCTATTGATTAAAACGTTGTTTAATGGAATATACTGATATCAATAAAATCCTTGCTCTTATCGCTTTCAACACCTAGCTACTTGGGGCTCAGGAATTCATTCATGGCAAGCAAACCTTGGAAAATAACACCAAATGAGTAAGGAAAAGCCGAGATAGACAGGGTTGATCACACTAGCTCGTCGAGACTCCAAGCATGTCCTGCAAATTGCACCCCTCAATGTCATCAGCCATCAATATGCATCTCCCATTAATTATCCAGTTTAATATATATATATATATATATATATATATATATATATATATATATATATATATATATATATATATAGTCGCGAACGGTAAATTGTGTGCCACATTTTCAATGATATTTTGTGCTTTCAAAGCAATTGTAATGTGTTCAACACGCTTTAATCATCTTTATCATTCGTTGCAGAATATTTTGAACAATGTGCACATGAAGCTCAACTTGAAGCCAATCGCACCGGGATCATGCGACAAGCCATTTATGCAAGAAAGTGAGGTTCTAAAGAGTATTCGCTTTGAAAATAAAAATGTATATTGAGTACATGGTGAGCAGGTGGACGGCCCATATAATTACTTCTCAGGGTATTGACTGAAATAATAATTTGCTACAGTAAATTTTATTTATATAGCTTGGTGTTGCTCATCGATCTAACATCATGTGAGGCATAGACATTGGGTGCGCGTAATATGGAATAGAAATAATCGTCTCCGTAACAAGAAAGACTACAAAAAGTCGGCTTTTTGGGTTAGCGATTTTCGTCTTTTTCTGCTCACTGTAAAACCAGCTGATGAGTGAGTGTAAATGAATAGATAGTTTTGACTTAGCGATTCCAAAATGCTTTCATTGCTTTGACAAAACTAGTGAATGCGCTCGGCGATCTGTGACTAGTCTAGTATTTCTTCCTCGACACGATCGGTATTCTTAGTTATAGCTAGCTGTTAGCATTATTTGCCATTATTAACACTGTAGAGGGGAGTGGCCGTGGCCGAGTGGTTGTGTTACTCATTGTGGTGCGGCGCGAGGCTGATCCCACCCCACCCCTCGATACTCTCCGGCAGTTAGCGGCGAATTTCGCATGGAACGTCATAGCCAGGCTATCCTCGAGATTTCGTGGAGACATGCTCTACCAGTATTTTATGTCATTTAGAAGAAGACGAAAAAACGAATCAATTGCTAGAAGTTCGCACAATAAAAAATGTGACAGTGATCGCGTAAATGTAGTGCCATAGCAATACCGAGACTGTGAAGCTTGCATAAACTTAACTCAGATCTGTATCATCCTGCCTATCTCATTTTGGAAGTGAAGGATATCCAATAATGTTAGGTGATATACAAAACTTTCGACCTCGCGCTGGAGATGTACTCGCGCATCACCTCTTGCGGAGGCGCGCTACACTACTGTAACTCTTTTGCTACGATTGAGAGAATACGCAAAACAAATTGAGAAGAACTCGAGAATCCTTACTCCATGAACATACCGGTAACAAAAAGGCTCACGTTTCTTCAAAATCTCGCTCGGATGAATCTAGGATATTCTCACGTTTGATTATCTCAGGCAACATTTCCGTGAGAAACCTAATGAACGCAGGTGAAAATCTGATGGTGATGTGAGCGTCGACTACTTGAGTTCACCTTCAACAGTACTGTGGACTTTAGCATGGTCAAGCATTTATAAATTATTTTATCAGACAATCTTGGAGATGGAATCATGTTTATGGGTGATCATGAAGTCAAGAACTTTTCACCAAAGAAAAATTTGAATTGTTAAAAAAAGTATCACAACTGCACGTTCAAAAGATTTTATGGCACTTATATATTAGACGGCGACAAATGAAAAACCAATTGCTTCCGTTGGACAAGAAATTTTCATTGGATTGTTCGTAATCGTTGGAAAGCTTGAATCTCTGACTGGCGCTGCACCTAGTCACGTTTAGAAAAAAGCTTTCAAAGCTTTGCAAAATTTGGATTAAAATTATGTCTCACACGTGCCGCGCGCTTTTTATTATTTCACTCAAATTTCACTGGATAAAACTCCTTTCCCAGATCGCTAGCACTCTTTCGATAGCAGAATTGTCAAAAGCTTGAAAATATGTTTGCTTTCTGGAACAGCTCTTTTTTTAGTATAAAGGAGACATTTGTGTCTCATATGCGCATTTTTTTCGCCGAGCAGAGCTCTTTTTATAGATTATTAGCAATCATTCGATAGCGTAGGAATTGACGAATTTACTGCTGTGCCTATATGCTAAAAATACCGTTTCTCTGCAGTGCAGTAGGAAAAATAAGATTGATTCACATACGCCTACACCCGCTTTTTGGCTAATTTACGGGTCGGAGCGAGGCGACCGGTCGATGGCCTCACACGTTGGACATGTGAGGTGCGATTTTTCTTGTTCAGATCCATCCGCCGCTCGAAGCGTAACATCCGCTCATCTCTTCGTCGACAGTTCTCAGGGAAGGACAAGGAAGGCCAAGTCGATAAGGACGTCAACGGCAATGCTTTGATTCAGATCTGACTAGCCGTTGTAGATGATATAATTGCCTACATTTTTATGCTAATTGTAGAAAGAATATTGAAATTAGTGTACTATCAACATGCAATTGTTGATAAGTTGTCAGAAACACACTGTCTCGTGATTACTGAAAACCTTCGTTATTTCTTTTTAGGATCTTACACAACTTATTCAAAATTTGCTGTCATGGATAGTCACATAGGTTTCCGGATTCTCTCTGGTCCATCTTAAGAACCTCACTAAGAAGTGAAGTGTGGCATAAGTCACCAATATTGTAAATTTTCTCACATTTCGTCCCATTGGATTTCTTCTAAGGTGTGCAAACATAAATAATATGAAGGTGCTGTTGCTGTCAAAACTGGCGAAATAAAAGGCGTGGAGAAATAATATTTGTCAAGAAACACAGCGCTTGCTTTGCTGTTGAACGTGCTAATAATCGAATCGAACAAATGGACTCAAACACATCGAGGAACCGATCCCTTAATGACAGTGTTCGAGAAATGAAAAAAAAGGACGAGTGAAACAAAAAGCGAGGATTGAATGGTGAGGAGAACGATGGATTGGAAAAACGTGCCATTTTTATTGATGTACGTATATCGCGAACGATGTGGTGAGACAATCAAATTTCTACGACTAAATCTATGAGAAAAGAAGATAAAGGCGTGCATATATGGACCTTCTTTTTCTACTTGGCAACTACCAACTTCTATAAGTTTTTCTGTTCACAATTTCTGAAGCAGCGCATATAGCTGACTTCTTTTCCGACGATTTTTTTCAATCAACGTTTTTTGGTCATCGATGGCCCATCTTTGCTGCACGCTTTCCATACTTGTTCTAGCCCAAATCATCTATTCATTTCAGGCATTTAGTCAGCCTGTGCATGCTATAGTTGTCCAAGATTAACACAAATAATGTCCAGCTGCACATACAATTGACTGTCCGGAGCTCAAAACACGTCTGTACATATTTTTGACCGTGCAAAAATGATGCATTGTTTCTGTTGAGGTCCATTTTTTAGTAGGCCTTGTTTGGGATGCTTATGTTCACGACGCAATTCTTTTAGATGATTTGAAGCAGAATGTTTGTTTAACATTAATTTTTTTGTCTATTTTGAGCAAGCTTGATTGAGTTTGATTGTAAATTGTGCAAAAGTTCTCGACATTTCCGACGAATTATCCGACTCAGTAGCATAATGGAACACATCCAGAGCTGCTATCTATGGACGCGTAGCTTCAAGTCCGTCACTTGATTGGTGGATTGTGTGAGTGACAAAGAGCCGACGCATGCTGTTGTGGCCGATTTTCACTGTTACTCCTCAGCATAGTTCCTGTGTCTATGAAAATTCCTGGAAATTTAATTGATGTTTTGTGCGATCAGGAATTCATCTATCCATATTTAATTCTACAAGCATATTGTATCACGAATCTTTTATACTGAGTTTTCTTCCGACTCATCAGCTATTTTTCAATAAGCTTTTCTAATACTATCTTCGGTTGGGCATTGATTGCCCTAAAACATTGGCGGTGTTGTTTGGAAACTAAAATTTTGATAGAAATTAGCAAATCGTCTAGATTTTACTTTCTGATCCAGCAATTTCACTATCAATTACGATGTAGTTGTAAGAAATGTAAGCGAGAAGGCATTTCTGTACCCCTTTCCTTATGAGGCCAATAAAGAGTCATCAAGAACTGCCAAGAACTGTGTTTTCATTATGTAGCCGCAATAACGAGGATGGGTGATTGTGGTCGAGTGGTTAATGGCGCTCGACTCACTTCGACGCGTGATTGATCCCTCACCTCTTGCATTCCTTTGCACTCAATAATGGACGTCTGAAGGAACTCCACAGGCTGGCTATCCTCGAAATTGCCGAGGATGTGCTAAATCAGTATTCTACGACGCTCGTGAATAAAAGAAATCCTCAAGCAGAGGAAACGAACTAATAGCTAGAAATACTAAAACCGGCACAGAAAGAAAGAACTGTTATGCCGGTCAGATAAAGTGGTAAGGAAGGCTGCAATGGTAGTCAGATTGAGTTCCTAAGTAGAAGAATCTACTTATCGCTCAGAAAACAATGGCAAGATGCCATACCTTATAATACGCTCGCTTGATTAAGAAGCCTTTTTTCCGACAGATATATGATACCTGACCGTAGTACAGCTTCAACGTAATTCACGTAGCAGTGTTCCATTTGAAATCCTGTATACTCAATTGATTGGATTTGGTTCAGAGCTTCCTAAATATGCACTAGGATGATCCTCGTGGAAATCAAAGAAACACCGTTGTGCTCATTGGATTACTTGTAGGTTAAGTCGCTTAACAAAAAAAAAAGTGGAATAAAAGTATTAAAAATTTTCGATGCTATTAACTCTGTCAAGTTTCTGTGATAATTTAATCATCTACTTACGATTATTTCCAAAATTCATTACAAACTACCAGTTGTCAGTGTAGCTCGCCACGCGATAGTGTCTCGTGTCGCGCGAGATTTCAGCGTGGTTGTCAAGGTGTTAGTCGATTCGCCTAAGCTACCTGCCTCTTTTGATCTGAAAAACCAGAACATAATCGCTTGTAATGTGGACTTAGACGAAGACTGTCTAAACTTAATTTTCACCACAGTCTATCGTATCTGGAGTGAAATGGTTAGCGGCGGTATTCAAAACACACTTTAGTCCACTGAAGTCTACAAGAATATGAAATGCCGCCTCTTGTCTTCTTAGGAACACGCATTAACAATGTAAAATTGAGAATAAATAATCAAATAATAAGACGAATACAAACAAGAAATAAAATATGAAAATAACCAATGAAAATTCTATGATAATGCCCAAGTCTCAAAAGGGAATCGCTATACCGCCGAAATATGAGAATAACGACACGTAGATGTCAAATGAGGAACCAGAAATTTTATTAGTATCTCTACTCGTTGAATAAACATGTCATCATGATAGAAATCTTGTAAGAAGTGAAGGCAACCCTTTTCTACAGCTTCATCAAGCTGGTAGAGTTTTTGATTTTTAGTAATTATTTATGCAAAAATGTTGGATGATATGTAAATCTTTGTACGTCATAGGGGATTTGAGCCCTTATTGCACCCTTTCCGGTAGTGATTCCTCATCGCTAACTTTTAGTCTTCTCTGTTGTGAGCTTCTCACTTTAGCGCTTTCTGTTTAGAGATCAAGGCGTTTAATCTACTTTTCAACAATGTTTTCCACATATTTGTATGTTACTCCTTCAACTAATGAGTTGCTTATGCTGAAGTTCTTCAGGGCTTTTATTCATACTATGTCCCAAATTATTCAGATTCGAACTCTAACGAAATTATGAACTCTCAATTCTGGTAGCTATCAGAATGTGTTCTCGCCCACCATATTTACCAGGGTTAAGAGATATCTTTTGGGGACATCCCCTTTTCTATGATACATACGCGTATTTGCTAAGATGTTCTGCCAGCAGAGTTTTGCTTCTGTTTTGCTTTCTGTTTTGCTAGAGTCTCAGTAATCGCTTATTAGCTTGATAAGCGATAATTTTGAACTGCGCTTTGCTTATGAAAAAGTCTTCTTAGTGGGCTGTAGTAACCAAGAGAACGTCTTCTTTCATCTCCGAAACTCATTGTTCGCACAAGTGGAGCTTGTGGTGGCTTTTACTGCTCTTCCAATATTCATCAATAGCTTTGAAAACGACAATTTTAAAACCATATCTGCTTTTTGGAAGACATATACATTGCACTGTAAAAACGAGAGAAAAACTTCGTTCTGCCTGCTATGTTTCGCTCAGAGTTTCCTCCGCACATATAAGTTATATAGGACACCGAAAACGCATAGGCGTGTATATGAAGATTGTCAAGGTATCAGAAAGCCTAGAATTCTTTCTGAATTAGAGAGAAAACTTCTCATTCAACAACGAAAATCGCACCACGTCGGGATGCAAGTGAAGCGCTGCCTACAAATTTTTTTATTCAGAAAATAATTTTATTCGCTCTTTTTGAGTGTTTTCTTGAGACCATGCGCAAATTTCAATATATCTAAAGTTGTTATTTGAGCCATTTTGTCATGTGGTCTGTTAATGAGCTCTTGTACAGCCCAATCACGTGCTTCGATTTGACAGTTTCGTCAGTCAAGCAGAACCCTTTGTCTACTAGCCGATCCTCCTATCCTCTATATATATCAAAATACCAGCAAAGAGCACTCGAGTGTACAAAACTGCTGTTCTAGTGATTTTCACTTGACACTAGTCTACTGTAGTGTAAATCGTTCGTCGTCACCTACTCTTAGTGTGGAGACCTGAGCGCTCAAGAGGATTAGTTAAAAGCGAAGGGTTCTGCCCTGACTGGCAAGAATGTCAAGGTCAAAACACGTGTATAGAGCTGCATAAGAGCCCATTTAACAGACCACATGACAAGTCAGATAATAATTATGAAACATAATGAAACTTTCCTTCGCTTCAAAACATTTCCAGGTTACTAGTGTGGCTATGTATTTTTTTGTATACCCCCTATGTTGGCCCATATATAATCCTTATATGTGAAAAAATAGAAAATAACGTAAGGTTATCTAAAATTACCACCCCGCTTTGCGTGCTAGATCAGTTCATTGATGACTGTCAACAGTTTTTCGCCTGTTTAAGTACTTTAGAAGATCGCACCTCCATAAAGTCGTAAACGAGACTTTGTTAGATTGTTTCATGATTACCAGCTTTTATTCATATTTTTCAACACCGATTAAATTCAGAGTAAGTTCAAGCAATCGGTTGTATCACTACTATTTGCAGATTTTGGAATACAATCTTGTCATGCAGTGATTCAAGCGAATTTCTCGAAGTGCTTGTAGCAATCATTTTGATCCCTGCTTTCACTTGACTTTTGCGAAGACTTACTAGACGACGTTATTCATGTTCAACTAATCCATATACGCTATGAACAAGAGTAGAATCACTGACGATGGGATTAAATGCTTGTTGGATGCGCTCTATCCATCAAAGCGCAAGCACGTAGTATTTGGCTTTCGCTACTACCCTGGGAGAGCGCTCGGTGATTACATGCGTTTTTCCTTACCAAGAAGTATACGACGAATTCTTGTTCCGTTATCTATTGCAATTTTTTGCAGAGTTAGTATCATCCAATATAATGTAATTTTTTCGCCTGTTCCGTAAGTTTCTTTACTAGAGCAGTATACACCAAATTTACCAACCAGAAGTTATCAAAATCGTATGATTTCAACATGGTGCAGTTGCGCATTTTCATGCGAATAATCTGATAGAGAACTAGCCTACTTCTTAAAGATGAAGCTGCTTTGAAGAACAAATTCGCTTGCTACTCAGGCACGAATGGCGTTAGCGAAGCAGCGCGCAAGACTAAAAGGCTTCCTATAGACAGTCTGAGCGCGACTGATCCTCGAGACTGTTTTCTCCAGCATCAAACTTCGCGATCCACTTTCTAAGCGTCCTTCCTGCAACCGTATCAGCGCAAAAGCTTTATTAATTTTGCGTGCCGCTTCGCTACAATTTTCCCCTACGCGTCATTTGCGCATGATTAGCAAGTGAATTTGCTCCCAAGACAGTTCCATCTTAAAGTAAAGCAAACTGGTATACTAAATGTTTGCAAGAAACTGCTCAATTGAATTTTATCAAAATAACGCAGTTTGAATCAGCTCTCGTTGCTAAATTTGACGTTTATTGCTCTAATGACAAAACTTAGGGAACAACCTATCATTTTTACAAAGTGCTAGTTTTTCAGAGTTATCGCATTCTATATGCATTTTTTCTTCCTTTTCCTTCTCATCCTCGATCGTAAATAGATTGAAGAGTTTGCTGCTAATGGAAGCACCAACCAGCGCATCTATATTTATTTACATAACGTTGTATATCACAATTAATAATTTTGCCAGCTATAGTGGAGGTCGCATACTGTAACTGAAAAGTGTTGTCACTAAATTTCGAAGCAGACATACTGCTGCTTTACAATTGTAATAGTCAATCTACCATTAAATTAGCAATGATCCTCCTTTATATTTTATATATTACAGGTATCAAATGCACATACATATCTCAGTTCTGCAAATATCAAAATTATCTGTAGTTCCCTAGAAAGGAAGGGAGGTAAAAATCACACAAATTCGTCTACTTGACTGCTCTTCAAAATCACTGTACTAAAAATTCGACAATTTTCGAGGGTTTTGGAAAAAAAGGGGATCCTAAGTGATATTTTCAGTGGAGAAAACTAATGCTGATAGTGTCGTGCCTCTTACTAACATTTGTAAGACGATATATATGAGGATTGACGGCGTGAATATAATTCATAAAATAAACTCTTACAAATTTTAATATCAGTGACCCATTAGTACAAATTCTGACCAGTCAAATTTTTTATATCGCTCCATTTCTTTGAATTTGAAGCGAATTCAAATCGGTCTTTTGATCTCGTGTTTTTTAGATCATTGACGTCAAGGTTTTCTCAAGATTGTTTTTTCACGCGGTGCAAATAGAAGCTTTCGTGACATTAGGAATTATAGAGGATTGTTCCACATCGTATTAGAGCTATAAATAATTCTCATAACCTCGGAAATTGTTTCATAGCCGAGTCGTTCGTTTCATAGTAAAAACCGCAATATATTAACTGGTGTTTAATGAGTTAGTTCTTTTTTTAACTTTTACTCTTAGAATCCAAATTACTTCTTCTTCCTTTTGCAAATTTATGCCACATTTCTTCCCATACTTCAATCCTTCTAATGATATCGGTCTCTATTCTTTTCTTTTCAGTGATTACATTTCAAGCCTAGTAAATTGGCTCGTTTGCAAGTTTCCAGCTGCCCTAGTTCTCATCTTCTCTATAGGGAGTTCCAGAATAATACGCCTCATTTGACCGACACCCTTGCCACCCGCTGAGGATGCCCAAATCCCCGTGATTAAGCGGTACTCACCACAATCTCTATACGGCTAAACGGACAGCTTTATTTGGCTTTTTTATCCAAGTTTTCAAAGAGTTTCTATAGGAATCGTCTGAGGAGTCGGGAGAAAATTTGTCTATGATGAAGTATGGCCTCTGATTTGTACAGGGCACCTGGTCTGCCAATCTTTTAGATGAAGAAAGGTTTTGACTACTCAAGAACATCTGTTTCGCTTATCACTAAGAATTAAAAATACTGTGATACATTAACGAAATTATAAGGTGGAATTTATGGATGCGATTAGCTTGCCAACGAAATGCTATGCTTGGAAACTGACCTACCTTTGTTGTATGCCCCGATGTAAGCTTATCATCAAAGAAAAACAATCTGTTCACCTAATTGAAATGAACAACATTTGAATAGTTAGCTTTGTCAGATTGCTTTTAATTTGTTTTCTGTTTTATGGAGTTATGTAGTATGTGAAGGGAACTCAGGCTAAAAAACCCAAACTGTTTTCATCGCAGCATGGGCCTGACTTTCCCTTTCTACAACAGCATCACAAATCATTCTTACATTCTCCATAGCGAAAATGACGAGAGAAAATTGCAATAGTCTTGATGGATAATGCTGCTATGAAAATCAAGTTATTTACCAATGCTAAGTAGACACCTTCGAGACAAAACAATAAGGACTGAAATTACTTGGAGAAATGAGTACGAGATTACTTGGCACCTAATACTTGGAAAAATTCTTACCATCTACGAGCTACTCTGAAATTCAATAGATAAGAGCAGCTGATAGATAAGAGTGGTCTGTGCTGAAAAATAGTACTGAAAAGTAATTTCAGACAGTTTCATAATTTGAAGTTTAGTAATTCTTGATAATTTCTATTCATTCTCATTCTTTAAAAAACTTGAAAAAATACTTTATTACCACAAAGCGCGCGTGTTTGTTCAAATGCAAAAACTGGACCACTCTACTCTATGGAATTTCAGGCTAATATACAATGGTTGTACAACTAAAATAATAGACGCCTTTCCAAGTTGTGGTTTTCGTTTTCGTTCTTGATTTCGATTGATTCTGAAAGTCTCGTGTTTCGAACTTTTATGCCTTCAAGGAGGCTAATTTAGCCATTTTCGCGGTTTTGTTACGCTAATGATATAGGTGCGTTTCGTCGATTTTGCTCCCCTCGTCACTACCTCACGTCACAGCAACCACCATCCCACCGTATATAGTAGGAAGATGGCAGCGCAAAGTGATAAGACTTGGCTTTTGTTTCCTTACCGGACTAGAACTTTGATTTGAATTTTTTAATACAATGTTTTCTTGTCCTATCCACTTGCTGAAGTACTTTGTTGCCGTCTAAAGTTTTCCATGACTCCTTGTGCAAGCAGGCAGCAACCCTCGCATTTTGCCAGTACGTTGATCACCGCTAATCCTGAAAGAAATCAGGCGTACTTTACGAGATCTCATTCAGTCTCTGTTGCGATGAATTATGTAATATAAAGAGGCTACTATAGATTTCAAACTAACTACTATCACAGATTGTTCAGTGTTTGTCCAACAACTGCCTTATTGATCTAAATATAATGTTTTAATGTAGCTTTCTATAAAATTGAAAGATGATTTGAATGGATTTCCGGTTTTGAGGGTTGATTTCTTTTTTAACACGTTGAATTCTCACTGGTTCTTGGCTATCAAAGACAAGGAAATTTAGCACGTTCTCGTTTTGCATTGGAACACTTGGCACTCATCACATACTTGCTGTTCGTTCATGCCTTATGGAGATTTGAGAATTATATGCAATGGTGGCTCTCTAGGAATGTTTGCGTTCAATTTTGCGGTACCGAAGGACACCGATGTACATGGACAGCCTGGACATGCAATACATTACTCATGAACTTTTCATGTTTGACAAGGAAGCTGACATGATTTTGAACAACGAAGATTTGCGAAGATTGCTTCGATAAATTAACAGAGGAACCAAGAGAAATTTATGCAAGGATCGATGAAGCTTTAAAATGTTAGCATTTAACTTTTACGACTTATTCTTTTTCAAGACAGTTGCAATGTGCAATATAACCACAAAAGTGCTAATATTTTATGATGCAAAACATGCTACATGACGTGGTGTACAGTCGAACTCGCTTCACCACTATGGAGGCTCACGTATTACGCAGTGCACCATCGAAGCTCTCGCTGTGCCTGTAGAAATAATAGCTTTGGATTATGCGTATTTACGTTAAAGTTTCCTTCATCGTCGTAATCCAAAAACTTTTTTTTAACAGATCCCATATATATATATTCTTTTTCATTTGTTCACTTGAGCGAGCTGTCCTTTTTTCTGATTTAAACTTGCAAGAAGTTGGATTTCTCTTTTTGGATTCGGTGTTTTACGTTTCGGCGATTGCCTTTCACACAGTCTAGAGACATACTATACCGAACCATATCCAATCATTCGGCTAACACATTACTTATGAAGACAATCTGGTGACAGGTCGATGATCATCTATTGAACTAAATCTACCGTTCAATACTGTATAGGAAAGTTTACCGTGGTGTTGTTACACAATGAAAATGAACCTTATTTGAACTATGAAGTAGCTTTGTAATCTAGATGCTATCTCATATTTTTCACCATTGATGCCGATGTTGAAGATGTCGAACTCTCAGATTGCCACAAGGTATACTTATGTTTTTTTTTTGATTTACTGCATTCTAGCACTGCTATAATGTTGAAGAAATTTACCTAGGAAGATTGAGTGGTGCGCAAAACTCGACCTCAGGCGGGAGGGTGAGCCGCGTTACACCATTCCCGGAGGCGCGTGCTATTACTAATGTTACAATGTCTATTTTTTTACTTGGTTATGTCAAGATAAGTGAGTCAAACTGTGAGTCACATAAGAAACACGGTGTAGTTAGTACTTCACCATCCAGTTGAAATTTTGTAAATACCAGCTTTCATTAGAGCGGTGTTCCAGTGAACTCACGTGAGCTCTCTCTATAGAGATTGACATTCACAAAAACTTCAGCTGACTAGTATAAATTGAAAACTATTCAAGATTAATGCAATTCTGAAGGCCGCGACATCACAAAAGCGTTAGATTCAGCAAAAGCGTACAACAATGAAGTGGCGAGTTACAAAGAAAGAAAATCAAGGAAAAATCCACTCGATCTTTATGAAAAGCAGTTTTCTTCATATCGTTGGTAGCAGATTGACGGCGATGCGGATCATATGTAACTCATAGTGAATTAGAAAATCCGGTTGTGATGAATTATATTGAAAATGTAACTCTCTTGCCAATCGTTTATTTCACCGCATAGACGTCTCTCAGTGCATGAATGTCGGGCAGGAGAAGCAGCTTCATTCGATTCTCCTGATATGCAACAGCCTACTCTCTAGTATATCACTGAGCGGTCACTTAAATCTTGACTGACTATAATTTTCATGTACTCGCTAGAGTCTAATAAAATATTTTATCTTTCACGGGGCCTAGTATGGCACCTCGAGTGCTAGACGTACGTTTCGTTTTTCTCGCAAACCTTATCAGTAGCACATGCCATTCGGCTACTCGTCCCCTCCTATTATAAAGAACCGACGCCGTATAAGGTACACTTTCCGTAAAGTAAAATAAATACTGAATGTTCTTTAGAACTGATTAATTGTCGACTGCATGGCACAGTTGTTACGTGGACATGTGTGACAGTTTCAGTCGACTTCTTGAGACCTTGCTCAAATATTCAACATAGTCTGAGAGGATGTTTTAAGCCTTTCACGAGGTAAGACGTGCGGCGTCGACTCCCCACAATAGTAGGGGACAAGAAGCCGGATGGTATGTGCTACTGATGAGACTTGCGAGAAAGATCCAAAGTACCTCTATTCGAGGTGCCATATTAAGCCTCGTGAAAGGCTCAAAACATTCTACCAGAGTGTATTGGATTTCTAAGCGAGGTCTCTAAATAGTCAATTGAAAGGTATTGCTACTCGCCATAGTGAGTCATAGTCATTTTGTGGAATGGTTGGAAATATAGAATACAAATTTTGGTTTGAAATAATTTGTAAAACACTTTCAAATCAAGTGTTTTCACTCAATCTCGGCGTGAATAATCAATGTAGTATCTACACCGTCCATCTTATAAGAGATTACTGCAAAAGCTTTTATCGGTTAGTCTTTCATTGCTATCTTCTTCACCGTCTGTGTGCAATGATCTAGGATTAACTCTACTCTTATGAAAGCCGATTTATACAAAAGAAACATGCCTTGGGTGACACATATCCACGCATTTCTTTGGAGCGATAGATACTGCTGTGTCTTTTGTGACACTGTCATATTCTCAATTCCTCAAGCTCGCCAGCTATCGAGAAATCATCGTCTATTGTTTGAAAAATAACAACTCTGTACCTGACATGAAATGAGCTATACTTTCACATCATATGCGCACCTACGACTTTTATGCGAAGAAACGAGTAAGAAAGAGTTGTGAAACATAGAAAAACCGATAAAACAAGTGAACATGGTTGAGCAAAAATCAAAGAGAAAATCAAGGTTGGTGTGAGGATTAGCTTATGGGCTCTCAGTAGTGGCAATCGTGGGTTCGAAATTCAGCCGAAGTCCTGAGTTTTGCTGAAATTTTAGCAGCCTCGTGATTACATTTTGCATCAGAACCGGCCCGTCGAGTAAAAGTAGATAGAGAATAGAGGATATAACACTTCGAATCAAACGAATTGCAAAATCTAATCATTCAAGTTTCTGGCAGTTCTATATTCGCTTACGATGAATCTATGAGAACTGGTTTTTTAACAGGTTTAAATTCAAACTGTTTAGGCAAGTCATAGGTGTTTATAGAAATGAGAAATCAAATTAAGAAAAAACCACACCTCTCTGGTTTTTTTCTTTATACTTGACGTTCTTAGTACTCCTTATTCATCTTTAATTATTTTTTTCAAATTTTCTGTACTTTTACACTGCCTACCCGTTTAGCCATCGGCGCTTGTACAACCAGAAGCTCTTCTATCACGACTCCAAGGTGAACCATTATAAAGAATTCCTGGGCATTCCAGTGGTTTGTGTCAGACTGAAGTAATTTTTCACATTTTCTGATTGATTTCGTAACGTGACGGAGCCTCTATTGAGCCATTTCATTAGATGAAGTGGCTATTTCCGCTGGCTGTTTATCGCACTGTTGTCGCTTATGCATTTTCATTATCTATCACAGTTCGCTGTTTGCATTATGCTTAGTTCTACGATACAAAAGTCTCATATTGTAACTAACTGGCCGAAGGGTCATGATCTTTCTAAGCAGCAAGACAGAGTAAAAGTTTTTCATTTGTGTTCAATGATGGACAAAGTTTGAATATTTCTTTCACGACTGTATGCACTGATTTCGCTACATCCGTGTCTCATACGTTTCACTTCTTGATTATAAATTTAGTTATAGACGCCAAGTTACTGTTCTAAAATCGAACACTTCAAAATCTGCCATTTTCAGCCATAATTTTTCTCGAGCAAAAGAATAAAGCCGTTCAATAGATCAAAGATCCCAAGAAATCGGTTCACTGAAGTAGTGTTAGTCACTTATTACTTATTAAATGTTGATTTAGGTGCGCATGAATATTGCGCTCATAAGGCTCGATTTGGATGCTGACTCGCTCTTTTCCAATGTTCAATTTCGTGAAAGCGTTAACATCAGGGCGCCCCATAAGTTTTCGCACTAGAGTAATATACACTAAAAACCAGAAGAAATTAGGATTGCATAGTTTCGGTATCGTTCATTTGCGCATTTTCTTGCAAAAATTTTGATGTACAACTTGCCCATATTTTCTTTGGGATGGAGCTGTCGTGGAGAACAAATTCACTTTCTATTTATGCACATATGACGCGTAGGGGAAATTGCTAGTGAAGCGGCGCGCAAGTTCAACAGAGATTCTGGCCCAAGAGCGACTGATACTCCGGACTGTTTTCTTCGGCTCTTAATTTTGCAACTGAAAAAATTGGTGTTCATTGCCGTAGTATCATCACTTATGGAAGGACGTAGTATTAAGAGACCAGTCAAATATTACTTCAAACATGTGCATTGCACAGCCGCTTTAATGACGTTGAGTGTCTGTTTTGCTTGTATAGAAAAATTTGTGCACTTGAGTGTAAGTATTTCTACACTCAGCAAAAACAATTCAGTAAAAAAAGTAGTGGTAAGATGTCAAAACTCATGCAGATTCACGAATGTCTAAAGTACCGCAGCATAATTTCTTCGAAACTCTAGCAGTCAGTCGTCCTGTCCCCGATGTGATATGGTGAGAAAATTGGTGGTAGTTTGTTTAAACATAGGTTGCACGCCAGCCTTGCATCTACGACACTAAGGCGCTTCTATAATAATACCTGTCCTTATGCTTTCCCTGAGCGCAGCAATTGTTATCAACATGACCACCAGGAGAAGTGAGCTTGAGTAAAACATTATGCGCAATCCGAGAAATTACGTTCAGGAAAGATTTATAGCGATTCACGTTTTAGTTACTCATCTTATCATTATTCTTCTTGAATCTTTAAGCTGGATAAAATTTTTATTGTTATTCAGCACCCAGAAGCCTACGCAACTGAAGAGACTGAATTAGACGCTTATTTTTGCTACTTCTGACATTTTTTGCCAATTCACTTCTGGTACTGAGAATTTGTTGTTGCTGGATATGGCCTCTTTGAACTATATGCTTCAGTATTGACACAAATATATGTTGTTTCATTGACAAATTGGAATTCTTCTGTCACAGTTCTGTAGTGAATATGATCAGTAACTCTTTTATGTAAATAGTCGTTTCATTCAGTTGCAAGCTATCAGAGCACCCTATAGTGGGAAAAGGATATAGTGTGAACGAAAAAAGCGTTGTGGAGGGATTCCTTTCGTAAATTGGTGGTATATCAGGAAAGGCTGTTAAAGTTTGAGAGGTACTCGAAGATCGCGATTTGCATTTCACCACACACAAAAGGTTGCTAAAGAAAACTATAGGATGAAAGAAGATTCATGATAGGTTTGGATGTGACAAATCTCTCATATTCTCAAAATGAGAAAATTTTTATGAAAGATCAAAACAATTCAGCCGAATTAACCATTCGCAGATCACAGATGTCAGCAAACATTTTCAAAAGTTCTTGGTTTTTATTGCTTTTAGCAATGTCATGATAAGAGTAAGTCTCAAGAGTAAAACAAAAAATTCAGTGATGTTCCGTGGTTACCAGACCAAACCTGGTAGATGTCAGTTGTTGAATGCTTCAGTAGTTCATATCGAAGAAAGAGTAGTACCAAAGCGGTAGCCTCGGTGATGTAGTAGTACGCGCCCTCCACATAGGTGGAACTCGGATTCAACTCCCGTCCGCTTTTAAGTGTTTTGCATATCACTTAACATTTTTGGATTAGGAAAAATGTTTGTTTCCGCAAGTATATAGCTTTGTTAATTTACCCCACAATGCTACTCAACCATGCAATTCTTCAACAATATCAAATTAAGATATAGAAGTTCACGATAAGCAAATTTCCTTCTTAACACCAGTGTTAGATCGTAATATCATCGATGGGGAAAGATCCTTTCTCGCGAACTTTGAGTACAATCTTCGTGAAATAAGGACCGACAGTAATCCTCTTCTTTTTCATAAAAGCTGCAAAGCAACTCATGAGCTCAAGATCGTGAGAAAGAATGGGCTACTAACATTTTGCGATACAGTCGAGAATGTGTTCATACTCCAGCCGTGTTTAGAATTTTTGCACACAATGTGAACGCATTGCATTTGACTTTATTTAACATCACTGGCATTGATTGAGGGATATAATGGCCTATACAATAATTTGTCGTGCTCTAACGGTATATCACGACTGTGTTATTCCTTTCTCAGACACGTATGGCACCGAATTACCAACCCTAGATGGATAGCCCTGATGACTGGAGTGTCAGGTCGAACCAAGGACCTTGTGTTTATCGTACACCACTTTAGACGATTGAGCTACGTAGCTCCTTTTTGGAAACTCAGAAGGCCTTCAAATGTGAAATAATCAGTGGGTATGCTTAGTAGCTTAGAAAACTTTTTGAGACCATTAGTTTTAAGACTTCATAATTTCTGAGCAAAAGCGTTCTCCACTAATTGATCGAATTTTTCATAATTCATGATATTTTGTTGACCGTTTGCATACATTCTTTCATCTTATTTGGAGCCTGCATGATTTTTCGTCTTTCGTGATCTCTACTATCTGTAATTTCTTGCGAACTCCACGTTATCAAATAGTTTTTAATTACACTTTCGTACTTTTCACTATAGCCTAGCAAACGTAAAGACGAGAGATGTTCGCCGTTTGAAGTACACCATGTCAAAAGTTTGACTCTGGGCCAAGCTCCCCACGAGCCCATTTCTCCAACAGTGTTGAACTTGTACCAGGCGTGTTCTAAAAGCGCTTACTTCGTGCCACAATGTCCTTTGACAGAACTTTTGCTGGATGGAATTGATAGCATATTCCATCAACACTAAACTATACTTAACATGCAAAGAAATTTTATGTGGCAATCGAATGCAGAAGATCAGTTCTCTCGAAAACGGATGCATTTTAACGAATCGATTGTGTGTGTTAGAAGTGGCACATTAAAAGATGGCTGGTCATAAGATGAAATAGAAATTCTTCTAATAAAGTTACTATTTCGCAAGAATATGTGATATTGGCATTGTGTGCTGACAGAATACTTCTTCAATTCAGCAATGAATCTAGTGATCAAGGAAAAAGAAAAATTAAATTCTTGATTAAATAGTGTTTTGCTAAAACATTTCACTGGTGGCATCGAGCAGCTAAAAATTCCTTCTCCAGAATGGCATTTATCTCAAATTGTGAAAATATCTTTAGAGTGGGGTGTATCAGTGAAACGTGGTGCGCGAAGCAAGGCGAGCACCTAGACATGAGCAGTATGTTTTGAGAAAATATATTTCCTTAATTGTTTTGAGCCCTTTGAATATATTCTATAATATTTGTAATTAGGTGCATCAGCAATAGAGCTGATTCTTTGGTAGAAAAATCGGCAAAGCGAGTTTGAGGCCTAAAAGCTTGATTGTCAGAATCACTCTAAGATCTTGTAAATATTGCACTACATGTTATCTACTCGAGACTCCTATATGACACTAAATTTATTTATATTCTCCATGTCAGACCGACGCTCTTGGGAGTTATTTCACGCAGAAGCGCTGTTGTTTCTATGCGTAGCCGAAGCACTTGTCTTAGACTCTTCTGTGCCTTAGGGTTATGCATTTCCATCACAAATCCAGTAAGTCGCTTGCTTCGGAGCATTCCACAAACTTTATCATCTTACAACCTCTCTGGAATAGTCTTTTCAGCTATTATTTTTTGCACCAGCACTCATTCTTCAATATCTCCATGTAAGCTATCAGCTACCACCTCTAAAAGGTTTGGTCGGGTATGCGATTTTGCTCTATAAGCCTAGTTGAGCTGACAGTCATTTTGATATGTAATGCTTATAATTTCTAATGCTTTTGACTGCATTCTTCGCAATGGTACGATGTTTCCAATACACCTAGGAGAATTGAACGATGAGCAGAAATATGACCTCAGGAAGGGGTCGAACCCGTTTCTCTTCTAGGGGCGCGTGTTACCACTACACCACCGAGGTGCATTACGTTGAAGAACGAGTGGTGGCACAAATGCACCTCAGTGGTTTAATGGTAGCACGCGTCTCCGTTAAGGATGAAACACTCGTTCGACTCCCGTCTGAGGTGGTGTTCTTTCTAACCACTCGTTTCTCTTAGGCCTACTGGGGCCATCACACCACAGCGAAAAATACAGTCGAAAACATTAGAAATTAATAGTTGTTGTTGGAGAGTAAAGGGTACTCCTCTCAAAGTTGATCAATCCTTAAGGATACGTAAATATTTGATTTCACTGAACTTCATTATAAATGGCTGAATGCATATCTGCCCACACAGAACTCGCATTAGCCCCTTAATGCATCAAATCGTGAAGTTATCTTCCTAGGCAACTAATATCAACTTTCCAACGCCAGAGGTTCGGGTAAAGAAGCCTGATTCTGCCAGACGCGATTCGAACAAAACACCGTCCTCCGTTTGTATTCCAATGCCTCTAATGGCAATGCTACACGCCCTCGCGGTTTCATTGCACAGTGAAAAATGATTCTCTCAAGGGCGTCAACAAAAGCTCAACAGAGTTATGTATTCTGTTCAATCTATTATTTTTATCGCAATTATTTGTTGTAAACGATGCTTTTCCACTCTTTTAGCAAACCCATCAACACGTGCATATGTACTTTTTCTCAATAATAGCAGCATTTGCATTATTTACATTGACAAAAAACGAGTGACAGTTTTTCCGTTAATTGGCTAAATCTAAAAATTCTCCCATGGCTGTCTACGCATGCTCATGTGTTTGCTGTCCAATTTTCATTCATTCGTGACAAGTATTAATGTTTTGAAATTACTCGAAAAATTTATGAGTGGAATTTTTTACTCCGTCGAACAATGCAATGATTGTCATGCTGAATAATTCAGAATATTAGTCTTCACCTGTCGTGTTTCATTAATTGAGAAATCACGTTTCCTTTTTTCTTCTGACCTCTGTCTTATTACTTTTGCGGTCTCATAAGCTACTTTACAAGACTATCGAACGAAATAAACGGAGTCATTTTCTTGTAGACATGCGATCAGTGACTATCGAATCATTTGGTGAAACACGAGACGAAAGGAGAGTTGTGTTGATTCGAGTAACCAACGGTAAACATGAACACTTTTGTACTTGTTGTGCTCTCTTATTCTTCTTGCGTACGGTAGAGCTATGCTACTGAGATGCTGTAGTTCATATATAACCATCTTTTGCACATGTAGTGTAACTTTTGATCGAGGGCAACAATAGTGCTGAACCCTCCTTGCTTACAAAAACTCGATGTTGATGCAGTTTTATAGGACTTTCTGGAATATCGATCGTTTTTTGATTTGTATTCCAAGTCCCTCCTTATTTGCCTTCAAGCATCTATCAAAGATCGAAACATTATGCGACACCTTTCACTATATATATGTTCTTTCGATGGCTTATAGTGAGAGTTGTATCAAAGTTACGCAGTGCTCTTCTTCTGAATATTTTCCAAATCTGTAATTCAAGACGCAAAACTGTATCGAACTCACCCGAAAGCAAGTGCAATAGACCAGCGATAGTCAACGATTTGAGGTTAAAATGTTCGCAGAAAAAGAAAAGTTCATTCTATGTTGCTATTTTGAGATTAAGATGGTCAGTGTTTTGGAAAGATGTCGTTAAAGCTGTGGCTTCCACCTTCCACGATGAGGAATATTAAGTCGGTTAGTTAAAAGGCTACATTAAACGTCATCAACTGATGACTAGTTGGTGACCAAAAGCTGCAGGTACACAGAGTAAGGCTCACCTCTATTTAGGAGTATTTGATCTTCTCTGGGCTGAAATGACACGTTTCTTCTGCGTATGAGCATCCATATTCACATACAGATACGTGTATAGGACTTGTTCGTCGAGGCAGATATGAATTTGTGCATCGCTTGAGTCAGAAACCTGCATCTGAATCATCATTACATGTATAAATTGTGAATCATCACTTCTTCTACAATGCTCACAAATTCTCTGGATTCCGCCAGCAGCTCTATCTAAACATTTTTTCATTTTGTAAAATCGTCAAAGGCATGTCACTTACATAGCCACCGAAGTGGTCTTAAAAGGAATCAACGTGCACCAAGAGTGATTTCATACGACTTCTCTTCAACTTTAGCATTTTCATTTTATCCTAATCTTATTATCTCAATCGATCTTATGTCATTCCTTGATCAAGTGATTGGCACGAAGTTGATAAAAATAGATCTATGCTAACTTTTCGAGGTCTTACTCTTCCTCGAACTGGATGATTTGAGTCGGCGTACACAGTTGCTCCTCCTCGTTGCGATCTTCGTCTTCGCTTTCAATCCAGTCGATATTTTGGTGGAGCACCACTAAAATTTCGCAATGCTCTTAGATGCTGTTTGCTCGCAATCTTCAGAGTATCTCTCAACATTCTTCAACATAAAAGATGATCATGGCGTGCCTCCTGACCAATACATCTTGGTGGCAATGGTAGCCGTTCATTCACCCGCAGTGAAACATATCCCTTTTAGCTATGAAGGGCTTAAGAGTGCATGTCGTGCTGTCAGAATGAAGAGAGTCGTCTAATAGTCAAGATCAGTTATCGTGGTGGACTCTTCTACTACATTTACGTTTTTCTATATTCTCACAAGAAAGTGATACAAGGAAAAAGCATCAAGAGTGCTGAATTATCAATATGATAGAATCAGTGTGGTTTGGAAGCGCTATGGTAACGATTCACTGTTCGCGGAAACCTCATTAGTTTAGGGACAGGATTCCATTAAAGATTAAATGGTGCAGAATTAGAAGCACAAGCGCAACGCTACAAGTCAACCGAGCCGATAGAGTACCTATCACCTGCTCTACGTTCAATATGACTCAGAAGTGAGCAGTTCAACAACTCCGAGTTTAGCAATTCGAGTTGGTTTTTTATGGTTAGATTGATGTGGGCCATTAAGGAGTGCAACGCTCCTTGTTGCTTACGCAACAATTTCACTCTGAGACCAAAGTTCCAGTGCAGAGAAGAAGTCGAGTCGCAGCTTAGTTGAGTGTGATACATGTGTTGGCACAGTGATGCTCTATATCTTATCCCTAACTATTCTTACAACCATTAAAGTGCTCAAAAGTTTATCTTGGAGGTATTCCAATTTTTCCGGATAATATAACCATTTTAAGCATATGGCAACGGCAGTCTTGGTAATGTATATCTACAATATATTTAGTATAATCAGTGTTAACTTTAAATTGTACCCTAACGTTAAAGATCAAATTAGGCACTAAATGAAAGCGTGTACATCTCAAAAAAGTTGTCAAAATCTTCCCGTTCAAAAATTTTTGGCTTGCATAGTACAATATTGTAATTTACTACGTTAAGGCAATGCAATGCGTCTCGAGCTGCTGAACTTGGGTGCGACAGTGAGGTCGATTATCGTTCCGGACAGAGAAGGCGTGATGACAGATGTCGCCCTCGGTTTCGATACCGCTAAAGGTAAGATGATTTTTCTGGTGCCACACGGTCCTATTCGGCCTACTATAATAACCTGTCCGGGAAAAAGCTTTTGCCGGCATTTGACCACTAATGTGGAAACAATTGTTCTCCAGTCCATGTGGTTTCTTTACGTCTGCTGAAAATCGCCGTTCCGAATTAGAAAGAATTAGATAATAAGAATCAGATAAGAGTTTTTCGGACGGTGGTTTCTAACAATGTCTTCTGAAGCTGTATTAAACATCTTTATCACATACTAGACCAAACTTGTTAAAGGTTAGTGGCTGATAGCGAACATAGAGATTGATCCATGGCATCGACTGTTTATCAAACCTCGCAATAAACATTCAAAATAATTTAAAATAAAAAATGTGGGGGTGCGGACTACTGACGAGAGGATGAGACCGCTTAGGCTTTAAATATTTTTCTAACAAAAAGATGTTGCAAAATGAATGGTCGGTAAATGTGCATCGGTGGTGTAGTGATATAGCACGCATCCCCGGATAGGATAAAAAGCGGGTTCAATTCCCAATTGAGGCCGTGTTTTTGCTCACCACTCAATTTTTTTAGGTATATAAGTCACATCATAACACTGTGAAAAAAGCAGTAAAAGTACTTGAATTTCGGAGCACTATATCTCAATATCAAATTGTCAAAAAGTCGAATTTTTCGCCCACTCGGTTTAGCACTACTTGATTTATTCTTCAGTTTGCAAAATCCAGTGACGAAGTATGAAGAATCAAGTTTGAAATTTCATCTTTTTAGAGTTGCAAATATTCTGAAATTTAGAGAGAAATATCAGACAACTGAAAAGTTATGCAAAATTGCTGTTTGTCTTTTTATACTATACTTCATCTCATTATTCTATGCCATAACTGTATTATAAACGAATCTTGTGCCACCCATAAATTGGTCCAGCTCGAAAAATAATTATAGTTTGCATTTAGTAGCATACTTTACATTGCTATGTATTTTTATGGCAAATTTAGCGAAGATTTTACGAATTCTGTTGTAGAAGACGATATACGAGCCAGTCATCATGGTGGTCTAGTAGGGTAGAATGAAGAGATATATTTTACAAACGCCATCCAAGACTCGTTTGTGCTTAAGCAATACCTTTTTGATTCTATGAAAAATCCACTTATGAGCCGTGAGTCATTGATCTCTACAGATCCTCGAAGGAGCGATTTGTGGTATCAATGCGATGGCAAATGGTAATGAAACTCGAAACCCCATTTGGGTTTCAAACCTACGACTTTCCATTCCAGTTGCTCACTTGTTATCTACTTCATCAATCTGAACCCTCTACCTTCTTTTCTCACCCATACCTCAATCCTATAAATGCCATCAGCAATTAAGCAGTCAGCGCAAATTCTGGAAAACACAAATAACCATGGAATTCAGCTTAGGTGAAACTACACCTAAAATTACGAAAAGTTTTTATTACTGCCTCGTCTACTTCATAGTAGGATAAATGAAAGTCGAAACTTTGTGTTAAGTCGCATCGATAATGGATTCATTGCAGTTGACAAAAATAGGGAAGTCTTACTTCATTAACAATGACCAAGTCACCTAGACTATTAACAATAGATCTTCAGCTTACGAAAACGATCAATTGTTCGTTGGATCTACACTTGGAAGAGTGGCGGGAAGAATTCGGGATGCTCGTTGCGCCATTGAGAGCAAGGAATATTTCCTAGCGCAGAATGACTATCCCCATCACAGAAATGGTGGAGCAAAAAGCCCACTGAGTAAAGTAAGGCATCATTTGCGATACACGCCCTCTCTCGCAATTTGTGTGTGTGTGTGTGTGTGTGTGTGTGTGTGTGTGTTGTGTGTGTGTGTTGTGTGTGTGTGTGTGTGTGTGTGTGTGTGTGTGTGTGTGTGTGTGTGTGTGTGTGTGTGTGTGTGTGTGTGTGTGTGTGTGTGTGTGTGTGTGTGTGTGCATGTGTGTGTGTGCATGCGCATTTAAGTGTATACGTTTATCTGTCTTTATATGTGAGATAATCCATGTAAATGTTGTAATTTACAGAAAGTTTGGGACTACTGCTTACTTGAAGATGGCAGCGGTGTGGTCTTTAGCGTAAAATCACATGATGGTTGGTATTTCACTATGTAAAGGCATTTGATAATACATATTTTAGCATTGATACTAAGCTATATAACTTCACTTTAGCTATTTAGGCGAAGAGGGTTATCCGGGTAACGTTACTGTACAAGTTTCCTATGTGCTGACGAATCATAACGAGATACTGGTACAGTACTCGGCCAATACTGACAAATCAACATTGATGAACTTGTCCAGCAACTTATTCCTCAATTTAGATGGTGAGGTACGTACTTATATCTATTTAGTAACGGAAAGGTGTTACATTACTCTTTTATTTTGAAGGAGCTAAGATTTGTTAGAATTGTTCCAACGGAGCAGCTCAGAAGAACTTGAAGTTTAGAACAAAATGAAGGTATTGTAAGATTCTCTGCTCTTTCCATTTTTGCTGGACTGGAAATTTACTATTTAAAAACTGCATTTACAGTGAGAATAAAGTGGTAAGTCAAAAAAAGTACAACTAGAACTTCAGCTTTCTTCATCTCTATCTCAAATTATGGAAGATTCACCTCATTTCCCGCATTTTTTCGACAAGAAGTAGTCAGTGGATTGATAATAGAATTAATTTGAAAAAAATTACCTATTTGCTACAGATTTTCTTCAGTTTAATGGGCCATTTCATCATTACTGAATTTTACAACGTTCTTCGAAAAATGTCAATCTGTCAACTTAAACAACCACCTACTACCGAACGACATTGCCAAAATTTTTGACATTTAAATTCGTAGTGAAAATAAGTCATGCCTGAGAATATTTCAAATATTTGGCATAGTGAAGGTCGTAGTTGTATAAATCTCAACGAGATGATTTTTCTCATGCGAATTACACTGCTTTTGGAGAACTTTGATAAAAGTGCGGAGGAATTCCAAAACTTCAGGGCTCCACACTCGACAACCATCAGCTGCAGATGATGCCAAACTCTTATTTAGAGATCGACGACGACGGCAATGTGACAGGTTTCTTTCCATAGTTTCGGCGACCTGAAAATATATGGTCTCTTATATTCCCACTGAACCTATCACTTGATTATAAGTAAACACTAAACGATGCAATAAATGAGGCTCTATATGAAACCAACACGTATTATAATATATGAAGTATTAACATTCAAATCTCAACTGTGGTTTGCAACCACCTTAGTAGAGTCAGTCATATTATTATATAATCTGACATCACATTACTAAATTGTATGGATCCCAGCACTTCCTGCATTCTTTATAATTCCTTCCACCTACTGTTCGCTATCCAAGAAGCTCTTCGTGAATTTTTTTTTGCGAGTTAATAATGCTACATCTCAGAAATTTTCTCATCTTCATCATGAATGTGGTAGATACCGACAAAGCCAGTTGTTCTTTAATTCTCAGATAGCCGTGCTAAGGCGGCTTTATGTGGATTAGAAGCAGTGAGCCTGCTTCAAACAAGCTTGTGTACAGACACCAGTTCCTTGACCCCGAAGTTATGGGGGGCTACGTGGCCCTAGAAAAGAACTGAAACAGCTCCTGTGTCCGGAGGCCTTATAAGCAATACTGACTGAATTTGATTGAAGTTAATTCAAAACTAAATTACGTTGATCGTTTCATGAGCTTGTACAGTCCAATTAACTCTATTAGAAAGTCATTCGACGTTATGAGGGTCAATGAATGAGTCTTGGCCAAAGCAGTGGTTAACAATGGCCTACTAATGAAGAAAGCTATTCTCCACAGTTCTAGACAACTAAGTCACCACTTTCTGATTTTCAGATGAACCCTTGAAGCGAATGTGATTTAACAAACACATCAGTATTTGCGAATACTTAAAACCACTGCGCTATACGCCACACTGATATTTTACAAAGAGAAGTGATCAACGATTTCAAATTCCTGCCATTCTCAAAAAATTTCATGTAAAAAAATTTAACTCTTTGACTGAAAGTGAGTGTTAGCTATGGGGCCTCAACTGGAACTGGTATTCATCACTCTTTGCAATAGATCATTGCTAGTCTCCCGTCACTTTTTTCTGAAAACTAATTGAACTTTGCTTATAGAAAGCTTTCTAACACATAAAACGATATCATTTTCATCTCTTTTGAAATCCTATACTAGGTAATGTCGTCGATCTGCCAATGACACTACGAGCACCACAGCCTCTGATACAGGAAAAGGCGGGTACTACTGGACGGATCTACTGCTTCGACCCTACTCACACTAAGTCGGCTAAGAAGTTTAGGCATATGATAAGGTAGGATGAGAGCTTGACTGGTATTGAACTTGCCTATCTACATAGACACACCACCTTTCCTTATTTTTTGAAAATTTTGTAAATCAAATGAGATATTTGTCAAAAGAGGAGCACATTGAAAGCGCATTTTTTAAGCTATGCATTTGGTCTGTTATAGGCACTTGTACAGCCCAATACACGTGTTTAGGCCTTGGCAGCTCGTCAGTTTGACAGGCCCATCGTCTTTAGCTAATCCTCCTGGTGGAAACCCCATCACCTATCTAAAGTAGACGCAGATTTACTACTCACACTTGCTATTAAGTGAAAATATCACTGAATGAACAGTGTTGTACACTCAGTTGCTCTTGTCTAGTATCATCAAATATGTCATGCCTTTCGTTTCGAATGTTTCCTTGAGACCACGCTCAAATTTCAATATGCCTGATAACTTCTTTTTTTGCAATGTGCAAATAGTACAATCTACCCCATGATGTAGAGTGGTGTGCAAAAACATTTGCGTCACTTGAGAATCGAATCCATATTTCACCCTATCAAGGGTGGCATGCTTAATCGATGCAATACCGATACCCGTTTTGACATCACTTTTTCTAGGCCATGACACGTTACCTCTCAACGACCAGTTGTCAATTGTCTGGTGTCAAAATGGGCGTCGATAGTGCAACGGTTCATCACACGCTCTAGGATAGGATGCAATGTCGGTTCGAATCCCAAGTAGCGCAAAATTTTTGCGAACCATTCTACATCATTGAGAATATTGTTACATCATACCAGCGCAAGAGGCGGCCAAATGAAATGAATTCTGATTGTAAATAGTAGGTCTGCGCCTACTCTATGTAGAAGGGTTGCGTTTCCTTCGAGAGGTGTTAAAGATGAAGGGCTTGCTCAATTAACCGCATCTTTGGTTCAAAAAATTTGATCAGACATACTAAAATTTGAGCATGGTTTCTAGAAAACACTCAAAAAGCGGTATGCTTGATAATTATATTTGAGCCGTACGTGAAATCTTTTATGGGCGCTTATTTAGTGCAATACACGTGTTTCGGTCTTGCACCCTCGTTGGTTGCACGGTGCCTTCTGTCTGAGCCAATCTTTCTGGTGGGAGTACCAGTTACGCTGAGGAATTGCAGACGTATTTTACACACGCCGTCAAGTGATAAGAATCACCAAACGGACAGCTGTGTACACTCAATTGTTCTTGGCTAATAATCGTGAGCTATCATTCCATTCGTTCCGAGTGCTTTCTGAATACAATAAAACTGATGAGGCTGCAAGACCGAAACACGTATATTGCACTGTATAGATGCCCATAACAGACCACATGCATGACGAATATTGAAATTTTAGCGTGGTCTTATGAAAACACTCGAAACGATTCCTATGATGAAATTTCACGAATACCCGCTAAGAGCAATACGGCCCGTGTAAATTTTACACCTGCGATTTCTCTAGGTGAGGAGAACGTTCTCCTCTAAGAGGGATTGGCGCAGAGCTTGAAATCAACAGGGCTGTAAGTGTTAAAAAAAGTGTTTGATGCGCGAATCAAACTTTATGTATCAAGCTTTTCTGCTAAGCTTTTAAGTGTCTAAGTGAGTGGAATGTATCAATTTAGCTCTTCTAGGCGTTAATAAAAAAGCTAAACT
Source organism: Parelaphostrongylus tenuis (assembly GCA_019055375.1). Classification (NCBI taxonomy): domain Eukaryota; kingdom Metazoa; phylum Nematoda; class Chromadorea; order Rhabditida; family Metastrongylidae; genus Parelaphostrongylus; species Parelaphostrongylus tenuis. Next base: position 109,475 of record JAHQIW010000337.1, read on the forward strand.
TCCAAAACGCTACTCAGTAATGCATCAAATAAGCCTTATCATAAACATTATCGCATGCGCTCATTGACAAAATAACGAATCATTAGCAATGTCGAAGTTACTAGATGGTCCAAGGAAATGTTCTTTAGAAATTCAATAGATCTCTTCATCTTTTTTTTGGGTTGAGCAGATATTAGATGTATAAATGCGACTCCACCGTTTTTTACGATTTAAACTTTCAAATAATACAAAAAATTTGGTACAAATCGATTGATTAGACGCTGAAAAATTTTTCAACCGATCATATTTGCTGAACAGGAATCTTTCATAAAACCTTTAGTGATCATTCGAAAGCTTGAATCTCTGACTGGAGTTCTATGTGGTCATTTTCAAAACACTCTATAGCGCTGTAGAATGTGAGATAAAATTTTATTTTACACGGCCAACCACATGCTTTTTTTCCGCTTGTATTTCGCTGGACAAAACTTCTTCCTTAGAGTGCTGATACTCATCTTATAGCATAAACTTCGGAGAACTCAATAATTTGTTTGCTTTCTGGAAAAGCTCTCTGAATCTTTGATCTCTTTTGGCCTTTTGATTTGTGCATTAAATCTCTCACAAGACAGAGCTCTTTCTCTAGACTCACAGTAATCCTCCGATAGCGTTACGTTTCCCTGTTCGAACGGTGCGCTCGTATTCTGAAAATACGGTATGGTAGAAAAAATGAGGTCGAGTTTTACATTTTCGGCAGGTTGTTTACTGGTTATTCGACAGGCGACGACCGTGGTAGGGGGCGTGGCAAGAGACGGGCGAGGTGGGACGATAGATATATTGTTATTCAATTGGGAATTTTTCCTCCATTTCGCAAGAAACTCCACATAAAACAGTTGATTAAGATACTGCGAAAGGTCCTCTACGTAATGGTATGATTTTCGGCTCCCAGCGAAATATGACGCGTCGTAAAAATGAAGACGAAAGGCAAGAGTATAACAAAACTTTATTCTGGATGCTGCAGCGTTTTGAAAGGATGTTTTGATGAACCGGCGAAGCAGAATGGTAGCCAGAGATTTAAGCTCCTGAATAATTAGTAAAAGTTCTATGAAAAATTTTTGCCCAGCGAATGAAATCGGCTTGAAAATTTGTCGTCGTCTAACAGAATTGTACCAAAAATTCTTTACTTAAGTCTATTTGAACACATTTCCTATCATTGACAATAACATTTTCCCAATTTCTGAGCAATTTATGAACGCTTTCATAGAAAAATTCTTGTTCTGAAACCATCCAATTATCGGGCCATTTATTGATATAATCAAATTCGGTGAAGTGCTTTAGAGAAAGATCGTGTGCCAATGATCGAAACCATTGGTAATTTTACGACGCATTGCTGGGAGAGTAAGGCAAATGGGGTAAATTTCCCAACACAGCTCTTTCACTACGTCTTCGATCGACTTTGCAACATGAGGCCGAGCAATTCGCAGCACAAATCACTTTGTCATGACTTGAGGTCCATTCCGGTCGTTTTATCTGCAATTCATAGTTTAATTTCGTTAAATTTTGTTGACAAAGTGCTAACTTAACCGTCGTTTCACTCAAGAACTCGTAGTAGAGAGCGTCTTTCCAGTCCCACAAAATGCACAACAAAACATTCTTTCCGTGAATCGTTTTCGTTCTGAAGCCGATTTTGCTAGTTGTACGGGGTCGGTCCATGATCGTTTGCGCTTTGGACTGTCAAAACAAAATCTACTTTTCGTCTCCGGTTAATGCGACGCAAAAGAGTCCTTCTCCCTTGTTCTTTTGACAAAAATTTGCATTTTATTTATCGCTTTTCCATATGCCAATGCGTTGCTTAATATGTAATCCGTAATACGTCTTTTTTTAATCTTTCTCGCTTGATATAAACGATGTGACACTGTCTGCTGCGTCACGTTAAGCTTATCTGCTAACTTTAGCTTATCGGCCAACTGTTCGTGCGTTTGGGAATCATCATCGTCCAATAATGTTTGTAATTCTTCGTCTCCAAATTTTTGGGCAATTATGCATCTTCTTTGTTTTCGACATCAAAATCACTGGTTTCCAAGTCTGAAACAATTTATGGCAAGTTCCTTTAGACGAAGCATGATTTCCATAAGCTTTTACAGCATTTGATGTGTGTCGGCGGCGGTTTTCTCTAAATTAAACATGAAAAATAAAGCATCCCGCTAATGGCGTTTTTCGGGTGCAAAAGCCGTCATCTCCAAAGCCTATAAAAACCATCATATAAAATATTTTCTGTATAAGAAAATTATAAATAAGAAGCGTTTTTAACGCGCGTTCGAACAAAAAGCAGGATTTGCATGTCTTTATTTCTACTAATATTACAGCAAAAAATAATTAAACGGCGGAGAAGAAAAATATCTTACACTACGGAGCCATCCGAACGTTTTCAAAAGAAACAGGAATGTCGAAGGCCCCATCAGTTACGCATTGCTGGGAGATACGATCCGCTGACGATAGAGGATCATTTTGGTTATTCATCAAAATTGCGGAATAATCACATTTCGGCGATTTATCACATTTATGCTGAGCAGTATTCAAGAGCCTTTCCTCATTTAAATATCAAATAGTATGCGTAATGATCTTAATTCATCCAGACAATGCCTTCATGATTGATTATGTTTTCCTTTTTGACGAACGAGTTTGAGTTAAATTAATGTTCGATGGAAAATCACTGGACAGTTTCATTAGAGAAGATGGTCTGCTTCGTTATCTCGTCAAGCATCAAGCGCAGTCCCAGTTCTCAATATTGTGAAATTTTCACATTCCATTGATCCACACCTTCTGAGTGGAACCTTTCGGAGCCCGATCAGGAGTCTTATTACTATACCATTTTCCTCTCGAATCGTTACCTGATTTCTATAGCTTTTAGCATGTAGGGCGTGGAATGGTTTTACTGGTTGCGAAAAGAGGCGGATTGTGAGCTTTCTTTTCAAGATTATGACAACGTTCACACTAAATTCCGCCTCTAGCTGAACGTCTGTGGAAGATATTGGTCCATTTTTGTTCGAATTCTGCAATATTTGTGATAAACTGTAGCGTACTTTGCAGAATCTGAAATTCAAACAGAGAATGACGGTGGGCTGGTCAACAAGAAAGTAAGCTTCGTTAAAGGACACTTCCAATTCTCATAGTAACATTGGGTTGATAAAACCATTGAATAAATATATTAGTGACGAAAGTGCAAGATGATACTCCTGTTATGTGCTAAATCTCAGAGTTTAGGCTACCTCTGAAATTGTGACAATCAAAATTGGACAATCAATCGAAATTTGAATTGATCGTCTTTGCGGTGGTCTGCCATTACAATATACCCAGTGATGTAGAGTGGTGTGCAATATATAATATATCAGACCGTTGACGGTTGGGTGCTAACAGATAGCGCGTTGTAGCGTAGAAAGAGTGGTGTCAAAACGGGCGTCGGTAGTGCAACGGTTCAGCACGCGCTCTCGGATACAGTGAAATGTGCGTTCGAATCCCAGCTGACGCAAACGCTCTTGCACATGACTCTGCATCATTGGGTACAAACCTGGACATTCAAAGGCAACATATTACATCGAGAAGAAACGCGTGAAGAGTGGGTAATGCGGCTAAAAGACACGTTTATGCAGTCTGCTAAGAGCTGAGAATTAACACCATGGACTAACTACAAAGCGAGAAGATTTAAGTATTGGTGTTTAAAAGCATGATAAAGTTCTTGGGAGTTTCCAGAAAACATTTTTAAAAAATGATCTGCTGATCAACTTGCAAATATCTGATTAGATTCGGCACAGTGCTAGCGCAGAAAAGAAGTTTCCAACAAAATGATTTTGCTTCTGATGAAGTCTATCGTATTTCCTTTCAGGATTTTGTCGAACAAAACTGGCATAGATCTCAACGTGAGCTCAACACAGAGGTGAGCCAGATTTCCTTTTCTCACATCCTGTAAAGTTGTAGCGTTGTCATTTCCCCTTTCCACAAATCACTGAGACGTGATTTTTGAAATATAACATGATAGTGGAAAAGTCTCGTAATGGCGATGTAAAGAAAAATTTAAACGATGCTACAGAAGTTGCCGAGAGATTTTGTGGTGTCGCCTCTTTCTCTTCAGTTTTTTCATAAGTATGTTCTATGAGTGAAATTCCAATTTTAGCTGCCTCGTCAGTTTTATAAATGAAGTATGAGTGTGGTTGAGAATATGTGTTACATTTAATGTACAGAATACGATGATATTCAGCATCAGCTAAACAATCAACCTCGTCGTACTGGATTCATCTTCAAAAGAAATTATTGACCATTGCATTGAACTCAGTTTTTTTTTGCTTTTCTGAAAATTCGCCCAGATAAATATATTAGCATCTGCTTAAGTGGCTAGTGCTGCTTAATGGTCAGAGGCGGCTTGTAATAGTTACATCTTCGTTGGTTCGATCCCGCGCACAAACTCATCAAACTATCCCTTTCTTTGGAGTAGGAAAATAGCTAACACATTTTTATGGAAACACTAATTTTATTTTATTTTTTTAATGTATTCAATCAAATGTGCGAATGATGTAGGATGTATGAAGTATCCTTCAAAGATTAATTCACTCTATCTGCTTCATCCTTTTGACCTTTGGTATTTATCAGCAGTTTCAAAGCCTTTTAATTGAGTTTTATTATTTTCAAATAACTATAGGAAAATTGACAGCAACCACTAAACACAAAGTGCAGGATAAGAAGAATTTTAAGAAGAAGACTCTTCATTAGAGCTCTTTTATAGATAAATTGACGGCAACCACTAAACACTAAGTGCAGGATAAGAAGATTTTTTAAGCAAAACTTTCAGTTGCGTGAGACTTGGTATCGGTCCAGAACAGAGTGATGTTGTTGGAAAACACGGGAAACCATACAGACCAAATTCGGCGATCGTTCTTGGGTGCCAGGGTTACGAGGATGCGTGCAATCAGGTGTGGAAGTATTATGAATAATTCTATTAAGCAGGAGCAAAGAGAAAAAATAGAGGAAAGGGACTGGAGAAAATCAAGTAACGGACTTACTGACCAATTTCATATTTGACAAAGGCTGTTTAGTATCAGCTTAGTTAAAGACAATTTCATGCATTTCAGGAGCATTTTCCGCCGATATCATTACGACCTGATCAACTTTACCAGCATGTTACTATTTATCGATTTTCTTTGGTTGAATGAATACTCAAATATATTTGTACTAATTGAATTAAATAGGACATCATCTTCAATATCGAAGATGTCAAGAATGATAATCGCATCATTTCGGCATTTTATAGTGCAGCCGACATAATAAGCTGAAGCATTCTATCATCAAATGTGTGTACATTAAGTATACTGCAAATGGAAAACGATGCGGTAGCACTGACTGTTCCTGGCAACACACACGTGGCGCTTTGTTCAATTCAGCGTCAGTGATTTACCAAGCCGTACATCCCTCCGGGAGCCGGGAAATTTTGTCAGATTTCTCTGCGAAAGTAGCACTACTGACTTGATGCATCGTCACCATAATAATTCATTGTGTAGGTCAGATTGCATTTATTACCTCAAAGATGCCTGATAAAGTTGAATACGTGAATCCTCCTCTGGGATTGATCAGTGTCGAGATCTTTATCCTCCTGTCCCTTGACGAATAAATTATGAAAAAATATTTCCGGTTTTTTTCCGCAATTTACAAAAACTCATTAGGTTTCTAGCAATTGTGGAAAACCTGTCACTGCACTCTGACTCGAATTCATGAGAATAGCTACACGGACAGTCAACGAGACGAAATCAAAGGCCATCATGACTGGGTGTTCTTGAAAGTCTTTAAATTGTTTATGCTTTATAAAAATACAATTCCACAAACAAAGAAGTGGCACCCATAATTGCAGACCCATATGAATTGCAAAGAAGGTCAATGAACAAGAGCATTAGCTTTGTGAAATGTGACATGAGACTTATATTACATTTCAGGTAGTAGTCAGTATATGAAAACATGGCAGCAATTGCGGTAGTGAAGACGATTCTACTTAGTAGAAAATTCTACGCTACCATAAACTAAACGCATCAAATAGCCCTTCTAAAGTGCAATCGTGTTCATAAAAAGTACCCCTTTTGAGAACAGCAGCAGAATCGGAGTAATTGTGTCAAAGGTGAACTATAGAATCATAGTGACATTGACGATTTTTACTACTCAGAAATCTCGATATTGGGTTGCCAAAAAAATTATTATTGTAGTGGTTATTGTTGCTGAGTGATACTGCGTCGAGAGACGTTTCGACAGTGACACTGGTGCTCATCGACATCTGAATGTCACATTCGTCACTTAATACATGATTTTTTTAAAGACGGATTCTTGTGTTGAGATTGGATAACTGCCTGGAAGATATGAAACTACTGAAACTCTGACTTGATCCCTCTACTACTCGTAGTTTGAACCTTTTCGAGTTACTTCAACATGGCTAATCAAATGAATCTGGAGTTGTTTTCAAGTCATTTGGTGTTTTAAATTGACCTAAATGTCCAGCAGTAGTCTTTGTCACTGCGTAGAACCTTATATGCAGAATACTTTTGGATAAAATTGAAAAAGAAAAGCATTGCGAAGCAATTCTTCAGCGTGTTATACCTCTATGTCTGTCTTTGACTTGGATCTGATATACGCAACCACAAGAATAATGATTAGAGCCGCTACCAGTATCCCAACTATGCATGCCGAGATGGCGTTGAAGGCCGATAATCGTACCTCAGAATCATGCACCTGCAATGATAATTCGAGAAAATCTACTGAGTATTCCTTTACGTATTTGATACAAAATAAGGGCTACTCTGAAAAACATTAGAATGTCATCACGAAAATTCTAGTATGCAGCGTTTTTCTATTCTTCAAAATACGCCATCATTATCCACCACTTTTTGCTATCGTCCGTCAGGTTTCGGATCTGATCGAAGTACGACTCCTTCGGCTCTAAATCAAAGAAGTCATGACATGCTTCTTCAACTTCATCCAAAGATTCAAATCGGCGACCTTCCAAAAAGTGTTGCATTGATCCGAAAAGGCCGTAATCAGATGGAACAACGTCCGGACCATAGAGTGAAGGCGGTAGAATCAAATTCGTCCAATTCCCCAAACTTTGCCCTGGTCTTTCTGGCTGTACGTGCTTTTGCTTTGTCTTGTGGAAACAAGGCGCGCTTTCGACGAACAATTTTAGGTACTTCCCTGGACAATTTCATTCCGCAGAAGATATAGACAAATTATATATCAATAGATGCGCGAAGTAGAATTCTCAATTGATATTAAAATCACACACGATTCGTGCCAAAAAACGACATTGCTATCCAATCAATTTAAATTTCCCTTCCCAGCTTAATATTTAGACGTTTCATTAGGTCTGTTATGGTCCTTCTAAAGTGCTAAACACGTATTTCGGCCTTTCAGCCTCATCAGTACCCTGTGCTCTTCGTTTGAATTTCAAATTTTATGTTGTTCCACACACAGTATCGGTTATTGTAAATTCATTGGAGTATCTCAGAAAAACTCCCACGGCAACGCTAACTATAGTGCATAAAGTTTCAATTTACTCTTCGGATAACAAATAATGACGATGGACAAAATTAAGCCCCGAGATTGACACACTATTGCTAGAAGCGAAACTTTTGAAAAGCGGTGCTGCAAAGGAGTTCTATTTTGCCGACGGCGCAGAAACTGTGAGTCATGAGGCTGTTGTCTGAAGTGGCACAAACGTTTGAAAGTAGTGATCTCAGTCTCGAAGGCCAAGCCCGTTCCGGCCGGCCATTGAATCATCAGATCGCAAAGAAGACTAAGGAAAAGTTTGATGGATTGGAGAAAGTTGAGGTTTTGCTGCACTTAGCTCACAGTTCAGATGCTGCACCGTCCGATTATGGGCCAATTTCCTCTCAGCGGAACATTTCTTGCATAGACGCCGATTCGGGACATTTGATCAAGTTGAAGAGGCATGTCAAGAGTTTTTGATTTGAAGCTCAAGGATTGTTGATTTCGAGAAGAGCCGCAGGCTTGCAAATCGGTGGCAGAAGATCGTGGTTAGTGATGGCCCTTATTTCGAGGAATAATTGTTGTTATTCTTGAGTGAATTTATGTATAAATATGGAATTTAGCGGGTGTTAAGGAACTTTTTCCTCAGTTTAATATTTGAGTTTTTTGTAGAGAAATTTAAGAAATCCAGAAGAGTTCACTGTTTTTGACGACTTGTAATGAGCCCCAAAAAAAAGTCTGATTCTAAGCCCACTGATGCACTGACCTTACGCGGCTGGTCTTCAATTCATAATTGATAGACCCAAATATAAAAAAAAACGGCTCTGACGAAGGCGACCCGCCGAAACGTTAGCCACCTCGAATATTGTGTATTCAAGCTGCATTACTGACTGTATTGTTGTATGCTTCGCTAATATTTAATAAATAACATCAATAACACCACGGAACGGCTAAACAGAAGAAACTATTCATTTATTCAAAGTCTGATTCTTATATCAAATCTGTAAAAAACAATTACGTAAGCCATTGGAGAAATTAACGGTTCGCTTACTGTTCTGATGTCGTGAAAGTCCATGAAGAAATGGTTTCTGTTCACTGCAATCTTGTCCGGAAATATCTTGCCTGAAGAACAAAAGATACTATGTAATGGTTTATAAAAACGAAGCTTAAGCGCCTTGGCCATGCTATCGAATCATCACGACAATAGGTGAACGTTTTTCCATAAACAATACGGATAACAGAGATATTTAAACATCAATCAGTCTTTGTCTGGAAAAAACGGGTGAAACAGAGCAATCAGACTCTTGCACATTCTTTATGAATGAATGGTCACCACTACTTTCCATTATACACAAGAGGAGCATTTTAGGAGAGTTCTGACAATTTCTTTCACTAAAAATCCTTCCTTTCTAGATCGTAAAGAGCGTTACGGTGATCATGTTTTCTCTCTATGGCAGCAAAATTAACTCCCGATTTACAGATTGGCCCAATTGTAGAAGTAAAACATTAAAGGATCAAGTTACCGAAGTTGACTTGACCCCTTCGGTTGTCCTGTGCGGTAGATTTAATGTTTTAACTTCTATTTCTGATTATTGTCTTCAAAAGCAATGAAAGATGTGGAATACAATGATAGGGCTCTCAAGATATTAGCAAAACTTGATTCACAGCTGCGCGTTAAAGTCGTGATTTCCCGTACTCGGAGCGTTGTGTGCTACTGTGTAGTGACACAGACCGTCGTTCCCATGTTTTGCTCCTCTCTCAGATGTGTTTTAAAAACCTCTATCGGTCCTTATGGTTCTGAAGAGAATAGGCAGTATATAAAAGTTAGATCGTTGCGACTTCAAACGCCCGTTGATGGGTGATTGCTGGTAGACTCGACAGGGTTATAATATAGCTGTGAAAATGGCAAGGCAAACGCCTTTGTTGGTGGAGTGAATAATTCCGTGAGAAAAATAGTCGTACTTCAAATCTGTCTAATGTTGAGAGGTTTATTCGTATCTTATCGTACTTGTGGTTGTTTCAAGCATCACTGACTTCAGTCTAATTGTGTATTTGGCTAACATTCACATATAGACACTTTGACACTTTGTCATCCGTCCTTGTAGTATTTTTTCACTGTTCGAGGCCCAGTACTTCTGACAAGCAATTTTTTTTCGTCTTCTTCCGGAAAGACGAAGAGTGCCGCTAGAGCGCGTCTTCTTGCAGTTTCGAGGATTCTCACTGTGGTGTTCCTAAGACTGATTCAGTGAAAGCAGAAGCGGTTAGAGAGGCTCTGGATAACCAGCGCTTCCCTTCTCGGTACATAATGATCCTTCGCGAGCCATTTAAGATTTCACGATTAAACTGTCTCCATTCAGCAACAATATCACCATTAACGTAAGAAGGGTGTTTGACATGGTGATACATTTTTGCCAAAACTACTCACTTCCACCCTCCAAAACGCCATGCGAACATTAGAATAAGACGACATGAGGGTGAAAAATTGACGATCGACAATTGAACCATCTTTGCTTGCTGACGATATCGTTCTCATAACACCAAACATCAGCCAAGTGGAACGATGTTGACCGATTTCGATAACGCCTGTGGAAAGATTGGTACTCAATTAAATCTATCGAAAACGATGTTCATGAGGAGCGGATGGGTTTTGAATGCCCCATTCACGCTCAACGGAACGACAATCTCCGAATGCTCCAGTTCGTTTATCTAGGTCGTAAAATCAACATGAAGAACGACCTAGCTTCAGAGTTGAGCAGGAGGAAACGAGCGGCTTGGGGAACGATCAAGAGCATCAAAGATGTGGTGAAGAGAACAAAGAACATCCGACTCCGTGCTCACCTTTTCGACTTGACGATTATCCCTGCCCTAACACATGCAGCAGGAGCCTGGTCGCTACGTAAACAAGATGAAAGATCACTTGGCGTTATCGAATGCGCAGTCGTAAGGTCGGTGCTAGGAGTATACCGTGTCTCGCAAATGAGCGAAAGGATCCGAAGTTCCGACTCACGTCAACGATCGAAAATTAGAGACGCCGTTCTACACGCCAGGATATCGAAAATAAGACGGGCCGGACACGTGGTACGCTTCAACAGCAACCGATGGACGAGAGCCGTTACTGACTGAATTCCTCGGGACCTCAAGCGCTCTACAGGAAGACCACCGACCCGCTGGTCCGATTTCTTTACGAAAAACCTGGAGGAAAGATATGATGCTCAGCGGATCTGTAGAGCGAGGATCACCCACTTGGCTACTCTTGCACGTTATAGGGAAAAATGCAAGTGATGCTGGTACATGCTCGAGTCACTCAACGACCAGGGGACGAGAGGTGATAGGTGATACAGGTGATTAGTTAGTGGGTCCAAAATCATCTTATGTAATCTTCCTCGTCGATTTCATCGCCTATGAGTGTCTTCGAATTGCTGGGCAAGAGTTTTTTTAGCAGAGGATTCAATCTTATCCAGACATGAGTGTGGTTATTTCCAGATTTAAGTCTTATTGGGATTCTGGAACGACCCGAAGGAATGGAATGCATTGAATTTACACACGCTTAACTCGGAACCTCACGCAGGAGCTGAACTCGTGCACCATGCTTAACAAATACAGTGATAATATTCGTGCGCAAGCAGCTGTGGCTCCGCTTTGTGTTCACCAGGCCAATCCATTGAGTGTTGGGAAATTGAAATCAAGCTTTATAAAGGTAGTTCCCTGTCAAGTCAATGGGAACCAGTAGCACTGTCATCTCCAAATTTTCGTAGGAATCGATTCACCATCACTCAATCACATTCGTAAAGATGACGATATTCTGAATATATTACCTATCCGTCTTGTTAAAAGTTCATGGAGTAGATGAAAAGAAATTCAAAGAATCAAATCGAGAGAAAAGGTTGCTGTGTACACAGTAGGTGTGAAGAGTAGTTGTGTATGAAGATGTTGTAAGGTTCTGGGCTACTTCTGAAAATTTGAAAATTTATGCATGAATTCCAAGCAAAAACAATAATTACTATTCTTCAAAATGAAGGCCATTGTTTTCTATGACTTGCTCCATTGTTCCACCAAGCTTTGAATCTGATCAAAGCATTATTGCTTCGACTTTGAATCAAAAAACTCTTGACATGCTTCTTCAGCACTCATAACTTGGAACATTAGGTAGGAATTGAACTGACGTCTCTCTTATCACAATGCATGGCTCATACAATGATGATAATCGCGCGCTAATTAAAATTGCACTATTTTCGTATCATATTATACCTTTCCTTCGAGTGCTTTATTATGGTCGTCGATAACTATATATGAGGAGTGTGACGCTCCCAAGAGAACTGACTATGAAAAGATCGACAGACGACGGGTTCTGCCCGGCTGATGAGTCTGTAAGGACGAAACACGTGTCTCGGGCTGTACAAGAGCCTTTACCACACCACATGACATGTTGGCTCAAATAATAATGAAAGGATCTATTTTCGTATCGTTCAATTGTGTGTTTCTTTACGAACATTTTGGTGTACAACTTGCGATTAATTGCTCTAAAGTGGAGCTGTCGTGGAAACTAATTTACATGCTACTCATGCACCATTAGCGCGCAAGAAAAAAAGCTAATGAAAGTGCACACAAGATTAACGGAGCTTTCTACGGACTGCCATTGTGGGATGATCCTCCAAACTCCTCTCCCTAGCTTTTATTTTCTCAAATCATCTCTTAGTCGTCCTTAGTGCAATCATATCATCGTCCAAAGCTCCACTAATCTTGCGTGCCGCTTCACTAGCATTTCCCCCTGCGCACTTGTGGAGTAAGCAAATTTGTTCCCACGATAGCTTCATCTTGAAAAAACTATAGGCAGGCTGTATATCAGAATTTTCGTAAGAAAATGTACATTTGAACGATTGAAAAATCATGTAAATTCTACCACTTTTGGTTGATAAATTTGATGCTTACTACTCTGGCTACAAAACTTATGAAACGACCTAATAATAAACAGAATGTATATCCATACATGGAAAATATGGCTGCAGAATGTTACAAGTGCAGATATGAAAAAAACCAAGAAATCAGTCAGAGGCGGAAAATAGGAAATGTCGGACAGCATAGCTCAATATAATTATTTTTTCAAGGCTGTATCGCTCATTGAATGCTGGAAATTGTCAAGTAATATTCGTCATAGCGAAGGTTATCAGAATTTCTTGACTTTTCTGAGTGCTTTATCTCATTTCATTAAATAAATGAGAGCCAAATATCATAAGAAAGAAGAGTTTAATGATACGTGTATCCACTGATTGAGCGAGTGAAGCTCACTGAGCAGCTAGTTAAGGTGCACGACAACAACGAGTAAAGTTTATCGGTGCCTGATCGAGTTACTCGGAGGTTAATAGAGCTAGATGAGAAAAGTTGGCATCGTGTGTTTTTTCAGTGCTCGTTTTTGAATGCGAATGCACTAAACTGTCCAGAATAAAACAGCGGATTATGCACTGCTTTTTATAAAATTAGCAGGCTGCTCAAAACCCATCGAACGTCACTAGTCAAAATTTACAAGATTATTGAAAATGCAAATATCTTCATGAGTCCAACTGAAATGAGAGATGCTGCTTAGATAGCGAAAAAGATGCATAGAATTGCTTTCAGCTTTTTCAAACTATTGATTTCTTAGATTCGTTTGCGGGCTTAAAACGAAGGAAGATGAGCGACTATGTGTTAGCAGATTCTGAGTCTTGAGGAAGGTTGTTACGGTTAATCTCCAGAAATTGACATAAAAATAGGGTGGAGATGCATGGTTCGAAGCAGATGAAATGTTCACAAATTGTGAAAGGACAAAAACTTCTAAGAACTGCAAATAGTAGGAGTTTCGATCGTGATTTGAGCATCAGTAATTCACAATCTAGTAGAGGGCAGGGAGCTCCAAATCAGTTCTAAAAAGTGGCTCGTTTATGTCTTCTTACGAAATGTAAGATACATTAATATCTTACTTTTGAATTGCAATAATGACTTTGTCTCAAAAATAAAAGACTTTTTGGAAAATGGATAATAGCAAGAACAATAAAACTTTATGAAGTAGCTTTGAAAAAATATGACAGAAGCCAAGAACGACAGTACAAGTAAAAAATCACTCGCGATTTTTCTAACGAATGAAGTTTATTTGGGCAATGTCCAGAAGAACACCGCCTAGTACAGCCATTACTACCTGGCTTTTCTGCTGAAAAATAATGTCACGGCAACCCACACGTCTTTTGAATGGAATTTATGAGCTGAACGACCAATGTTGTGATGTTCTACCTCATCCAGTTGTCTCACCTCTGATCTTATAGCAGGGAACTCAACGCTTGTCATCATTTATTTTGAGCATCTTCATTAGTTGTCAGAAGAGAATCATAAGCGTAGCAAATCTGTTCTGTTTTTATTCCCACCATTTATCTTATCATTCATTTTATATTCCCCTTATTATTTAGAAAGCGACACCTATTGGCGGATTGTTGATAAACAAAAATTCCTTTTAACCTTTCAATAAGTGAAGAAATTAATTCGAAAATGAACTCGTACACACGCTGCCATCATCCTGATTAAGATATCGGTTGTATTGGCGGAATTTACGAATAGAGCTCCAGATTTTTAATGGAATTGTACGAATATAAAGTTATTTGGGTCTCACTTGAATCCAACAGCACATAGGAAAAGATATCTGTTCGCAAAGTGTAAAATCTGACGGATAGGTAGCCAGACTAAATAGGGTTATGATCAGCAGCTGCTTATTTAAGACTGATGATTTTGCAAGATATCTCGCCGAGCAGGAGAATTACATGTCCTTGGGGCGCATGCGTTTTTGCATAAGCGGAGGTAACTCAAATTTCAAAGTCTGGTACAAAATAACTATAAAAATCAAAAACAGCACGCCGTGGTTTTTTAATATTTTACATCCGAATGTACCATGAAGAGGCACATTACATACAAAATAATGTTAAATTCAATAGCAAGGATGCTCTTTTGGAGAACCATCGACACTTTTTATTCGTCTGGGAACGCTCCGCTAAGTCTGACTTTTCCGACGATAAGTCGTAAGCTATGCAACCACCAGCTGGCACATTACGTCCGCTCTTAACGTCGAATTCCCAGATTACTGCCTCGTTCATGTCGGTGCTTAGCAACGTGAGAATCGCCAGTTATTCATTTCCCATTCATGCTTTCACTCTTTGAATTTTTTCTAACCAGGATTTCATCGTCAAAAGCGTAATTAGCGAAAAAGTCGAAGTTTTATCGGAATTGAAAACCGTGACAAAAGCGTCATTCGACCACGACAGCTAATACACCGTTTTTCTCGCAACCGAAGATATCTCATTTGTCATTGTTATTACCCAGTGGGCCATGAAAATTTACCAATGTTTGTGCAAGGAATGGGTGAAAAAATTTTATAGAAATTGGAAACCATGACAAATACCCTCCTACGACCACAACAGCAAACACATTGCTTTTCTCGCAATGACAGGTAGTTTATTTGTCTCTGTTTTTATCCAATGAGAGATGAAAATTTCTATAGCGCGTGCTGAAGAATGGGTTACAAAGGATGTGGACGACAATCATCAAAAACAATTACATCCACACGGAGGGCTAAGCTCCTGCATGCCCCCTATCAGCTGTCTTCTCATGTCGTCGCGTGACTCGAGTGGACGTCAGTAAAGTCTCCATTTTTCCATACCGCGTGAAAAAGTAGCCAGACGGCTTCTCTCCATATGAGTCATAGTTCCTTCAATCATCGACCAGCAGCCGTGAGAAGTTCCACTCGTTCCGTCACGTATAAAACATGCTCACTGAGCTCTGATGCTAGAAAGGGCATAAAGGTCTTCGAACCGTCTTCATGATGACCTTTTGACATGATCATTGACACTTGCATTTGTGGTATATTAGCGCAAGTAGGAAATCATAATCAGTAGATGTCTGAACTTTTTTCCACTAAAGGGTAAATATGGAAGTTTTGAAAGGATTCTAGCATTCTCTATTAAATGTCTTTGATTTCTTGCACTACTGACTCTTCATTACTGATTGCAATGAAACACTGAAATTGGATTAGCATTGTAGGCTAAATCTGAACAACCAATATATACTGAATATTGTAGCCTAAAGGTTAATCGATTAAAAAGCTTTGTTTATCAGATACGAAACATCAAATTTTTTTGTGATATGAGTAGAACGAATTAGAACACAAAATCTGCCACTATCTAGAATTCCATCAAAATTACGAAAAGGAAAAATTAGCGAGTTGATTCAAAAACGGCCAAAAAGCGACAGATCCTAGAAATATATTTTGAGCTAAGCACGAAGAGCTTGGAATCAAGGAAGAACAAGCCATTTTTCAAAGTGGTGGATAGAATTAGAAATTGTATTTCCACATATTATGCATTCTTGTCACAACGTTAACAATATTTCAAAATATACTTCTCATTCTGGCTGGTAGAAACACACGATTTCATGCCAAATTCATTTTGTCAATGGTCTATGCATCCATCGAAACATAAAAGTGTAAACAATTTTGCTGGAGGTGACAAACTACAAGAAAACTATGTGGATTTGAAGTGAGGCTTTAGGTTGTGAGAAGAACCATGGACCTGTTTTATCGGTACGAACGATTATTCTGTAACTGACCACGTATTCTTTGATGGATAGGGGATAAGAAAATCACCCATAAACGGCTATAAATTGGTATTTTGGAAGCTTATAGGAATTGCTGCGATTCCACATCAATTTCAAAGCGATTGAATTATGGGGAATGCGATTTCCGGAGGCTCCTTCCAAATTATTTCGAACATAGCTCCCCACCGTTGTTTCCTTTAACATAGGCAACACATCACACCCATCTGTTACCAATCTTTTCCAACACTACTTCCTTTTCAAGGTCTTTTTACAGAATAGATAATGTAATAATTATATGGGTGTTATTGAATGAAAACCAAAAATGAAGACAGTTGAAAAAGCATTGTTCAATAGAATTCTGGTTGACATGAAATCTCGAGCTTCCCGGTAGGCAGTACATTGAATTTTTCAACCCAATCTGTGTCATATATACACTATAGTGGCATAGAGGTACAGCATTACAACCATCTTGCATTACAACCATCTTGAAATCATTTCGAGGTTCTTTCATTGCCTTCGAAGCCCATTTTCCATTTTGAGGACCCAGTCAATAGATCGACGTCTCAAAGAATTAGTTTGGCGAGTTTTCACTGATTACTGATTACCAAATAAATGCTGATTTTAATGCTGTAATTGGACGGCACTGAATGGGTTAAAAATTTGAGATAATTATAGAGTGAAAGGCTACTATCAGCTTGGTGCAAACTGATTGCTGTTGCACACCGTGAATTCCAATCCATCATACGTTGAAATATGTTCTCAACTAAATGCGCTTATGTTATACATCATTTTTATGTGCATTCCCCGCTCAATGTTTTATTGCTAATACACTTGTTGTTTATTTTATACTTACATTAGGCTATGGAAAATATGAGTAAAAGAAAAGACTGTTGGCACAAAAGTTATGGTGGTTCCAAACCGTGAATTCAAAATGGGTCGTAAAGCAATAGAGACAGCTCTAAACATCAACAGCGCATTTGGCTCAAGAACTTCTAATGAATGTACTCTGCAATGGTGGTTCAAGAAGTTTCATGAGGGAGACGAGAGCCTTGAAGATGAGGAGAGTCGAAGAAAAAAGGACCAGTTGAGAGCAATCATCTAGGCGATCTTTTGAAGAATACACGAGATATTGGAGGAAGAACGGCCATCTTACGGTCGTTCGATATATGCAGATTCAAATCTATCTAAAACCTCAGAGTTTAAAACTGCAATTACATTTGCGCCGCAAAAATAATAATGTGACTCTAAAAAACATTAGGATTCGTCAATTTCCAAGTTTGGCCCAATTAAGTGGAAATGAGCTCTTAAGCCAAAAGCACTTTGCCATAAAGAAATTCATGAAACCCCTCATAAATCATTTTGCTTGCAAGCCAGGAAATTAACTAGCCAATTCAATCAGGCAAAGTTTTGTCTACAAACTTTCTAAGTCCAATAATCGAAACATACTGACGATTTTTGGCTAAACATAACTGGTCGCACCACTTCAATACTCATTACTTTTAGGTTCTTGTCATAAGGCGAAGATGCAAAAAAAAAGATTTTGAGCAGCTTGAGATGTGGACGAAACAACTGAAAACACTAATAATACTATCCAATAAATCCAGATGATGAACTATGCCAGATTGAATATTTCGGCACCGGGAAGTAATATTTCATTAACTTCAGTCTCGAAAAGTGCAAATGAAGGTTTTCTAGCGAACATTTCCTTTTACTTCGCAATACGAAACACTTATGTGCGATGAAATCACAAATTTATTGGCAAGATAAATACGGCTCACTCATATGACTTCTCATCAAATCAACAAATTAGTTCATTACAATGACCTTATATATACCCAAAGCTGAAGTGAAAGTTTTCTTGTAAACAGTAAATTTGAACAGTAAAGTAGAAGGTGGATTCCTGCCATACCTCTGTTGGACACGTATAGAGCAGTGGTTGGAGGGGCCCAACAACACGAACCGCTGGTGTGGTCCTGAGCCTTAGGCTCATCAAGCTTTCATCTCATCGTAGTCAGCCACTTGATACTAGGCTTGTCTAGGAGGATAGAAGTGCTGGCTTGATACCGTGGTGGCACTTAAGAGTTACTTGTTTTGAACATTTGGAAGTGATTTGCAGCTTTTGGTGTGTATATTTTGTTTTCTATATCTATTCGTTCCACACCCATATCCGTAATCTATCACGAGATAAGAGGTGGGGTTCTTGGCAATCATCGATCAATTCCTCAAATACGCGTCTTGCATTCAACTTCACTAAGCATCATTAATGGTGTTTGAATGCATATCCGGCCTATACACAAACTTCCGGGAGTTTCTCGATGTGTCAAATCAGTGCTGCGATTCCCATAAAGAAGGATCGATATCAGCTCATTAGTTCCGGAAGGATAGTAGATTAGGCGAGTTTGGACCCGAGATCGAAATAATGGCCCTTAGTTTAGCAGAGTATCCTTAACCACCACGCTACCCACGTCCAAAGCTGATTCATCACAGGGAGTGAAATAGATGTAACTTTGATCGACAAATTGCTAGTCAGCGAAACTATCCAGAAAAGATTTCCGTGAACCATCAATTGCAAAAAGATGGCTTTAGATGTCGAGTTCTCCGACATTTGTTTTTCGAAAACTAGACTGTCACATGACAGTAACATATCGACTGACTATAAAAGTAAAGGAGAACAAGGCTCGAGCGTTGAAATAATTTATCAAAAAGAACATAACCTTCATGAAATACAGACGACATCTAAAAGCATGTAAGAACGTGCGCGTCGATATTTTTCGTTATTTCTTCCAATACTCGAAGAGATGAAAACATGGCAGATTTATAAACCCCTTTCCTCTTTCTACTTCTTTATGGTTTCTCGGATTCTCTACTGTTTTGTTAATATGTGAAAACTTATTCAAATTGCTGTTCTATATAAGTTTTAGTTCAAGGTTCGAATACAAAATTGAGAAACAGCTACAAACGTTCTAGATACTGAGAAAGAATGGAACAACGGATCATCGATTGTCCATTGTTCCATACAACAAGTATCGAAAAGTCTAGTGTGTTGCTGCTAAGGTTTGAAGAAGGGCGTATGGTCCAGCTATCAGACGAGGTCATCTTACAAGCTGGTCATGGATGGCTTTTAATGTGGAACAAGCACGCGGGACTCGAAAGTAGTTCGAAATAGAATAGATTACATGATATCAGCAACTTGAGCTGGCAAAGGTACTTTGTTTGTTCAATATAAGGGAGATGCGGAGTATGGAAGACGAGAATCTGGACAAAATTTCAGCTGATCAATCGCTCTGAGATCCGAGATGGGTGCTTCGACAAAATTGAGGTTTTTTGGACTCTACAGAATCAGAATTTCATCTCTTTTAAAGAATAAAAGCCGCTTCTTCCTTCCAAATATGCAAGTATTTTATTGCAAATGATATAGTTCACTACCACCTCAGATATATCTGTTCAGAGTTGAAATTTAGAATATTTTAGGCACTTAGGGACAGAGCACTAGTCACAAAGAAATGGGAAACACTAAACCATAGCTTGACATCTCCTGGTGAGTTCGGAGGAAATTAATGATTTGAATAGATGGCGTGAAAATTGATAAGCAAACGAGTATACGATTCTTTCGACGATGAAGGAAACTTGTAGACAAACAATCTATTTACAAGCATTTCTTTGACCCGAAAAGCTGCTTTGAAAGATACATCATATAAGTGTTTGGAAAAAATAGCTTCGATGGCTCAATGGCTCCAAAGCAGATCATTCATTAAAAGTTGAGAAGAGAGCAATCGTAGGTTCACCAAAACCAAGGGGGTGGTAATGTGGAAGACATACTGCAAAGATGTCCGGAACGCTAAGACGCAAAATCTGCTGGCTTACATTAAGTAATTAAACAGTGGATGTAGTCAAGGTGACAAATACTTCTGCCTGGACTGCTTCCATAATTTCTTAGAAAACGTTGAGCATAGAAATTCTTAGTTGCGACAATTTCAAATGGCTGATCTCAATGGAAATAGGATTTGTGTAAAGAGCAAATGTTGTGAATAATATTTGCAGATACATGTATATATGGTAGGTTATATACATAAGGAAGTGTTGGTTGCAAAAATTTTTTAAGATAAATGATTTGAATTCGATTTTTATATCAAAAGCTTCAAGTGAGAAGCAATGACCCTAGAGGAGAGCTCTGGTCTCATCTAATTTTTGAGCCTAAGCCTAAACTTAAGCGTGCTTGCCTCATTTCTTATTTTCAGAAATCAATTGAAATGCTTTGCAAATTTATGGGACCACAATTCTCCACAAGGATCAAAACAATATATAAAATGCGCCGAGAAACCCTTATCCTTTAACTCATATGCAGTTTCAGTGGCAGTACATGACTACAATCCACATCTGATTTGTAGGAAGTCTGATTCTTTCTGATTATGAGGGTGCAAATGAGAAACTGACCTTACTCGCCAGAGAGAAACTTTTCTTAGGAGTGTTTGTATTCATTCAAAAATTAAAATTTTTGGCTACAGCCCAAGCCACGCTTTTCGAAAAGACCTTTCTAAAACGCTGCATAATCCATTCAAAACTATTTCTCAGATGCGCTTATTTCTCGCCGGTCAGAGATGTTTCTTTGAACTATTTATCACTAATTTTTTGATAGCGTAACCGCTTCAGATTCCAACGCTATGCCCATATTCTGAAAAGGTCGTTTCTTTGAAAAGCAGCAGATAACATAAGTTGAATTCTTCCCATCTGCGATTACGGAGGCCTTTTGCCACTTCACGTTCGGCTCGCTGAGGCAGCCACGTACGCTGGCGCTATGTCGTAAGATCGGTGCAAGGTCTGTCGATCATCACGCCAACGCGCGTGGCTGCCTCAGCTAGCCGCGCTTGAATTGACCAAAGTCCACCTTGTTCGCAGGTCGGAATCAAACTTATTTTACCTGCTGCGCTTCAGCGGTCTTTTCAGGACATATACACAGCGTGGGAATCAGAAACGATTATGTTGTCGAATGATTACTATGAGTCTATAGAATGAGATTTGTTCGGCAAGAAATATGCACGCTTGTAACGTAGGAAGTCTCCTTCTGTAGCAAAGTTAAGAAAACGTTTCTTCAAAAATCGGCGATGTGGGGCTGTAGCCTGAAATCTCAGCTTTTAGTTGGTTACTAACACTTCTATGAAAAGTTCGTCTCGAGCGAATGAGATCGGTTTTTCATTGTCCCTTTTACTCAGAAGAAGCAAAATTTTGATACTACCGCTATATCGCCTTATAAATGATTCTTTAAATGCCTAAATTGAATGCTAAAGAGCTCTATATGAAGCCATCAAAATGTTTCCAGACCTTTTGTCGTTGTTGTTATGTTATATTTCGTTTCTGGCTCACGAACAGTTTCGGCCGCGCAGCCTTTATAACCGCCACTCGTCCCCTATGACCAAGATGGGAAAAAGGCTAAAAACATTTTCAAAAACCGCATATTTACTGAATGACTGTGTCGAAGTCTTCAAAGAACCGTCGATAATATGAAGGCTGCAAAAAAAGTTATGGTAACTTTTTTAGATATTTTAACAGTAAAAAACACTGCATAAACAAGTAAGTTTATCCAATTGAAGAGATGATCACGTTCATTAGATTAACAGCTACAACATTGTACAGAAAAGTTCATAGCAAATCCTCAGAAATGCCTCTTGGCCTCTACACATTTACAAAGTCGCTTGCGAGAATTTCCAGCAAAGCTCGCATAAGTTTCCACCGCAATTTCGCTTCTAGGGTAGTGTAATAAGTGAGTGAAACCTTTTTCTCTGGCTCACGCGGAGTATTGCGTTGTGTTCAGATCCGACGAATTTGACGGCCAAATGTTTTTGCTCCAAAAACCTGGCAACAGCTCTTGACAGAAGCAGTCGTTGAGCGAGTTGAATGCGCAGGATCCCGGCACTGATGAAGCGTAAATCAGGCGGCGTCAGGCTGTTGAGTACTCCAAAGTTCCAGCACTTCTTTGAAACTTGCTCCTGATAGCTGGCAGCGTTGATTTGGACGTTTCTGTTAAGAAACCCGAAGATGACTGCGGCTAATGATTTTTGCTACTGCGGACTTCTGCTAACCCTACTTGAGAAGTTGACGCCGATTGTAGTGATTGTGGAGCAGGTCGACCGTCAATATCTTCTCATCCGTAAAAAGCACCTTCGACAAACAAGCACCAGTCATCAAATGATTTTGGCGAGTCTTTGAAATCCGTTTTCCTTTCATCTTTTTGTGCAGAAAGTGAACGAGAGGGATCTTGTAGCGGCGCAGGTTGAGCTTATTTTTGACAATGTTTCGAACTCTCCACTCGCTAATCCCGAGTTTCTTTGCCATTTTATGCATCGAACGCTCCGCAAATCGTTAAGTTTCGTAATGGATCTTCAGAATGTTTACCGGTGTGGACGGTGCAGTTGGACGACCTTTTCGAGAACGATCCTCAATCTCTCTTGTCTGTTCAAAGGTTTAACGACTCTATGGACAGTTGTTTGTTTGGAACCAGCCTATCTTAACAATGTCGGCCGTTTTCATTCTCGTTTTGTGCAGCTCAACTACTGTACGCATTCATCTTCACGATTCATAACTTAAGCACAACTGAAAATAGAGAACTAAATAGAACACATACTGGACGAAAAGTAAACATTGAATTCAATAAAATTTTCAGAATTAACGGAAAAAGCATATGAGGTCTCCAACTAAGTTTCCAAGTATGACCAAAAAGTAGAAATTTTACCACAGAAAGAAATTTTTCTTTCACCTATCGTGCAAAATTTTCTTGCGTATCGTTTGGTAAATTTTGCACATGCTTGTCCAACAATGGAGCCGTCACGAGAATTCATTCGCAACCCACTGCTTTAGTAGTTTCAAATGGAGCAGAATTTTCAAACTGCATTTGACAACATCAATCGTGCAAGAGGCCGCCAAGTTGTGGCTAGAACTATGGCGTATGAATAATAAAGTATGTATTGTGGAGTATGTATAATAAACCATTCATACGCCGTAGTTCTACCCACAACTTGACGGCCTTTAGCACGTTTGATATTGCCAAATGCACTTTGAAAATTGTGCCCCAATTGAAACTCGTAAAGCAGTACT
This sequence comes from Parelaphostrongylus tenuis, assembly GCA_019055375.1. Taxonomy (NCBI): domain Eukaryota; kingdom Metazoa; phylum Nematoda; class Chromadorea; order Rhabditida; family Metastrongylidae; genus Parelaphostrongylus; species Parelaphostrongylus tenuis. The sequence continues at coordinate 132,659 of JAHQIW010000337.1, forward strand.
TTGTGAATGACTTCCCGTGACGGCTCTATTGTTGGACAAGCATGTGCAAAAATATACCAAACAAGTCAAGAAAATTCTGCACAAAGTAGGTGAAAGAAAAATTTGTTTTTCAGAAAAATCTGCATTTCCTGGATCAAGTTCGGAAACCTAGTTGGAAACCTAATAATTTCAAAGACTGTCGATACGCTGGCAGGCCCAATTTCTCTTGTCAAGAGTGTACTATTCTTCCTCGCTCCATCTCTGTCATGCGAAGAGTTACTCTGATGAGGGCAATACCGTCCAAATGGTCCGTGAGCAACGAACGAAATATAACGGTCAACTTTGGAAAATGTTTTTATCGACATCTTTAAACAAAAACCGATTATGGTGTGACGAAATTACTAGTTTTCATGTCCGTCCTCTTATGAATGAAAAGAGTTTTCTGATGGTTGCTCTGAAAACAACAGAAATCAATAGCATATGAGATTAATTTTTTTAAAGCAGGTTTTTATAATTATCAAGTATGCAGCGTTAAATTTTAGGTTCCATGCCCATCACAATGATCTGCGCTAAATGAGCAACATACTAAATGTGAAAAATACAATAAAAAACCTTTGAGCCACAAGATTAACTGCTTCAAAAGAAAGTAGTTGATATCAGCTGAGGCTATTACGTAGGAAGAAGAAGTCAAATCAGCCAACCATCTAGAGATGAAGTACGTTGAAATCATGCGCATCTTAGACAAGTACGTGCACTCTTTTGTCCGTGTTTAGCCTCTATGAGATACTATCCAATTCGAGATTGCTCTTTGAGTGAAGAAATTTAAAAAAAAAGCAGTGTGCTGGAGATTATGCATTTGAAGGTTTGGTATTCGGCGTTTACGGATAATCTTAGCTACTTCATGAAGTTCGTTGGAATCTCGCGATGGGAACACGTTTGATAAAATTTTCCAATGATAACCCACAGAATTGTATGCACATTTATACTACTTTTCTGCTTCGACAGCGTAGCATGCTACATTCTTGATAAATGCTTCCATGAAAAATCTGTTGTTTATTTCCGGATTTCGCCCCAGGAGAGCTGTAGTTGTCGGCCACGAGTGCTTCTGAAAGCGATTATCAATCTTTTTTAAGAGCTTTTTGGCGCATCACGAATCATTCTCTTGAAAATAATTACTGCTAACAACCAATGATTATGAATAAATTGCTGCCGACTGCAACAAGATAGCCGATGGAAGACAGATTTCTTTCTGATAACACTTTTTTTTACATGCGCTGATAGCTTCTGAAAGCCAGCGTATGCTAACTCACATCAAAGAATACAAGTAGAAATTCATGAAGTAGTATAACTATAGCAATATACAAGTTCTTGCAAGGAAAAGTAAGTGGCAATAATGTTGCCATAGGTGTGAAATCTCAGGATGATATATTGCCGAAGATAACCCAAAAACTTAGCTTCGGAACTTTTTCTCACGAATTCAAATCAAGCTATGTCAACTTATAGAAATTCTAATCGTTTCAAATGATGAGCAACTGAATCGAGAGATGTTTTTGTGCGACACAAGCTGCCCGTTTCAGTCTGATAAGATTGTGATTTTCTGGAATTTCTTTCTTTATTTGGCTTGCATCACAAGCAACGAAACAGAAAGTGTATATTACGAACTAAAACGGTTCCGAAAAGCTTGCTGTAGCAAATCTTTACAGAATTATATCGCTGATTGAAATTTTGTTTCATAACAAGTTGGATCAAAAATGAAATCTCATAAGAAATTATTAGTGATCTTATTATAGCAATATGTCAAAACGTTTATAACAGTCCTGTATAAATGGGGTCACAGCACTTTACGGATGCTGAGCGATTATATTATGCTTTGTGTACATTTTGAGACAAAGAGAAAACAAGTCTCAATAACTTTACAATCAATAAAGAGGAAAGAACTAATCTCTACGCTGGGTTTCTTTCAGACATTTGCACCTCAGTGATCGCATCAAACTCCACCCACCTTGAATTCAGACATCGGAAAATAAAAAAGTTGAACAGTAGTCAAAGAGGAAGTTTATAGTAGACAAAGTGGCTGCGAAATAGAATCTAATCATAGTACATAAAAAATTTGAATGAACTGCCAGCAGCAATAGCATCGTGGTTTACTAGATAAAAGAGTCGTTCTGAATACCACACCAGCCTCCTACCTCTTCACCATGTAAAACATTTCAAACTGTGATGACAGACTTCTTTATTCGTAAAACGCTTAAAAATATCATAAACTCGCAACATGTTTCGCAAGCTTTTTCCTTTGATCTTTGTAAATCAATTAATAAATTTTTTCCAATGAACAGGTTAACACGATGTTACATAAACTTTCTTCTTCTAGCGTTTTGGCCGCTTCGTGCTTCTGCACAGCCGCAAAGATCCGAGTTGAGCGTTTAGCGTTGTCTTACAGACAGTGGAAACCCCTACGTGGAAATCGTTTGAGCACTAATTTTGAACAACCGCTTTCCTTTTTTGAAATTCTGTAGTTTAACACAGTCATAATTACATATTCTGTTGAGCAATGCAATAATGGATCTCCTTGGTTGTCTACAATGAAAGCTCTGTCTCATGCGGTTTCCTCCCTTCAAAGTCTTTGTCCATGCTGGTTAAACGTCTCGTACATTCCACGTTACCCAAACAACCAGTGCTCAACCAAGACGACAGCTTCTGAAGCACATTGTTTCAAGCAAAGTAGCGAATGATTTTAGGAGCGGCTGCAAATCAAAAGTCAAACTGTGGATGGCAAGAATGCAGCTGCAGGATACCTCTTAGAAGAACCAATAAAAGGAAGGGTTGCACTTTATCTAAAGAGAAATTCGAAAATTTGCAAACGCGATGGCCCCATCTTTCATTTGAAATGTTGAACTTTATGTGCGATACTTCCTTTGGCTTTTGGCTGTACACGGAGTTAAGTAGTTCGAACACACTATACCAAAGATATCGGTTTATTTTAGCGTAGAAAAGCAAAGAGCAGTTGGAAAAGGAAGGTTAAAAGAGACATTAGTTGAAAAACCTCTAAATTCGGCATTACAAGTCAATCACATATTCCTTGACGATTAGGCATAAGCACGAAGTCGCTAGAAAACGGATTTATGTCCTCGGTTGATGTTTCGACGCGTTACCTCGCCTTACAAGCCAATAGTTCATAAGCGATCCTCCACATTCGTTTGTTCTCGTTGATTTTCGCCTTCCCTGCCGTTCGAATTCGATCTTCTTTGGAGGAGCACCCGCGTAAATGAGGAACTTCCTGGGCAGTGCTCCTTTTATACTGGACGGTTGCTGATGATCATGACTATTTGGAACAGTTGATCCTGCAGCAGTAGATATTGCAGCAGTGGTAAATAAATATTCGCTGACACGTAGCGTTGTAACATATTGAAAGGCAGACTTTCCTTTGAGTTTGGTAATACACAGTGATCGAATCAACGACCATTCTCTACAAATGGGCACTACCGAGCAAGCTTTCCATTTCAACGGCTCTCCTCCGCAAAAGATACCACTCGTACTGGCACCGAAAACGCAGCACAACGAGGTCAAGCGACTGTGGAGCATCGGCTTAGATCAATAGGCTTCGAAGAGGACGAGAAGCTTCAAAATGTTAGCTAAAGAAAGAAGTAAGTTGCTTCTACCAACTTTGTACTTTTGCCTACAATGGTTTTTCACAAGATATATTAACCCTTTGGGGACGGCAGCTGATCGACCGCGCAGTGGAACTGCAAGCGGCGCAAGTTTAACTATTTACTTAGTGTTTTTCCCTGTTCTAAAGACACTTTTGAGCATTTTGTGTTACTGTAATTACAGTTTCCTCTACGTGCCCATATGCTTATGATGCATATATAACTTATATTTGGGAAGAGAATCACGAGATGAAACGTAATCTTCTGATTGCTTGTACAATGCAAATATAAACCTTTTTGATTGAAAATTGTTACGAAATCAGAGAGATCTGAGCAATAATGATTATCAAAAGCTAGAAGAAAAGCTACTTACAGACCTCGACAGAGAAAACAAAGCAAGCTGATTATGAAACATTATTTTTTCTTCTGCAATGCAATAAGAATCGCCGGAATTAAGCTTTCGAAGAATTAAAGAAACTCCAAGGAAAAACATGACATGCGGTGATTTGAAATAATTCGGCATAGATTTCTTAACATGCAGGGGTTATATCCAACTGCAAAGGATTTATTAAAACGAAAGGCACCGTGCTACTGATGAAGCTGCATTGCCAAGACACGTGTTTAGCACTAAGTGCCATATCAGCCCTCATGAAAGGCTCAAGGTATGTTATCAGATCAAAATTATTGTTTTGAGCGAGGTCTATAGAAGCAATCAAATGTAAAGGTCCAAAGAAAAAGTTTCTTTCCGGCGAAAGGCCTCCGAAAAATAGTGTGTTTGAATTGATACACGCCGTCCCAAAAGGATTAATGGATTACAAGTCTTGCAGACAATCTAGCGAAATGGATTTTTGTCCATCGCCAAAAAGAACTTCTCAGCAGCTTACAGTTTTCTGAAAACCTAGTTGAAGTCATTCCTTCTCAAATACACAAAAGTCAGCCACTTTTCAACGGAAAAAAATTGATTAACATCCTGAAATGACTTCTAATTGCAATGCTTAACTTTTTTCCTACCTATTCTTTCTTATGACAGGATACGATGTGAAATGCAAAGATAAAAATGGTGAGATCGAAGCAAAACTTGGAGCCTAGTGTGGCTTACAACCCGTGACTACTCTATTCGAAGGATTCGCCATCATTATGCATCGGCCATTACACCTTAGAGGCCGTTACTCTGCATTTCTGTCAGTCATGCTTCAGACCGTACAGATGCTATCAGAAATCGCCCTTCAACGGGGCTGATCTAGAAGCACAACTTCGCATCAAACACTACGCAAGATGAATCTATGGTAAAAATAGAAATGTTCAAGTTCAAGCAATTTACGAGATGAACTTCACCGTTATTTGTAAGGAGATCAAACCTTGTCAAGCTAGTAATAGCAGCCGCATATTAGGGCATTCTCGTGGAAATCAGTGCATCACGAATCAATCCATTAATTGCAAATGAATAATAATTAGCTTATATATTACCAATATCACCTGTCGTCCCATTGATCATCGAGTGACTCGAGCGGGTACCAGCTGCTCTTCCATTTTTCCCTATCGCGTGCAAGAGTAGCCCAGTGGGTCCTCCTCGCTCTAGGGATTCGCTGAGCATCATATCTTTCTTCTATCGCTTCCGTCAAGAAATCGGACCAACGGGTCAGTGGTCTTCCTTTAGAGCGCTTGACGTCCCGAGGACTCCAGTCGGTAACGGCTCTCGTCCATCGGTTGTCGTTGAAGCGCATCACGTGTTTGGCCCACCTTATTTTTGATATCACGTGATGTCGCGGAAGTCTCATCCTGCTGTAAGACAACGCAAGGCTGCATGTCACCAGTTTTTACAAAAGTGAAGTTGACCTGAATGAGCTGGAAGTTTCTGTATCATCAGTCGAATAGTTCTGACTTGTTGTCGTCTAAATATCACCTGAAGAAAGCTATTATATAAGGTATAGAAAACCTCTGCGTATGAAGCATAGCCAAAATAAAGGATGAAAATACTTACAATCAAAAGTTGATCTCCTTTCATTCATAGGAAACATCAAAATGCCTTATTCATATCGCTGTTAACAATCACACAAACGAGTAAAAGTGAGATATGCACTGTAGAATTTCAATATTCTACACATTTGAAACATCATAACATTGCGAAAAGGCTGTAAAAACATAGGCGATCTTGGAACATCAAAGGATTATTTTAGAGGAATTCAAGTGTGAAATTAGAGGGCATATAAGGCTGTATCTATCTGTTGTGTGAACAGTTTGCAACAATCGCATGTATAAGGCTTGAAAAACTGGCAAAACTTTTAACGTTTTTTCGAAGTGTAGCTTCTATGATGCTTTATTTTAACACTAGCATTTATATTAACTATTAAATAGTTGAGGGATTGTAGCTGTAATACCCTCGATAGAAATAGCTATAACAATAATAGTGCAACCATTCATAAGACGGGTTTCGAACAAGTTATTCGCGAGACTACGTACTAACCTCCCCTGAGACGTAAAGTGCTTTTCAGGATGGTCACTCTTTTTCAGTTATCTCAAATTTACTTATGCTTTCCGCATACGCATACAATCATTCTCACCTGCATACATGCACGCTTATGAAGCATGCAAGTCACTTATGTGTGAACGGATTATGCTTTGAATGTCGACTCGGTGATTCCACATTCCCGTGGTCGAAAAGTATGTACATGGAATGAGAAATACAATGCAACCCGAATTTATCCACCAAGTTATTCGTAACAGCAGCCGCTTCATGGATATTCCTGTTTACTCAAAAGTAAATAAAGGTTGCACTCGAAACGTGCAATAACACCGGTGTTCTCCGAGCGATCAAGCCCTCCTGAGCAATTATGGCGCTTGCTAGCGAACGAAAGGTTACTTCAATGGTGCATGCACTCTGTGATTAAAGTAGTGATACAAGTGTTCAAGCCCACCTTTTTTTGAACGAATCGTAGGGTAATTCAAGCGTGAGGATAAAAATGATGCTCTTGGTTTTGTTTCATTTTTGAAAGATGATTCCACAGATTCGCCTTCATCAAGGATCGTTTGAAGTGATTAGATGCGTATTTGACCTTTATATTGGCTCACGGATGCCTTCCAATGTATCAACTCAGTACTACTGTCTTACCAAGACTGTTTGGCACCAATTTACCATTCTCCGATAGAGCGGAAGAGCTGGTGAGCACTTGGAGAGGGATCGAGCTAGCGATCGCGTGTCTAATGGGGCACCCTCTAACCACTGCGCGACACGCGTCCGTATTGTTGGTATGAATCCCAGTAATTCAGGTAGTTGCCATAGTTCCCCATTTGTTTCTGCAGTAAAGCTAGATAAGTAGTACTCCTCGCTATATGAAGTCGAGAGTTTTTCTCCAGTATCTTTGTACAGAAGTCTAACAATCTGATGAAAAGTCACTCTATCGTATGCTGATATCTCGTGAGGAAATCATGGGCTCTTTTTTGACCTTTGTTGCCAAAGTATATGTTACATCTGACCATGTTTTCGACTATTTCATGCTTGGCTTTTGGATCTTCCTTTCTATTAGTGGTAGCGTCTATGTAAAAATGGTGAGTGGAATTGTTGTTGTCAATTATACTAGTTTATGAAAGAACTTTACGTATACGGCAAGAAGGCCCTGGTGGTCAACATCGTTCGCTAGTACTTCTGTATCAGTTTGAAGAGCTCTAAGGAGGTCGATGAAAGTGAAACAAACTAAAAAGAGGTCTCCAAAGTTCGGTTTTTAATTGAGATTGCCACGAATGATCAGTGTCTTGCTGAATCAGCAGGCCCACATAAGTATTTCGGAATTTACTGTGACTAAAATTCTGGTGCCATCAGAGACGCGTTAGTTCGAGTTAAGGGCCCATATAGCCGGAAATTGTGTAGGACCTGCGATGCTTCCTAGAATAGGAGCAAAAGAATTCTTGTAAGTAAATGGCATATTACATCAAAGATGTGGCGCTTTTTTGGTTTTTTAGTAGCATTTTTCATTGCCTTGTGGTTGTGTTCTGCCATGTTAAATCCTTTTCTAAGGTGATTAATGGCTTCTTACATGTCGCCCATTAATCAGCTTTTTTTTCCATGACATCTGCTGAGAGCGAGATGAATGAAGAGTGATGAAAAGAGAAAAAGTAGGTAGACTGAGCTCAATTGTTGTCATGTAAAGACTCCTGTAAAGCAACACAACTCTGTCGTTTCGATAAAGATTGGCAATAAAGTTCTCAAGTTCCGGGTTAAATTTTTGAAAAAAAGTGCTGCTCAGTGGCTCACAAATGAGTGTGGGTCTTATTTTGGAAAGGAGGAGAGACATATCCATCGTTGCTGATCTCCATAAAAGCATTGCGATATTGGTGCCGACGAAATCATAGTGGAAATGAATAATGACCTTTTTTCTTATGTCTTTTTAGAATGGTCTTGTAACTGACGAAAGCTCAACGTGTGCCGCGCACGTTAATGTCAGCTTATGCATCGCAACTGATTTTCTGTATTTCAGTACATCTTTGGAGGAATTTGCAAATTCAGGCGCAAGTAAGCAACCACACGTGAATCGGTGACCCTAGGTTGGCTCGTCGTCTCTACGGAGGGACGTCTTATGACACTGGAACTGGCGAAATTTCCGCACTATTGTAAGCGTGAATAAACTGGGGGTTTCACGTTGCTTCAGTGGATGACGACATTTCGAAAACAGTCAACTATGGAAATAATTTTTGATCATCTATGTTTGTGAAGTTCTCATTCTTAAATCTTAAACTCCACCATCCCCCACCTCGCTCACGAGGAAAAAGGTTTTTTGAACTCAGGTGGTCGAGATCTAACAGAATTTTCGAACACTGTGACATCGGTTAACCCGTTCAAAACGGCCTGCACCTGTGGACACGATTGTTTCTCGCTGGACGAAACTTTTCTTTTACACCTTTATTGGTCATTAGGAAGCTAAGCCTTAAAAATTTTAATAATTTGCTTGGGATCTAAAAACGCTTCCTTATTGCGTTGGAGCAACTAAAATACAATCATGTTTCACACTGTGTTTTGTCTACGCTGCTGATGCCTGCCGATGGCTTTTTGCTGGATTTTTGGCAGTCATCGAAGCCAAAACTGGTTTGTAAAAAACTTTTCACAGAACGCTATAAGGGCAAGTACAACATGACGTTTTGTCTCGGAGTAATCACTTTGTCGCTTTAACTTCACAGCGGATTTATTGGTAGTTAATTGTAGAGTTCAAATGTTAGAGAAATTTCTTGCTACGATAGGACAAAATATCACAAAAAAACTATTATAAAGGTGTTTGGAGCAAGGAGAACACCACCTGCCAAGAAATTCCTCGGTCTATATGAGGAAACATGTCCTTGCAGAAATCAAAATTTTGCGATCAAAACAAAATTATTCCAAGTAATACTGAACTTCATTTTTTACGTTTTTGTAGCCATTCGATAGCTTGAAAAAAATCTTATTTCTATTTTATCGCATTGAAGTTACTTTAAAAGTTGAAACTTGAGAGAAATACAAGGAATGGTCATGAGATTAATTAAAGGAACATGTAGAACATGCAAAATCAGTGAGCATGTGCAATGGCAAAGGTTGCAACGTCAAATACTGTTCATAGCAAAGTATAACTGGATATGTAAAATTTATTATGAAGCTTGTTTTTGAAGCAAACTTCTACATATGTTTTACTGGCGAGAAGATTATGACGCATGAAGTTCTTTGCGGTTATCCGGCAACAATTGTTTAATCGACCTTATTCGCTGGACAAGGAATTTTTATAAGGGCGTTAGTAATCATTCGAAATTTGATACTCTGCCTACCCAGATCAGATACAGATACTTGCTCAGTTTTCCAAAACACTCTTCTGTAATACTTTGAAATCCGAAATAAAATTAAGTTCAACACTCGCCGCGGGTATCCATTTTTATCACGTGTATAATTCGCTAGAAGCAAAAAAAGCATTGAACGTGTAAAGAGAATCTCGTACTATCCGAGTCAAAATCGTTATATCTAGAGCTTCTTTCAAGGCTGAAAAAGTTCCTAATTGAAACTTTGCATCTCAGATGTCTAACGCGTCAGGGAACCGGTCGATGGGTCCGCCCTGTCCGCAAAGTACGGTAAACAGGCCACCGAAATGAGAATCTTGATCTTATTTTACCTGCTAGACTGCAGTGAAAAGGTCTTTCTAGGAAAGGAGCACAAAGTTGAAGTCACTGATACTTACGATAACACACAATTCTTAATAATTTAAGAAAGAGCTGTTCCCGTCACGGTATGGAACACAAATGTTTTCGTTCTCCTACAGCGTCATCAAATTGGCTTTTCTAAAAAACAAGCACTTTTTTGAATTCATCGCGATTTGTGTTATCGAAAGTGTAGTAGCAGTCTAAGGAAGGAGTTTTCTCCACCGAGATATAAGCGCGTCAAAAAGCGCGTGGTTCTTTTGAATGCTATAGCGCTATAAAAAGACCTCTCCAAAAAATAGCCACGTGGGGCATTAGCCAGAGATTTAAGCTTTACTAACACACCTGTGAATAATTCTTGTCCCAGTGAATGAGCTCGAATATTCATTTATCTCCAGATAACCGAAAAGAAACAGTATTGCTTTCGCTGTAATTAGCTCGTTGTTAAATATCACAGTGGGTTTTGCTGACAATTACAGAGTGAAAATTATTATCCTAAGAGGAATTTATTGCTGCGAAAAGATTAATTATCGTTGAATATTGGTTCTAAAAGCGTATTTTTAGCAAAAGGAGCGCCCTTTTTTTCTAAAATTCCGCAATTCTAATTATGAGGCTACGCCCTCGGAATAAAAGTGCATTCTCAGCTATGATATCATATTTCTTCCGAGAAAATACATTTGTAGTAAGCTGTCGGCGTGACCTATGATTCCTTTACGTAAATTTTAAACTCTCCAAGGCTGTTGTAGATTTCCTCTTTAAAATATTTAGTAATCAAAACATCAATCAACAACAAATTATTTTTCCTTTTATATCAACAGTGGTAAGCAATTTACCCTTGTTTCGCTTAATTTCCACTTCCTGCAATCAACAAGTAGTGTTTCCTGTTTATCCACTGGACTACTGACAGAATGGAAATTTCAGCATTCGGCTCGTTTGTAGGAGAGCCGTGTAATTCGCTGTATCAACGAAAGAAAAGTACGCCTTGCACGCGGGATAGCTAGATCGTTGTTTAAACTTGACAGTGGGTTTCATTGCTAGCCATATAGTAGGATTTGAACACTGCAACAGTTCATCGTCACGAAAAAATAGCATATTGCAGAGGAGATTTCCATAGGCATCTCCAAGTATAAAACGCCCGCATGTCTCAACAATCTCTTTTTCAATAGTAAAACAATACCATTTGGAAATGAACATCTTTCCATCTTTTAGTACTCATTCTTGTCGGCCACATTATGAGAGTGAGACCATAATTCCCCACTCATCATTTATTCGATGATCATAGATGAATAAGCTCTACAATCAACTCCCGAATATCGGTCAAGCACCGTTCGTAGAAGTCGATTGAATTCTTGCGCTTGAACCTTACGTGTCCTGTAATACCTCTCATCGCCGTTGAAGAATAGGGTAGAATTTTGGGTGGCACCACGTTCTATTAACGCACCAATAATCTCTTCATTGATGATCTTTTGATGAGAACGGGAGGCAATACAATGCTGACTGGAGTTTTGAGGACTTCTCCATTTTTGGAGCTTGAAATGGACGAATCCACTCGCAATTCTTTCAGTGGATCACTTCCAAAGGCGCACCTCCGACGACAGTGTATTTTGCTTCACAGTAATTAACAAACAAAAAGTATGCAGTACACTTACAAGTTTTCCTAGAGAACGGTTGTAGCTTTTGCAGAGAGTCCTTCTGTAGACCAGAAGTACTCGACTCCTTTTTGTACATATGAAATTTATGTAATTCGTAAAAATCAACAAATTTTACGCGTCCAAGCGGTGGAAAAGGAGAGGGATACCCATGGGAAGTAGCTAGGCGGATCAAGTGCGTGGTATCCTGGTGGACGGCCATAAGTATCTGTACGAGGCCGTATTGAAGTTATTTTGAGAGTTGAAACTTGAGAGAAGTACAAGGAATGGTCATGAGGTCAATCAAAGGAATACGTAGAACGCTCAAAATCTGTGAACATGTGCAATGGCAAAGGTTAACGTCAAATACTGTTCATAATTAAGTATAAGTGACTATGTTGCAAAGAATATCGGTGGCATGAATGCAACAAGTCTGCTCTATTGTACTATTTGAGCCCTAACTCTCAAAGATCACTAATAACCCCAAGATTTGAATTTTTCTGTTTGACCGCTCCTAGCGGTGGCATGATTTTATAGATAAACCCAGTGATATAGAGTGACGTGCAAAACTTTTGTGTCAGGCGCAACTCGAGCCCGCATCTTACTCTAACCCGCTGCACTACCGACGACCGTTTTGCCACAACTCTTTCTACGCTACAACACATCTATCTGGCAGGACCGTCAGCGGTTTGGCTCAAGTAGTCGGTATCAACACTAACACGGTCAAATAAAAAGAATTTTAGCTGGTCGTCCAATGCGCAATATCTATAATGGCAGCGTGACTGGGTTCAGTGCCGCTCGACCACCTGGGCCAAACCGTTATCATATAGATGCAATGTAGCGTGGAAAGAGTGACGGTAAAACGAGTATCGGTGGTGCAGAGGGTTAAAGCACGCGAGGCCGGTTAGAGTGAGACGCGAGTTTGAGTGTCGCACGACGCGAAAGCTTTGTACATCACTCCACATCACTGGTTAAGTCCGAAAATCATTTAACTTATCGATGAGCCGGTTTCGCATGCAATATCATTATAATTTTGACCAGCTATTTTTTTTCTATGTCCCAATCTCTGTAATTATTCTTGGACCTTATATATAATGAAAACTGTCAAAACTTGGAGATCTTAATGCAACATCCTTCCTACAATTCATTACATTTGACGGAATACCAGGACAGTATGATTGCGCAGTATACTAACGTTTCTCTTCACACATAAGACTATACACGTTCCAAGAATTATGTGGAGTGCAGAGTAATTTGTAATGTATCAAAATAAAACAAGAAACTGGAAAATTTTTTTTATAGACGTTCATGAATAGCTTAGTCAGTTAAGTAGAAAATCATCAGATTATACACATTTCTGTAAACAAGATGTAAATTAGCATATTTTTGTGACCAAAGTTTTGAAGGTCTGATGGCGATAGATTATTGTTTTGTCACTGCTCAATTATTGTATATCTTTAGTTCAAAATTATAATCGTAATGTCTAAGAACGTGTTAACTGTTTGGTAAAGGCCCATAGAGAACCATGGGTGAGGCATAGATTTGTAGCCGAATTAGTTGAACTTTTACACTTATTGTTTCGAGTATTTTCTTAAGACCACGCTCAAATTTCAACATATCTCATAATTATTATTAAAGCCGACATTTTATGTAGTCTGTTGATGGGCTCTTGTATAGCCCGATACACGGTTTCAGCAGTGATGTGTTTCACTTGACGGCAATGTAAATAGTTCGTCATCGCCTACTCTTAGAATAGGGGACTGGAGCACCCCTGGAGTATGTGCTAAAGACGAAGGGTTGTGCACGATAAGGTCGAAACACTTGTATCAGGCTGTACAAGAGCCTAATAACAGACCACATAACATGCTAGTTCAAATATTAATTGTGGGATATTTTACACTTTTATTTGTGCAATATGTCCATCCTGTATTGCCGCACAAGAAGATTGGGCTTTTTCTGTTGACCTTTCTGGCTATGTTTGGTGCAATTTTTGTAGGACTTCATGAAATTCCTAACATAAATTTCTGCAGTGAGATATAGTTGTAAATTAAAAGCGTAATATTGCATAATTCTTACTACTGTGACTATCATACGAAGGCTTAGCTAAGTACTTGAATCGTCATCATAGTCTGAGCCTCTTCGGCAATAGATAACTTCTATCTCATAATTTGGAGTCATTAAGGAATGAAATGCTTTTTTATGCAAAAAAAGAGCCGAACAGACTTCGTGGCGAAGATCTCACTGTCATTCGTTCAATTCATGCCCCACTTATTCAGCTCTTTCATTCGAAATGACAAACAGTCGCTGTTTCCCAAACAGTGGATTTTTTCTACAAGTCGTTTAGTATTTTTTTTTGCACAGATAGCTTCGACAACCTTCCTCAAATGTCTCCATTCGAGTGTTATCAAAAGAACTCTTAGTTACGAAAACCCACTACTTCGCTATCAGTTATTATGCATCGCTTATATATTCTCCTGCGGGCGCACATGTTAGAGTTGCTCTGCGTCGCACACAAGGTCGATATTTCAATCTCGCGCTCAAGGGTCACCAAGCCATTCATCCCTCCTGGTTCGGTAAATTGCTACCTGACTGGTCGCAGACTTGCGTGGGAGGGTAAACAGCACTGATTCGATACAATGGGAAGCTACCGCGAGTCTACTGTAAAGGCCAGATATGCATTGAATCACGCAAACGAAGCTAGAAACTGGAGACGAATGCATGGCGCATCCTTCAGGGATTGATCAATGCCGAAAGTTTCATACTTATCCTGTATCATTATACAGTGTGCAATGAACACCTTCCTATAATCTGCGATTTTCAAGACAGACATCTAAGGATGCCGCTGCTGCTTTGTGCTCAATTTGAACTCACAACAAAAGAACAACGAATATTTGAACTTTGCCAACATCGTGAAATTGATCTGAAAACATTGCAAACAAGGAAAAATGTTTTTGTAAACTCAATTTGAGCAAACTTTGCCACTGTTTTCGCATAAACTTAGTAATAGCTCAGTTTTTAGTCAAATCAAAATGATTGAATTCGCCAAGGAATTCTCTCTGAAAAAAAAGCGGTCTGCATTTCATCAAATCCTCAGGGAGACACCATGCACTTGACTTCATTCAACCATCATAGAGGTGATGGAGTGCTTATTTGGCATAAACAATGACTTGCAAGCGGGCATATCCAAGAGTCAGTCTTTTTTTCATCCCGGCAATCTGTTGAGGGACGGGGTTTCGATAACTCAGGAAAAGTGATTGAGTGGGAGTGCATGTGTATTGCGAAGCTCTTTAGCCACTGCAGGCAACATAACCACATGGTATACGTTTGATTAAGAACACGTAGTCTAAATTACTTAGGCTGTTTTCGGAATTTTGGAGGCTGGTGGCTAAGTGGCCAGTGATGCTCAACGCGGGATTGATCCGCCACCTCTCCTAAGACCCTCCAGCATTCAGGAACGAGCGCCGTACGCGATGTTCAAGCCTGGTTATCCTCGAAATTGTGGAACGTGCTCAACTAATTTTCTATGACGATCACGAAGAGAAAATCCCTATAAAGCAGTGAATGTGACGAAACGTATTGAATGCTCGAAGTGCTAGGATTCTTACAATGGAAAAAATCTGAGACAGTTTAGATTGAAATGTAAAATTTTTTTAACATTAAGAACACTTTCTCTCTACCCAAGCGAAATGAAGATCCATTCAAGGTTATCGAACGAAAGTTGGTTGATTGATAATGTCCATTTCACGGGAAAAAAATAGCAAATTATTTTTTACAGACTTTCAGCTATATAGAGAGTTGAAAGGTAATATCATAAGCGAGAAATCAATCTTGACGTATTCAACGATTATTCAAGAAATCGCATCATTCAGTGGCTTTGGCGCACTTGAAGAGCAGAGCGCTTCAGTTCAAACCGGTGGGGGCAGAGTTCACTACCCATAAAGTGGCCAACATTCTCGTGCTTAAGTAGTTTATTTAAGTTAAAAGCCTTTCTTGAATTTCTTCTCATATTCGCAAAAAAAAAACGCTTCAGCTCTCATGTTTTTTTAAGGCGAATGACAAATCATTCTGCATTATTCTCATCAAGATATTCAATAAATAGGTAATCTTCTGATTCTTCGTAACCCGATGCTCTTGCCCCATCGATTTGGCTAATTAGTAAGAATGTGATACTTTTTATATGAATGCCAAAAAATTAGTGCTGGGAGAATTTCACTGAAAACTTGTTACAAATTTCCTTTTCGTAATCAGGGGCAGACTTTTATTTACACCTACAAGAGATAAACAGTTTTAGCGAAGCAATGTCAGTTATGTCAACATCGCATGAATAATGAAAATAATGGGAGAAGGGCCATATTATAGGTATCGCTTGCATAGAACGCTCACAAGAATAAGTCACCATTAGCAGCACTTCTGACCTTATTCTGATGACCGAAGAAGATTGAAACACTCGAGTGATAGTCCCATCTGTCTAGTAGAGATTGCACAATTAGTTGGTCTTCATTCATTCTTTGATAAGACGGTTAAATCAAGAAGAGTTACGCAGTTAGTTGCTCTATGCTTCATTTTGTTAAGACGGATAATTCACAAGGAGCTAAGTACCGGTGGAAGTGCAGATTAACCTTGGTGAAGATATCGAGGTCTCTAGAGTGTCTCGATGTCAACTATCTTACTGATTTGGGTGATTTGTATTAATTTTTATATCTTGCGCACCACTAAAAATGCTTCAGATGCGAGTCTATGCGTTTGACATTTCGAGGAAAATTGTCGTTAAATTTATTGTTATGTTGAAAACGCATATCCACATTGACTTATCTGTATATAAATAAATAAATAAATAAATATACATAGACATATGTATATATATACATATTATTGCACTTATATACTATATTATATATATTATATATATATTATATATATGAAGCGTAACAATGAAATCAACTGTGTTCTACAATGTCATAGTTTCGAACAAATCTCTGTATGACCAAAATTGTGAATCAAATTCAATTTAGATTGAATTATTGTGTATTCATAAATATGCCTTTATAAAAAGGGGAAGCTCTCAGATTACTAACTTTGAGAAAGGTACTGTAGATCTCCAGCTGATAAAACGAAATACGAATAAAAATTAGTTGACTAAGGAGAACGAAAAACAAGAAAGCGAATGTTGTACGAGGTTAAAGACCACATATCCAAGTTCGGCAACTAGGATGAAGGAGAAAAAGGAAGAAAAGGGAAAGAGAGAGCGAGGGATATCCAGACACAAATGTTGAACAGGTGTTCAGCGAAACTTCAGCTAGTATGAGAAGCAGAAATGGAAGTATGAAAAAATTTGAAAACAGAGTGGAAAACTGAGTAAAAACAGAGAGAATGGTGAAAATGAATGGTGGTATGGGTAAGAGTAGCTTCAGCAACAATGATGAAATATAGTAGCAGGAAGTATATGCGGGAAGGGGGAACAGAATTGAGAATGAGGGCGAGACAGAAACAAAGAGAGATTAGGAAAAACAGCACTGGATCAAAGTAAAGCGAGTGGTGGAATTCGAAGATGATATGCATATGGAGATACGAAGTCCAGTATGAGAAATAGAAGAACGAAGACAATCGAAAGTAGACTATAAAGATAATCAAGGTGCAGCTGTATAAAAGGGAAACACAAAACGGAAGGTTCATCCTCCATATGCGGAAAGGTTAATGAAGTAGTGGGCTTCATTTATTTAGTCACGCATGAACAGAATAATAATTCACTCACTGTTTCCTCATCAGTAATTCACAGTAAAACATTTTCAATGTTGACTTAGAGGTTCTAGGACTTAGCAATAGAAGGTTTTTCTTTCTTCTTGTACATAAAATTTCTACTTATCATGGAGCACTGTCTCCTTCGACTTCGGCGTTACAATCAATCACACATTCTTTGGTGATTAACTGAGAGCACAAACCTCGCTTTTTTATCTTATTTTTCTTATCTATCTTCTTATCTTTATTTTTTATCGATCGCTTTTCTATATACTCGCTCAAGATGACATAATCTGATAAGGATATAACATGTTTTGAGCTGTTAGTTCTAGTGGCATACAGACGCCTGTTTCGTCCTATTGGGACTTATTAGTACAACCCTCCCGCTGTTCAGTTGATCCCCTGAGGTTAAATATCCTCTGCAAAAAAGTCGACGTCGAGTAAAAAAACTTGGGGAGATTTTTTACTCGGTGTCGATTACTTTATAGAGAATTATCAATCTCACGGGATCGGCTGAACCGAGGTACAGTGAGTCTGATAAGTCCCACTAAAATGAAATAGACGCCTGTATACGACTAGACCTAACATCTCAAAATGTTATATCTTTATTAGATTATATTATTGAAAGCACAAAAAAGAAAAGAATTTTACCTACTTTTTAGGCAAACGTTTCGAGGCTGCAGAGTAGATTGCTCGTTGATAAAACAAAATATCATCAGCGAACAATCATATCATCAATAGTCGTACTGTATGTAAGGAGAAATGCAGGGCGAGAAAATAATTTGAGTGATGCTCCTCCTCCCAAGATCCGCCTCGAACGACAATGAAGGTGACTAGCAAAGCGAAAACAACGACCTGTAATGCATCGACTTGAAATAGGCTCTGATGAAGCCCACGCGCGTCTAAATGTCGGTCAAAGAAATAAATAATCTCTTTATATCAACTTCATGCGTTTAATGCATCACCGAAAACTATGGGAAATATATACTCTCCTTGAAATCTGGGCTCTCAACCAGAATTTATGTCACAGTTTCAACAGAACGTAGTAACACACACTGAAGATCGCAAGATTCCACAGCCAAATCGGTTCCATTTTTCAAAATTTTCTCCACGTTAATTTTTCCGTATCTTCAGCGAAGGAAATGTCAAATACTCCGCACATATCTAATCAATATTTTTACTCGAACAATTAAAGGCGAGAAATTCTGATAAAAATTTTCCTGAAATATATTTTTAGGACGATGTTATCAGTTATTCTATACAAAGAGAGATAGCAATCTGAGTTGATGTGACTGCAAGTGATTATACGCAGCAAGTAGATGTGAGAGTGCTAAAAATAAAGTGGTCAAAGCACCATTTACCTTACTCTGATAAACGAAGTCCTAGCCAATATCAGAATACAGAATTTTTTTTTATCAAATGCAAGAGAAGGTGAGCCCAAATTATGTAACAATACACAGAGCAACCTGAAGGATATGTGAGGACACAGACCAACAAAACTCTCCATCTCTACAGGTATTTTTCAATTCCCGTAACGCATTTTTCATGAATGCATTTCTGCTACTTTTTCTCCAAATATATTTTGACTTTATTTAGGCAGGGAGAACATCCGGAAATTCCATTTGAGCCTATATTTTTCATTTTTTAACCAGACTTTTGGCTATACTCAACGTTCATACCCAACGCCATTTAAAAAGATTTGGTTGCATTATGGAAATGCACCTTTTATCAATATATGAAAAGTAGATATATTGCGAGATAACGAAATATGAAGCTCAGAGAGGATGCGTATGAAATAAAAACACAGGAATTATTATTGAACTCATTCGAGACGGATGCATCTCTGTGGATGCACGATTATTTACAGGCCTTTGTTGCTAGACAACCCTTTTCCCCAAGGCACTCAATAACCACTCGATAGCTCAAATTTCGGAATTTAAATACTCGCTTTCGTTCGGGAGAAGCATTCTTGATGCGCTGTGGCAATGGAAATAATATTACGTTTTACACTAGTGCACATTCAACCGGCTAAAGTCTAAAGATGGATTTTCATGAAAAGTTCACTAATCATTGAACGAGCTTAAACTTTGTTAATTTAGATACCAATGTTCAGATTTTGAAAAAGTCACCATATAACGCTGTAAAATCAAAAAGATGATCGCATTTCGCACTCCGGGTAGTAAGCTCGTCTTTAGTAGGTTTGTACTATTTTAGTTGGTAGTTTAGTTGGAAGTAAGACGACAATATTTCTTGGAATAACAGGACAAGTTTACACTACGAGAAACCTAGAAATTTCTCCGGAGCAAAAAAATTGTCTAATTAAATATTGAAAATTGCGCCTTTCCTTGGCGACATCTGAAATCGTTGCAAGTAGCGCGATTCCAGAGCCATGCATCTTCCGTTAAGTCAAACTCGGTATCTCGGCACCCGTAATTCATATCGCATTTTGCAGTTGAAATTGAATTGGAAAGTAGAAAATATTATTGCGATTGCAACCACAGCTCCAGCGTACTTTGAGTCGCTGAAGATTCGTATGCCCCAAATTAATCCCGTTGATATGTGAATGCTGAAAACCACCAATTACGTTGAATAACGGCTTGGGAAGAGAAAAAGTAAGACCCTCGTTGATGAAGCGAGTTTTATTAATTTTTTTCCGGTGTTATGTACACATGAGCAGTTCATCTTAAATTAAGCAAATTACTAAACGTTTATCTGTATTAGGAGAGCATGCGGCACAGTGATTAAAAGTGCTCTGCGTCACAAAAGTCGATGGTTCGATGTCGCGCTCATGGCTCACCAAGTCATCCATCCATCCGGGTTCGGTAAATTGGTACCAGATTAGTATCAGACTTGTCTTGGAGGAAGGCAGCACTGACTCTACCCAGCGGGAGGCCACCGGGAGTCATTGTTAGGACCACTTATGCATTCAATCACCTAAAACGAAGACAAAAATTGAAGGCAAATGCATGGCTCATCTCTTATGGATTGGTTATTGCTGAGAGCTTTATCCTTTATTATTTTGTATCCATTAGGCGAGGTTTTGAAAGGCTCCAAGTATGACAGTGAGCTAACATGTGCATTATAGCATGAACGATAAAGTGCACAATCAATGAGTTTCCAGCAATTTTCAGTGAATTAGCATTTTGAATCAGCAAATGAAACTATGGTCGTGAAAATAGTGTGATTGGGCTTATGTGAAAGAGAAAATGCACTGAATACATCATGGTGCGTAAGTCTTTCTTGTCACACGCCTTTAAGCGAGTCGTTATGAACAATACTTCAGCAGATAGATGAAAAAAAATTCAGTAATAACACGTCACAAATCATTTTATGAACGGAAACGAGCAGAAATCTAATAAATGAAGGGAAATATAGCTGTCTCGTGGAAAGCTAGACCATGTGGACAAAACTGATGAGATATTAAACGACTTTCCTTCAACCGCGACATAACTAATCAAGCATGATTTCTCTGTTTATATGCATTACCACGAAGTTGTTGATGAAAACTTAAGTTGGCTTGCGTTCTGATGCGCTTATTCTTCGTCGAAACCGATGATTCGAGGTGACTGTCCTCGGTCGGTCATGATTGTGGATCTTCGTCTTCGTTTCGTCGAGTTAAACCTTCTTCAGTGGAGCACGGCTCCAACAAAAGGCTTCACTCTACAATTTTCTTTTTCACAGGAGGAATAGATTAGATTAGCATAGCAACTAATCAAATAGTACACGTTATGTCCTGCATATTAGGAGTTTGCCGGGTAAGGTTCGCTGTTTGAAAAGGTGGAATTAAAGTTCCACTCATTTGAAGTGAACGCGGTTTTGCAATGAGAGCGAACAATAGTGAGCGATCGGCTCGAATCTTGATTCTGAGAAGGAGAAAACGTGTAGAAACGTTAACCAGTCATCCTTCACCTTTAAGCTTAATCGACAAAGGATTTTCAGATCAGAATGGTAATCACATAGTTTCTTTATATTCGACTATTTTTTGAGAGTTTGCTTACAACAATACGTAATCAGCCAACATATCATAAACCTTTCATGAGGTCTGTTTTGGCACTTAGATAGTGCTAGATGAATGTTTAGGTCTTTCAGCCTCATCAGTTGCACGGTGCCCTTTGTTTCAGTCGATTCTTTGGAAAGAGGATATATCCCTTACGTATAAAGCTTATAAAATAACACTGCACGTTGGGCTATCTCTTCACCTTGTGAACAGTGTAAATATTGAGGTGTGAATTCCTTTATATGTAGGGGTAAATCCCCTTACAAGGAACCGATTAAACCGAAAGGTACCGTGCTACTGATGAGGGTGAAAGGCCGAAACGTACGTCTGGCACTGTGTAAGTGCCATAACAAACCTCACGAAAGGCTCAAATGCCACCATCGCAGAATCAAAAGCTCTCGCTGAAGAACATTCATACCTCGTTAGTTAATCTTTTTATCAAACCAGAGGTCTGTAGATGGTCTATCCCAATTGAAAGTTAGCGTTCTCGAACAGAAATCTGAAACACCTGTGCGGCTGGAAAGAAAAACGGTGAGAGTTTGAAAGAAGCCTTTTATTGTGCGAACAGAAATTTGTTCATCAGGTTTTTCCTGATATTGACACGGCGTTTTACTGAGTAGATATCTAGTCAACACGACTTTTCTGGCTATGAAAAAGGTGAAACCGCCAGAGCGTTATTCATTAGTGCAATGAATACGTGTTTTGTTAACGACCTCGTGTCTGTTCATCATGTAGGGGCTGATTTACTATATTGAGGAGAAAGTTTCTTAACACCCTGAAAAATTCAAATTCTACCTTCGTTTCACACAGTATCGGTTATTATAAATTCATGAGAATATCTCGGGAATATTTTGTAAAAAACTCACACGGCGGCGCTAGTTATCAAATTCTAATTTCTCTTCGCATATCAAATGATGATGATGGACAAAACTGAGCTTCGAATTTTGATAAGCTATTGTTAGAAACGACAACCTTCGACAATAGATGCTGCGAAAGAGATTTTTGCTGCCGAAGGTAAAAACTATGAGTCATTTGACTCTTGCAAAGTGGTGCAAGCGATTTGAAAGCGGTGATCTCAATCTCAAAAACCAACTCCGTTGATTCGTCGTAAGCACTTAGCATGTCAGTCTCATACCAAGTACCGCAAAGAAGACTAAGAAAAAGTTTGATGAATTGAGGGGAGTCGAGATCCTGCTGCACCCAGCCTACAGTTTAGATGCTGTTCCGTAGGATAATGGCGTTTCCGCTCAATGAAACATTTTCTACGTAGAGACCGATTGGAGACATTCGATCAGATTGAAGAAGCATGTTAGGAGTTCTTAATTCAAAGCCCAAAGAATGGTATGTCGAACAGATCCGGATGCTTGTAGATCGTTGATAGAAGACCTTGGATAATAATGGCCTTCGTTTTGAAGAATGTATGTTGTTGACCTTGAATGAATTTATCCATTAACTTTGATTTCTCAGCAAGTGTTGAGAAACTTTTTTCTAGACCTAGTTCTCAATTGCTGCTTTCAAAGAGGTGCTATAAATATGAGGAACTCATAACTACTTCTTTAGCTTTTTCATAAGATAAAAGGACACAACAAGAGCCTCGAAGATGCACTTAACAATTAAGCTACTGGCAAGGGTAGTCGTGGGTTTGAAAAAAAATTTCAGGTTATGAGTTCTGCCTGCTCATCAGCATTATTGTGTATGTGCTTTGCACTATTCAGTGGAAACGACGATTAGCAGCACCATTTTCGCTCCAGCTCAGCAACCGCTTTCCTTGATACTTACGTATATCAATGGACAAACAGCTTTCATCGAACCAAATCCATTTCCGTGTTCTGGTACGCTTGCAACTAATCTTCATTTGATGACCACAGAACCTAGCGCGAACAACTTTTCAGTAACAAAAAAGCTGCTACTATTATGCACGCATTTATTGTTCTGACACTTTTCGCTTTTATGGACACTTTGTTGCTCCATCTTCACACTTTTTTTTTCCTTTGCGGATCCCAATAATTCTAGTATTCAGTTTGTTTGTTTGTCATCTTCTTAAACGTCGTAAAATACTGGTTGAGCTAGTCTCCTTGCAATATCGGGATAGCCCAGCTGTGGCGTTCCATAGGGCGGCAGTGGTTGACTGCCGTAGAGAGTTTGAGGGTGGAGCCCGGCTCCAAGCGTACCGCGACGAGTATCGCAACCACTCGGCCACGGCGCCCCCATATTGCTTTGAATAACTTGACATACCAATTTATCCCTGAAAGTTTTGGAACTATCAGATACCTGGGCGAAAAGATCTTAGAAATGTTTGAGAGAACAAAAATTGTTCTCTTAGCTCTTATCAAAAGTATGATTAGTGCGAAAGTACTAGTTACACTAATCGTTCTCCCGGATAGTCATATTTCAATATAGAGAGAAGCGATCGGGCTAATCACACATACCGTTTTGAACTTCAGTATTGCTGGGATTGCCGATGCCAGCACGCCGATTTAAATTTCGCGCCATGCCCGGTCATTCCATTCTGTTGGGTGACCGCGCGCGGCCGCACGCGGCGTGCATCCCCAAGCCGTTCAAACCGACGTCAGCTCACGTAAGCCGCGCTCGATCCTCTCCTCCCGTCCAGTCGAGGTTTGTGTTTAATTACTCGTACCATCGTAATCCTTTATTATATCACTTTAGTGCTATCCTAAAATTGTCTAACATGTATCAGTGCTGCTGTTACCGTTTATTTCATGCTAGATCTCCAGTTGTCCTGATTTTCTTGCTCAATTAGTGTTATCACTGCATCACTATTATCGCATCATTGTTTGTGATTTCTGAATTTAGCTTGCATGGCATTATGATTGACGGTGGAAAACCTTTTTGGCTTTCGCGTGCATCCATTTGGATACAGCGACTACCGCGCTGCGTGCGAGAGAATCATTGGCGCGCGTCCCACCCCATTGAGTAGTAAAACTTAGGTTTCGAGGAAACGTTATTGTGACTGAATGATGGAACAGTGCAGAAGAGACTTCTACAGGGGATCAGTTAGTGAAGAGAAACGGCAGCGTTTTGAAAACTCCTTGTTTTCGATAGAACGAATCACATCGTCGCGAAGAGAACATATATTTAGCTGATACGGGCATGGTAAAACTGGCGTCAGTAGTGCGACGGGTTAGAGTACGCGCTCCTGGATAGAATGAGATGCGAGTTCGAGTAACGTCTGACGCAAAAGCTTTGCACATCACTCTACATCACTGGGTATATCTATAACATCATACCACCGCTAGATGTGGTTAAAATAAAAAAAAATCTATTTGATCATCCACTATCTAACATCTGTTAGCGTGACTGGGTTCACTGTCGGTAGCGACGACTACCTTGTGCCGTACCATTGGCGGGTCGTTGCTAACAGATGGATGCGTTGTAGCGCAGAAAGAGTGGTGGCAAAACGGGAGCCAGTAGTGTTACGGGTTAGAGCACGCGCTCTTGGATGGGGTAAGATGCGGATTTGAGTTCCGTCTGACGCAGAAATTTTGTATGTCACTCTACATCACTGGCTATCCAACTGATATATAATATTTCTTCCCTATTCTGTCTGTGTTTTAGAGTCATTCGATATCCCGGGAAATGTCGATCATAGTACTAAACTTGTTTTGTTATAAGACTCTTCTAGTATACTCATTGATGTAGAATGTTTTGCAAAACAATTACATCAGGTGAGACTTGAACCTGAATTTTGCTCAATCCGAGACGCGTGCTCTATCCAGTGCACCACCGACGCC
The DNA here is from genome assembly GCA_019055375.1 of Parelaphostrongylus tenuis. Taxonomy (NCBI): domain Eukaryota; kingdom Metazoa; phylum Nematoda; class Chromadorea; order Rhabditida; family Metastrongylidae; genus Parelaphostrongylus; species Parelaphostrongylus tenuis. The sequence goes on from JAHQIW010000337.1 coordinate 157,545, forward strand.
TGTTTTGCCACCGCTTTTTTCGCTACTCTTGTAGTACTTTTTATTCACGGAAAGAATACGACGTTCCTGTTTCGAAATAATTTGCCCGATGCTTTAACTTCAAAGCGTATTTGCTAGTATTTGAGGCATAGAATTTTGATTCTAAAAGCTTTATCGCACTAGGAGATGAAATGTAACTAGAGGAACTTTACAAATAGCGTGCTTGTGTTGCTTTCCCTTATTACCAAGGAGAGTTTTTTACTCGACTATCAGTAATCATTCGATAATTTGACAAGTAGAAATCCCGGTACTGTGCTCGGTTTCTGGAGGCATCTTACTAATGGGCTGTGCTAACGAAAAAAGGATTATGTCACGCTTTTGAGGTAGTTATCTCATTTTCTGAACTTCGTTTCGCTTTTTTTGTAGTTATATAATAGGTTGAGCAAAAAGCTCTGGGAAGATTTAGAAAACTTTATTTTTTGACATCCTTGGGTCATTTTTATTCATACTTTCACATATATTTATTTATCGCATTATTCAGCCCCAGAATGCTTATTGGGGGCCCCGTGGCCAAATGGCTGTGATGCACGTCACGGCTGCGCAGACGAAATCTCGCCCTTAACACTCTCCGGCTGTCAAGAACGAACTCCCTATAGAATGCTATAATCAAGGTGTCCTTGAGATTTTAAGGAGACGTGCTCAGCCATCATTCTACAACGCTCAAGAGGAAAACGGAAAAACGAATTAAATGATCGAAATATTGGGACACACAAAAAACCACTGTGAAGGCGGATGATTTGCGTTAGTTTATCCGCCACTGCTGAAAAAGGTTTCAACAACTTTCAAGGTCATCGATAAGGTTAATGCAAAGTCGACCATAGGCAGACGGTAGCGAATCGAAGAGGATAGTTTTCATCTCGAAGACACCCTCTCTATGGTCATCCATCTGTTTAGATGAAAGTTTGCAAGTCTTTTGATTTTTCCAGAAATTGCAACAACAAAAAATAGTGCATAAACAAATAAATGAATTCATTCAATTGAAGAGATACTTAAGTTGATTAGATCAACAACCATAACACTAAACAGAAAAGTTTATTACAAATTCTAAAATTGCCTTTTTTGTCCTCTATACTATACATTTACGAAGTCGCTTGCACAAATTCCCAACGAGGCCCCCCCCATGTTTCCACCGTATTTCGTCCTCAAGCGCGTGTCAAAGCCGTACACTAGTGTAACGAGTAGCCAAGATTTTTTTCTCCAGTATCGACCACAAAGTAGAAATCTATTGAGCTGGGATCCGCTGAGTTTGACGGCCAATTGTCATTGCGCTTAAAGCTTGGAAACACCTCTTGACAAATGTCAATCGTTGAGCGGGCTGTGTGCGCAGGAGCTCAGACCTGCCGAAGCCTAAATCTTTCGGCGCAAAAGTATTCAGTGGCCCAAAGCTTCAGTACGCCCCGTAAAACTTGCTTTTGATAGCTGGCACCGTTGATTTTGGCGGTCCTGTTTATGAAAACCAACGGCGTGTCCCGCGGTGGCGCAAATGCCGGCCTAGACCATCACAAAGGCTGGAAAATTACAGTCGTCCATTGTTTTTGATGCTGTGCGCTTCTACTGACACTTCTTCAGAAAATGACATCGGTTCTGACGGTTGTGAGTTGATTCCACCGTGAGTATCTTCTCATCCGTAGAAAGCACCTTTGGCAAAGGAACCATTCGGTAAGCCTTTAGAAGCCGTTTTCATTTCAGCTTTTTGTCCAGATCGTGAACACAAGCGTTCCTGTAACTGAGTAGCTTGTCATTTATTGCTACTGTTAATATTATAGTTATTAACTGTTATAACTTGCATCTTCTCTTTGGTATAAACTACAGATCAAACGTTTGACTCTAATACTAAAAGGTTTTCATTACATGTTCATATGCTTTTCGTGATTTAGCGAAGTAATAGTTGAATTGCGCAGGCGATTTGAGACATAATTCTATCTTGAATATTACAACGCTATGAAAGGATCTTTTGAAAAAAAATCAGCTACGTGATGCTGTGGCCGGAGATTTAAGCTTTCGATTGGTTACTAACACTCCTATAGAGAGTTCTTGCCTAGCAAATGAGATCATTTTTCATTTGTCGCCTCATAATGAACAGAATCCTCTCAGAATTAATTTAAAAACCATCGTATCAGTGCCAAACTAACAAAATACGAAATTACCACAACTTTCCCCGCACCCTGTATGGTACCCGAACTCATGCAGATTCCATCTCTACGATTAGGACAAATCACGCAACCCTTGGTTTCACACAAACGATTGCAAACCGGTTAGCATTCTAATGTATTTAGTAAAATTTCTACGAAATCGGAGTTGCCCAATGACTGTTCTAAGATATCATCCAATCGTGGGACTTACTTTGTTCGGTACTAAAGGGTACTTCCACGGCTATCTGCTTGCTTGAATATGACATACTTTATTTTCGGCATGGGGGTTTTTTTTCTCGTTCCACTTTCATGCCAGTGAACGTTCTTGCTGGATAGCTGCCGCCGTTGATTTTGACGTTCCTGTTTATGAAAACCAACGGCGTCTCCGCGGTGGCGCAAATGCCGGCCTAGACCATAACAAAGGCTGGAAAATTACAGTCATCCATTGTTTTTGATACTGTGCGCTTCTACTGACACTTTTTCAGAAAATGACATCGATTCTGATGGATGTTCTTGCTGTTGATAGCTGGCACCGTTGATTTTGGCGTTCCTGTTTATGAAAACCAACGGCGTCTACCCGGTGGCGCACATGCCGGCCTAGACGATCGTAAAGGCTGGAAAATTACAGTCATCTATTGTTTTTGATACTGTGCGCTTCTAATGGCACTTCTTCAGAGAATGACACCAATTCTGACGGTTGTGAACTTATTTTCACCGTGAGCATCTTCTCATCCGTAGAAAGCACCTTTGACAAAGGAACCATTCGGTAAACGTTTCGCAAGCCGTTTTCATTTCAGCTTTTTTGTCCAGATTGTGAACACAAGCGTTCCTGTAACTGCACAGCTTATTATTTATTGCTACTGTTTGTATTATAGTTACTACTGTTGTAATTTCTTCTTCTCTTTGGTATAAACCACAGATCAAGCGTTTGACTCTGATACTAAAGGTTTTCGTTACATGTTCATATGCTTTTCGTGATTTTAGCGAAGTAATAGTTGAATTGCGCAGGCGATTTGAGACATAATTCTATCTTGAATAATGCAACGCTATGAAAGGATCTTTTGAAAAAAATCAGCTACGTGGTGCTGTGACCGGAGATTCAAGCTTTCGATTGGTTACTAACACTCCTATGAAGAGTTCTTGCCTAGCAAATGAGATCATTTTTCATTTGTCGCCTCATAATGAGCAGGATACTCTCAGAATTAATAGAAAGAAACCATCGTATCAATGCCAAAACTAACAAAATACGAAATACCACAACATTCCCCGCACCCTGTATGGTACCTGAACTCATGCAGATTCCATCTCTACGATTAGGACAAGTCATGCAATCCTTTGTTTCACACAGACGATTGCAAAAAATTTCTACAAATTTCAGAGTTGCCCAATCACTGTTCTAAGATATCATCCAATCGTGGGACTTACTTTGTTTGGTACAAAGGGTAGTTTCACGGCTATCTGCTTGCTTGAATGTGACATACTTTATTTTCGGCATGGGGGTTTTTTTTCTCGTTCCACTCTCATGCCAGTGAATGTTCTTTCGTAACCAGTTTGAGATGAACGTCTCTCGTGCTAAATGTGGAAAATCCTTTCTTTTTTCTTTCAACGTGCAAACACTTGTTGCTGTTCGGTACATGTTTCAGACAATCGCTCTTTTCCTATGTAAGGGATGAGCAGAGAAGATGTACACTTGCAAGTTTTTGTTGCATAACTTTCGATACCGAGTCGGTATTCAGAAATGTTACTCCACTCCAAGCTTGTACAGCAATACTATATTATAGAAGGTGTTGAAATGTGCAACTCTACCCGTTTTCATCAGAAATGAAGTAAATGATGTTTGATTATTGAAGGTAATGGTTTTTTTTTTTCCGTTTGGTCACACGGAATTAGAAACCGATCCCTTTCTTTGAACAAAAACTTTTCATAAGAGGTTATTGATCATTCGAAAGCATGAATCTCTTTCTAGCGAAGTTCGTGGTCGTATCTTGAAAAGGCCCTTTTACAACGCTGCAAACTTTGAAATAAAAATTATGTTTCACATCGGCCGTCCAATTCAACGGTTACTTCGTTGAAAAGCGCGAAAAGCAATAAATACGTGTAGAGGAAATCTTGTATTATCAGAGTCATACGTTTAATCTGAAGTTTCTATCAAAGCGGAGAAAAAATTCCTAATCAAGTAACAAAAATCGCGCTTCACATGTGATCCGCTATTGGGGCTACTGGTCAGTGATTGCAACAACCTCCCCCTTCTCCCCCCCCCCCCCCCCCTCATCCACACCTCCCCTCCTCGCACCCGCGTATGCGAATTAATCTTAGTTCCCCTGCTGAACTGAAGCGAGAGGTCTTTACAGAAAATATGCAAAGCGCTGGAATGGTTAAATCTTTCGCTATCGAATGATTACTGATACTCTAAAGAGCTTCGTTCTGCGAGACATATGAGAGTGGGAAAGGCAAATATTTCCCTTTCGCTGAAGCGCTATAGAAAGGGTTTCTCAAAAACAGCTAAGTATGACGTTATCCAAAGGTTCAAGCTTTCGAATAATTACTGACACTTTTAGGAAAATTTCTTATCCAACGAATGAGAACAGTCTCTAATTTGTGTTGAAGCTAAAAGCTGGGTTTCCAATTTGTGTTGTCAAACGGAAAATCGTCAAAATTTCGATTGTGTTAGATTCCTTCCATCTACAGTGATCAGTACCACAATTTTATTTGCAGAATCAAGACGAATGGAACGTGTAATAATGGCGACGAAATCCACATCGAAATTTCGCGGGAAAGAAGATGGAATGTGTATTAAGGCGAGGAAATTAGAAAAATTCATCTAGAATTCTTTTCGAGATAAACGAAACAAACGTTTTCTCTTACCTCGTTCAGTTCCTCAAGGCTTTACGTTTTTTGGTTAAAATATTTTTAAAAGTCATCGTTACTTACTAAACTTTTCGAATTCTGAATGCGCAAGAACTGCCTCTGAGTTCAACATGCCACCTTCACAGGAAAATTGTGCTTAGCTAAGAATAATGTTCTTGAGTTTCTAATTCAGTAGATCCATAGAAGTAAGAACTATATATTCTTATTGGTTAACTTTCGAATATCCATTCATTCAATTTACACGACCTGCCTATCGCAGAACTTTTTTTATTGGATTCGTTTTTTCGCATTCATCTCCACAAAGGTCTTGGTACATTTTACGTCCTGCTTTGGCTACCACTTGAGATTTCGTATTCGTAATGAATGTGGTGGAACACTGGTCAAGACGATTTTCCTTGCAATCTTGAAGGTTGCTGGGCCTTTTGGAGCATTTTACGCCGTGCTTCGGCTGCCACTTGAAGATTCAGTGTTCTTTATAAGTCTGGAGAATGCTGGTCGAGATTTTTTTTTGCAGTTTTGGAGGCTGACAAGCTGAAGCGTTCGTGGACATTCAACTGGCTGGTTGCAAGGAAGTTTGGAGACGAGAACTCATTAGGACCTTGCTTATCACCTTGCCCCTAATGTACATCATCATTAACCACTGCTGTGTCCCCTCTACCTCAAAATAAACAAACAAAATAAGTCACAGCATCGGCTGTTTTTAAAATTCCGCAATAAACATTCAATCTAATTTCTTAATAATGTTTGAAACCTTAACCGAGTTTGGTATGCCAGGGTCATGCACGCGTTTATCGGAGGTCTCGCCCTCCTCGTGAGTGACCCACGCCCCACATTCAGTCCTACATTGTAGTAAAGAGGGAGGCGTATGTGGTGACAAACGGAGCGCGAGACCTCCGAAACGCGTGTATGACACTGGCGTACCAACCTCGCGTAAAGCTTTAAACATTCTTCAAAAAATAGATTGAATGTTTATTGCGAGGTTTCAAAACGATCGATGTCATGGATCAATTTTGTTCTGCCAGCCGAGATGCATCGACTAAGAAGAGGTGATAGCATAGTGTCATTGTACACTGTGCCGTCACCACATACGCCTCCCTTTTTGCTACAGTGCAGGGCTTAATGTAGGGCGTGGGTCACTGACGAGGAGGGCGAGACCTCCGAAACGCCGCGTCTATGACCCTGGCGTACTAATCTCGGGTAAGGCTCTAAACTTTCTCCAAAAATCAAAATAAGTCAAATTGTTGTTGAAGAACACTGAACGTTTCGACGGACTTCTTTAACAAAATCTGAAACAAAAGAGCACAAGTTTCATACTGTGTAAATGTGTCATCTGTTCAGTTCTAATGCATTCAGCACCTTTTTCTATTCAACCAGTGTAGATTTTTATTTATTTCTTCGTGATACCATTTGAGGATAGTGATTGTCTTCTTTAAGCTAAACACGAGGTGTTACATTTATATTTATTCAACAGCTGACCTTTCGGCAGTTCGCCTTTTTGATGGCACGAACATAAAACCTTAGCGCAAAAAAATTTGAAAGCGTTCTAGTTTAATACGACCAATCCAACTATGAACCGTAGGGAGGAATCCCTTGTGATATGATACCCGTGATATGAGTCATACATAAGACTATTCTTTGATGGGTAGGGTGCATTACGAGCCTATGTGATTACCTTCCGGTGATCTCCACTTGAATCATTTGAATGGAAGAGTAAAAAAAGCGGTGAGTAGGTTGAAAGTTGACTTTGTCCCTGATGCGATTGAAATATAGGTCAAAAAATTTTTTCTACAGGAGTAACGGAGGTGTCTGACTGATTGGATCGCAGAAAACAGCGACCTTTTCAGGCTTTGAAGAAGGCGAACTGCTGAAACGTCAGCTGTCTGAATAAAGATTAATGTAACACCTCGTCTTTGGCTCAAAGAAGAAGATCAGAAATTATATTGAAGCATGCTGAGATTAGTAGACAGTCGGTCTTAGGAATCATTAGTGATGGTTCGAATTTTCTTGTAGTGAGACATCGCTCGGGCAAGAAGTGTTTCCAGTGAAAGCCTACACAGGCACAACGGATATTGACCCACCACAAAAATCCACCTATAATCCAAAAATGGTTATTCAAGCTACAGCGGACGATAATTTTTGAAGATTATGAATACATTGTCATGGTACGTATTATTAGCCATTAATTTTTGGTTTTGTCTTTTCCTTCTTCTTTAGTGTTCTTTCATAAAAAATAAGTTTATCACTTCATTAGCCATCCAAATACGGTTATAAATTGAGTTGCGTTTCTCAAAGTAAATACGAAAATATCGTTGTGATGACGTATCAACTTATCACGTCGTATTTATATTGTACACTGCTGTACACTTGATTACTCGTAGCGGGGAAATAACATGATTCTCATATCCTTTACTTCGACACACTCGTTGGGTAATCCTTTCACCAAACGGCACGTGTAGATAGTTCGGTGTCTGTTTCCTTATATAGGGATATTTCCTCGCGCAACTGGCTGAACCGAACGACACCGTGAACTAATGAGGCTGTAATGCCAAGACACGTGTCTTGCTTGCACTGTATAAGTGCCTTAACAGACCTCGCGAAAAGCTCTAAATATGTTATCAGATTATGCTGAAGTAGGTATCTCGAGAGCACCTGAGTATTAGGGAAACATGAAATTCGCTTACACATTGAGATTGCGAGGTTTTCTACCAGGTGCGTAGGCTTGGAGCGTCGACATTATTCAAGTTATTGTTCAGGATTATGTACCTTCAAAAAAGTACTCACCACAAGGTACTTTTCTGTTATCTCCACCTTGTTTTAGCCTTTATAAGTGAACGCATTTTGTGATACTCTCTAGATTGAAATCTCTAGAAATTCAGTGCTATATTATATTTCAGAAATGGTCTTCCAACTGCGCTGCGATGGTAGAAATAACATTATGTTTCATATTCAAGCATTTTTCGCCGCACAAATCTTTTTTCAAGACTTTCAGTGACTGTTCGATAACTTAAATTCCAAAAATTTTAATGGTAAGTTCGGTTTATAGAAAAAACTTTTCATATGTGATTCGCAAACAATGGTACCAACTCACCGCGCTTTTTACAACATATCGATTATCTGCGAAATGCACTCTTCTTTTAGCTTCTGCAATATAATAAGAAGTACTTTTGTCAGAACACACTTACCACTGAATATAGTCTATATTTGAGTTATCGAACGATTACCAGAAGTTTAGCGGAAAAACTTTGTTTTGCGAGAAATGCTTGAGTGTGAAAGATATTTCTATTTTTACTGTTAGACCGCAGAGAAAGCCATTCTACAAATTTAGTACATATTCAAAGATTTCAGCTCCAAAGGCTATTAAATCTCTGAAAATTAAAAAACGCGTTTTTCCCAATAGGTCAAATCAAGATGTGGACATCGAAAGTGGTTCAAATTTGGGATATTCAATATTCAATATTCTTTTGGCCGCTGCAGCGCGATCAAAAGTCCTTTCTAAAAGGTAGGTATACTAATGGTATCCGACATTCATGATTCCGAATGGTTACCGAAAATTCGAGAAATAACACTGTCCGACGATAGGTGCTTAAACATGAGACATAATTTAATTGTTACTATCGCAGTACAATAATAAGGCAATTCCAAACACGAAGTACATAATTGAAATTTACGATACTCAAGCTATAGTATATTGATTGAAACGTTGGAAAAATCAAAAAATGTAATTTTTCCTAAGGGCTGAAACGGAGTGGAGGAAACGGAGAAGTGTCTCGCGCAGTGATGAACTCACGTTCTTGCTGCCCTCACTCCGGCTACATACTACATACCTCCATACAGACCTCTATCAGAGGTATTTAGTTGTAGAAAATGCGCTTCCAAGCTACATCCGCGCAAGACAGACGTTACAAATGCACAATAAGCGTTGCAGATTTGTTCAAGTCCAGGATGTGGTATTAGCAGTGAATAATGAAGGAATTCAAGACAAGTAATCGCCCATTTCAATAGAAACTTTTATAGAAGATTCAATCGTGATCCTTTCAACGTAAAGATAAGATACTTCTGACGTATAAACTCTAACCTATAATCACCAATAAGCCACACACGACGTCCAAGCTGCGCGATTATTTAGGCATGAAGTGCAATGTTCTTTTCGCTCTTGCAGCGTTCTATAATAACCTATCAGAAAAGCAACTAGAGCATGAGAAATTTTGAGATTCGTGCTATGGAATATCTATTAAAAGATCGGTTAAGAGTTACATATAAGCCCCAGCTAAGGTAATAAGGCAAACTGAGTGTGAAACATAATTTTATATTTGCTGCTACATCGTAACAAAGCGGCTTTTTCGTTGTTAAAGTCGTAGAGAATTAACGGACAAGTATCAATGTGTTTTGCCTAGCGAGAAAGCCCTTCAAACAATTGTAATCAGCCTCAGCTGGTACACGTCGTCGCTTAGGGGTTAACTAATTTATCATTCATTTTGTATTCTCTTTTTTACCCTTTTGATCTCCTTTTGCACTCAAATTTTCTCTTCTTTGAATGCAGCAAAACTTCGAATCAAACTTTCTAATAAGTTGGGGAAACGTCTAGAAGAAATTTTTATGAACTATTTTTGATCGTTGATCTACCTCTCATTTACCATGTCATCCACCCGCTAGCTTTGCCAATCAAAAGACAGTATTTTGCATTTATTCAAAATCTGCTTCTTAGGAAGTACTGCATCAATCCACTTTGATTACTCCTTTCGAAAGATTTATGTTTGCCGTTTATGATTGGATCGTTGCACCTTAGCGCCTTACCATCACTTCCTGCGTCTTCACCATTTCATAGGAGCAACAGGAAGACTTGTATGGAGTGGTCAAATCACTCTCCCGAGCACTTTGAATAGTAAATTCACTCCATAGCTTGCTCCTTCCTCATAAAGTGTGCCGATTGTTTACCATACTACTTAAGAAATATATTGTCAAAGCCGATTTCTTGGCGTTTACGTAATTTGTTATTTACAGCATTTTCTCAAGCGATATGGTGTTATATATCTATATCACATGTACCTATACTTATCATTTGAAATTGTAATCGTTGTTTCATAGTACCCTACATAAGCGATCAATTGCTCGAGTTTGAGACGAGAGCATTACGATTTGCCACGCTGTTCCCTTCATAATCTTGCCTGTTCTACTGTCATATGCAGATGTGTTGTTCTTTGTGAATATTCCTTGTGTCTTGTTCTCTTACACTTCTCACAAAAGCTCTGCTTTCATAATTCTTGAGACGGCTCAAGTATTCCTAATAAGTTCGGCAAGAGTCTAGTTTTTCATGGAGTATTCCCTGTAGTTGATCTACCTCCTGCTCAACGTGCTACTCACACCACACTGTTAGAGATACAAGAAACAGTGCTATACATTCATTAAATATTTGTTTGTTGAAAACTCGTAAATCAACACACAATGACCACTCCCTTTGACTGATCTACTTTACCATTTACTTTTGAATCGTTGTACCCTATCAATCTTTCAGCCGCTTGTTTTTCCACTGGAGCAATAGGAAAAGTGATGTTGATTTGTCAAATCACTTATTCGAACACTAAGTTGTGAGTTAAGTCTATAGCTTTTCTTCGCTTATCGAATGCCACTACTGTTTCTCAAAATACTTATCAAATCGCTTGCCCAAACAATCCCCTATTGTTTATGTAAGTCGTTATTCATAGCAAATTCTCTATCGAACCGTTGTTATCTATCTATATTGTATGTCCGTTTACTTATTATTTCAAATTGTTATCGTGGTAATATAATGCCTACTTAAGCGATCAGTTGCCCGAGTTGGAGATGAATGCATTATGTAAAATAATGAATGTGATTTGATAAAGAATATGTTAGACAAAGAATGTGATTAGATTCAGAAATGATCAGATAAGGCCTGTGATCAGATAAAGAATGTGGTTGGAAAAGAATAGTTAGACAAACAATATGATCAGATAGAGAATAAGAAGATGATTGGATACGATTGAATAAGGAATAAGGTACTTTTCCGTTATCTGAGCACGTTTTTCACCCCTCCTGAAAAAGGATTTCTTGATCTTTCTCAGCGTTTAGGTAGTCGACATCACAAATCAAAAAAATTTGAATGGTATATACCATCTTCAAAAAAGCCCTCTTATTGCGCTTAAAGAGCAAGAATAATGTTTTGTTCCTCATTAAAGGATTTCTCGCTGACTACAGCTTCTCCTTCAAAGTTTTATAGCCAATCGATAAACCAAGTCTTGAGGATCCCAAAGATTCATGTGGTTTTCCATAATGGACCTGCTATGACGCTGTAACAGGCAAAAGAATATTGGGTTTTCGCAAAGATGGATCACTTCAACTATCCTCTCTTCACTTCGATCCAATGAGAAAAATGTATTTTTTGACCGTTTTATGCTTAGATGACTAATCGACAGCTCAGATCAAAGAAAATTGAATGGCGTATTTGACAATCACGGAACCCATGATTCTATTTTGAATGCTACGGGCGTTAAAGAAGGTTTTAGTTAAAAAGAAGCATGCAGCGCAGTAGCCAGCGATTTGAGCCTCCGAATGATTACTAACACTCCTATGAAGAAATCTTCTCCGTAGAAAGGGCTCGAATCTTCATTTGTTCCGGATCACGGAAAAGTACCCAATACTGCAACATTATTAGGCGCTGTCCGAGATGGTCGATCCTGCACACACATCACGGCATCCGTTAGAAAGCAATGGAGAGGGGGAATGAGAATGAGATGAACGACAGGACATCTGGAGATCATCTCCATCTCGCGAACATCCCGGAGACGAGGAGGAGACCAACACGAGAAGCAACCGAGCGCTGCGGATTAGCAATGATTAACGCGACGCGCGAGCGCTGCGGAAGTGACGTAATTTTTCGAATTAGCATTGGAGCAAGAAAACTGCACGTATCGGCATTAGGAGAGGCGCCGAAGGCTTCTACTCTGAAGGAAATGGGTATGAACAACTCACTAATTCAATTCGACTTTAGAATCAGAAATGGACGAATACGTTGGGAACCGATGGGAGATCTGACATGCCTCGTATCAGTAAAAATTAAGCAGGTACTTATATGTTAGATGGCGACAATTTTATAAACTGATCTCATTTGTTGGACAGGAACTTTTCGTAAGAGTGTTAGTAATCATTCGAAAGCTTAGATTTCTGCCTACAGCGACACGTGGCTGGTTTTTCACTGCACATATTCGGCACCTCAGCACTTCACATATTCGGCGAGCTTGTTTACCGGACAACCCACTGACGGGAGGAGCGGGGCTGTCTATTGATGCTCCGAGAGGTTAGACATGTGGGATGCAAATTGTTATTCAGTTGAGAATTTTCTTCTGCTTTGGAAGAAACTCCATATAAAACGAATGACTTGGATACTACGAAAGTTCCTCTACACGTCGATATGCTTCCAGCGAATCGTACCCGAGAGAAAAATGAGAGCGCGCGGAGGATGTAAAACACAATTTTATTGTGAATTTCACAGCGTTATAAAAGGGACACTCGAATGAAAAACCGATCTCACTCGCTGGACAGGATTTTTTCATCGAAGTGTTAGTGATGGTTCGAAAGCTTAGATTTCTGGCTACAGCCCCTCGTCGCCGGATATCGAGAGACCCTTTTATAACGCTTGTGAAATTCACAATAACATCATGTTTTCACATCCTCCGCGCGCTCTCATTTTTCTTGCGGGTGCGATCTCCCGAAGGACGAGGGCCATATCAACGTGTAGAGAAACTTTCGTAGTATCTAAGTCAATCGTCTCATATGGAGTTCCTTCCAGAGTAGAAAAAAATTCTCAACCGAACATCAAATTGCACTGATACGGCGGCATGTCAGATCTCACATCGGTTCCCAACGGTATTCGTCCATTTCTGATTGTAAACTCGGATTGAATTATTGAGTCGTTCATAATAATTTCCTTTCAGAGTAGAAGCCTTCAGAGCCTCTCCTGATACGACACGTGCAGTTTTCTTGCTCCAATGCTAATGCGAAAATTACGTCACTTCCGTAGCGCTCTCGCGTCGCGTTCACCATTGCTAATCCGCAGCGCTCGGTTGCTTCTCGTGTTGGTCTCCTCCTCGTCTCCGGATGTTCGCGAGATGGAGATGATCTCCAGATGTCCTGTCGTTCATCTCATTCTCATTCCCCCTCTCCATTGCTTTCTAACGGATGCCGTGATGTGTGTGCAGGATCGACCCGCTCGGACAGCGCCTAATAATGTTGCAGTATTGGGTACTTTTCCGTGATCCGGAACAAATGAAGATTCGAGCCCTTTCTACGGAGAAGATTTCTTCATAGGAGTGTTAGTAATCATCAGGAGGCTCAAATCGCTGGCTACTGCGCTGCATGCTTCTTTTTAACTAAAACCTTTCTTTAACGCCGTAGCATTCAAAATAGAATCATGGGTTCCGTGATTTTCTTGCTTCAGCACTGACGAGGTTTTTAATACAAGTTTATTTTGTACAAAGTGGTACAATAGAGATCGTTTCCTCGGGCCTAACGTTTCGGCAGTTTTGCCTTCTTCAGGGCCTGACCTGAAAGAGTCTGACTGACCTAATCAACTTAGTCAAAGACTTCCGTAACCTAAGCCTAGGAGCTCAGCAGTAGGAGTAGCGCGAATTTTAGCTCTACTATGGGAAAACTTTGAGAGATATCTTTATCGGCAACTGCTCATGTATACTACATGAGTTATCCCAAGTTCACATTTCTGCTCTTTTCAAAATGGTGGGCATCTCCTATTATTCAACATAGTCATTCTTGAAATGCGGCAATTATGACCAGAAGTGGTTTCGTTGAACCATGAGGTTTTTACCGTCCTTATCGCGATATTAGTCTTCGCTTCCAGCCTACAAATGCCAATTTCGTGCATGTCATTTTTCAGCATTTCATTGGATTTAATGACCATAATTGTAAAAATCTCATGGAGCGCATGTGACGCAGTGGTTAGAGGTGCTCTGCGTCGCACACGAGGTCAATGGTTCGATCTCGCGCTCAGGCTCACCAAGCCATCCGTCCCTTCGGGGTCGGTAAATTGGTACCAGACGGGTCTCAGACTTGTCTGGGAGGACAAGCAGCAGTGATTCGGTTCAGCGGAGGCCACCGCGAGTCATTGTAGAGGCCAGATATGCATTCAGTCACCTCAAACGAAATTAAAAATTGAAGTCGAATGCATGACGCATCCCTCAGGGATTGATCAACGCCGAGAGCTTCATCTTTTATCCTTTTGATTGTAAATCTCCACTCAAACTACATTGTTTAACACACCCGCAATCGTATGAGCACAATAGTTCGCGGATTCCGGTACACATAAATCTTTGATTTTGTCTCTTTAATATATTTCATATGATTTCCTAGGCCGTTTTCAAGCCTTCTTCCTACTTCGTAAACTTAAAAGTGGAAAGACCATCTTAAGAATTCAGTTCACCGCATCTGTACTGATTACGAAACAGTAGCCATTATAACAATAAAACGGTCAGGCTTTGAGGAAGGCAAGACTGCCGAAACGTTAGCCACGGATACGATCGGATACGATCTCTATTGTACTACTTTGTACAAACTAAACTTGTATTGAAAACCTCGTGTGTGCTGAAGCAAAGAAAATCACGGAATATTTCATTCAATGCCGAGGTTAATCAATAGTCGGTCTTGGGAAATCATGGGTTCTTTTCTGTCAGACGGCAACAAATGATTATCGACGTAATTTGCTGGACAAGAGTTTTTCAGGGATCTGTCAGTAATTTATTCGAATGCTTAAATCTCTGGCTAGAGCAATAGAGTGGTCGGATAGTCAAACCGCCCTTTTACATGCTTAAAAAATTCAAGGTGAAACTATGTTTCACACCCCACGCGAGCCTACATTTTATCGCGCGTATAATTTACTGCATTTACTGCAGGACGAAATGCCTATGAACATATAGAGAAAATCTCGTAGTATCTGAGTTGATCATTTTATATGGAGTTTCAGAGCGGAGAGGAAGTTCCCAATTGAATAACAAATTGCATCCCATACGTCTAACCCGTCAGGTCACCGGTCGATGTCCCGCCTCCTCCCTACTCTCCCCCCACCGGGTAGATTAGTCGGTAAACAAGCGCGCTGAATATGTGAAACTCGATCATATCTTCTCTGTTACACTGCAGTGAAGCGGTTTTCCCAGAAAATAAGTACAGCGTTTAAATAATTGAATCTTATGCTATCGTATGATTACCAATAGTCCAAAAAAAAAACTCCATACGGCGAGCTTAAGAGCACAAATCTTTCCTTTCTCTCGCAGCGTTATTAACAGAGCTTTTCAAAAAGCGAACGCACTTTTGAATGCTTCGAAACTTGTGCTATCGAATTGTTCAGAGGAATATATGTTCAGCATCCCTGTGGTTCTATTTCACATCATTATCCGTTATGAGAAGGAATAAACAGTAAACAGAGCCTGTGAGAATGTTTAAAGCCCTACCGAGGTTGTTACGTCGGAGCCATACGTATGTTTCGGAGGTTTTGCCCTCTTCATCCCATTTACTACCACCCGCAATCTATTGACTGGAAAAAATGGTCATAATATAATATCGTGTGTTATTACCATAGACGTCTCCCCATCCCTGCTATGAAGTAGGATTAACTGTGGGGCGTGGGAGCACTGATGAAGACAGCGAAACTTCTGAAACATTCATATCGCTCTGACGTGACAATCTCAGTAACACTCTAGACATTCTCACAGATTATATTGAATATTAATAGCTAGGTTCTAGAAGAGCCGATCAGATAGATTTCTACTAAACAGAGCTTAAAAAGCAGCATCAAATACTGATGTTGAGAAGGCGCCAGGCGAAAATGATCAACTGATAGTGTGATAGGTAACTTACATGTTAGGCGGCGAATGAAAAACCGATCTCACTCGTCTGGACAGGAATTTTTCATCGGAGTGTTAATGAATGGTTCAAAAGCTTAAATTTCTGGCTACAGCCCCTCGTCGCCCGGATATCGAGAAGACCCTTTTATAACGCTGTGAAATTCACAATAACATCATGTTTCACATCCTCCGCGCGCTCTCATTTTTCTTGCGGGTGCAATTCTCCCGAAGGACGAGGGCCATATCAACGTGTAGAGAAACTTTCGTAGTATCTTAAGTCAATCGTCTCATATGGAGTTCCTTCCAGAGTAGACAAAAAATTCTCAACCGAACATCAAATTGCACTGATACGCGGCATGTCAGATTCTCACATCGGTTCCCAACGTATTCGTCCATTTCTGATTGTAAACTCGGATTGAATTATTGAGTTCGTTTCATAATAATTTCCTTTCAGAGTAGAAGCCTTCAGAGCCTCTCCTGATACCGACACGTGCAGTTTTCTTGCTCCAATGCTAATGCAAAAATTACGTCACTTCCGTAGCGCTCTCGCGTCGCGTTCACCATTGCTAATCCGCAGCGCTCGGTTGCTTCTCGTTGTTGATCTCCTCTCGTCTCCGGGATGTTCGCGAGATGGAGATGATCTTCAGATGTTCCTGTCGTTCATCTCATCTCATTCCCCTTCTCCATTGATTTCTAACGGATGCCGTGATGTGTGTGCAGGATCGACCACGATCGGACAGACGCCTAATAAAGTTGCAGTATTGGATATTTTTCCGTTATCCGGAACAAATAAAGATTCGAGCCCTTTCTATGGACAGGATTTCTTCATAGGAGTTTGAGTAATCATCAGAAGGCTTAAATCTCTGGCTACTGGCGCTGCATGCTTCTTTTTCAATGCAGACCTTTCTGTAAGGCCGTAGCATTCAAAATAGAATATTGGGTTCCGTGATTTTCTTTGCTTCAGCGGTCACGAAGTTTTTAATACAAGTTTTATTTTATACAAAGTAGTACAATAGATATCGTTTGCCCGACTAACGTTTCGGCAGTCTTGCCTTCCTCAGAAGCTGGCCTGAAAGAGTCTTGACTGACCTACGTCAACTTAGTCAAACACTTCCGTAACCTAGGCAGAAAAGAAGGAATTCTGATTAGGTTACGGACTTGCTACCCCCAACGGGTAGATTAGTAGGTAAACAAGCGCGCTGAATATACGAAACTCGATACTATTTTCCCTGTTACACTGCAGTGAAGCGGTTTTTCCAGAAAATAAGTACAGCGTTAAAATCATGGAAACTTAACGCTATCGAATGATTACCCATAGTCCAAAGAAAGAGCTCTCACCTATACGGCGAGGTTTCGAGCACAAATGTTTCCTATCTCCCGCAGCGTTATCAAAGAGCTTCTCCAAAAAGCAAACGCAGTTTTTGTCCAAAGAGTACTAGCAATCTAGGGAAGGAGTTCTGTTTAGCGAAATGTATGCGAGATGAGAAAAAAAAACGCGTGCTTGTGTGAATATAGTTTTATTTTGGATGTTACAGCATTATAAAAAGATCTTTTCGAAAACCGGCTACGTACGGCTCTAGCCAGAGAGTTGAGCTATAGAATGATTACTAGCACTTCTATGAAAAAGATTGCTGGCTGGGACATCCATCTCCTTGCTATCTAAGAAATAGCGGCGCTTTGGCGTTCCGTAGGACGTTCGTTATTGATCGCCGGCGAGTTGTGAGGTAAGAAGGGGATCGGTCCCGTTCCAGTTCGAGCCGTACCGAACATGCTAGCCACTTGGCCAGAAGCCCTATAGCGCATACAGAGTTAATATGAATAAATTTATTCGACTAACGTCTAGTCTTCGTGTTGTTCAAAGCCGTTGAGTCCAGTCGATTGTTCAGTGACCTTCGCTCTCGTTGTTCCAAGCAGTAGTAGTAGTTTGTTGTTATCTTTGTTTTTGTTATTAGTTATTGTATTTGTATCAACTTCGTGTTATTGACTTGATCAACGAAATATAATGTTATAAAAACGAAGGCTTCGGTGGTGTAGTGGTGGCACGCGCTCGGTATGTGTGAAGCGCGGGTTCAATTCCCGCCGCTTGTGGTATGTTTTGAATACCATTTACTTCTAGATACTTTTTGCCATTGTAAAACTGCTAAATAGTGACAATAAGGAGTTCGTATTGAAAGATGTGCAAAACTTTTGCGTTAGGCGGGATTCGAACATGTATCACATCCTATCCGAGGGCGCGTGCTCTAATCCGTTGCACTACCGCGCCTGTTTTGCCATCACTATTTCTACGTTACAGCGCTTCTATCTGTCGGAATTTTTTTAATCATCTAATTCGTACGGAATCTCACAAAGTCGTCATTGTTTCTAGAGTCCGACGATGCCTGTAAATCGTTACAATCGTCGTGATGTCAAACATCTATCCAAGAATCGCTTTTCGCGACTGGATGCCGATATCGTCAGTTCATACGTCGATGATGAAGAAGGTGGGGTCTTTCTGCTTTTTCTATCTTAGCATTTTGAGGCCTTGACTCAACTGACGGACTTCCGCGGACCCACGCTGGCGGACATGCCCGGTGTGGGTCCGCGGAATTCAACCGGCTAAAGGAAAATGCAAACCTCCTCAGATTTCAGCGTGTCTAACTGAATATGCTAGAAAAACAATAGGGATGAAGGTCTTGGCGTTTAAGAATCCCTGTGGATGAGCCATGCATTCGGTTTCATTCGTACTAGCCTAGAGGTGACTCGATGTACATCTGATCTTCACAGTGACTCGCGGTGGCCTACTGGTACATCAAGGCAGTAGTGCTATCCTCTCAGACGAGTCTGGTACCAATTTACCGGCTTCAGAGGGTTGGGGAAGCCTGGTCAGCGTTGGGCGCGAGGTCGAACCGTCGACCGTTGATTGGTCGTTCATGTGTGTCTCAAAGCACCTCTAACCACTGCGTCATACGAGATCCTCTCTATGTGTTAGATCCTATTGAAGTTTTCTTGTTTTCTTTTCAGAAATCATTAGCATTGTGTAAAGTCACCCTCGTATTACGAATTGACATTAGTGATATAAGCGGCCCTCGCATTTTTTCATTTCATAGCGAATTTATTCAAATTCCCAGAGGGATATCAGATATTTGATGGCCCTGTACGAATTGTTGGGAGCGCATGTGGCGTAGTGGTTAGATGTGTTCCGCTGTACACGTCGAGATTAGTCGTGATGATTGATGGTTCGACCTCACGATCACAGCTCACCCAAGCCTCTACTCTGTCTGCGTTCGGTGATTGGTACTAGGCATGTCTGAGAGGGTAGCAACACTAATTGATACATCGGTTGGCCATCGCGAGTCATCATTAAGGCCTAATATGCAATCAACCACCTCCAGGATACTAACAATGGAAGCAAGGCTCATCTTTCTGGTAGTGATCAACGATGAGAGCTCTATCTTTTCATATGAAATGTTAGTTATAATCTTCAGAAGAGAGACCACGACCGAGACAAGGTACCGTCACTCGGTGATCACAATGCTCGCTGGTCGTGTAATGCATGGGCAAGGTTTGTCCAGAAGAGGCAAAAAGGACGAACAGACCCTGAGAAGTGCCGGAGGTGTAGCACGTAACGCTGAAATGGTTCATAAAGTTCGGGTAAGTTTTTTATCTTCCTTCTATCTAATATCAACCACTGAAGAGATGGTTGTGTGCTGTCAAGCAAGGTGAACTACTTCAGATGCCGAATCTCATCTATAGATGTTAGTTTGCACTTGACTTCTCAGAAATTGTTTTTCTAGATTCCGTTTGGACGGAAATTCGGTGCGGCGTGGATAATGAAGCAGTTGCACCAACAGATTGAAGATATTAAGCCACTGCTAGTTACAACGACTCCTCGAGGAGACGTCGAATTTTTCTTGAAAGTATGTCACAATCTTCAGCTTCTTGTAAACCTGGATTTCATGCTGTTCGAGTTCTGCTCGAGAGGATACTGAACCTCTCGGTGTTAGTTAATCCTTGAGAGATGCACCATCCATTCGATTTCATTAAGTATCTTCAGAGTTGACTGAGTGTTTATGCGAGCTTCACAGAGATTCTCGATGGTCTATCGGTGCGAGATATTGAGTCAGTGCCACTATCTTTCAATCAAGTCTGGTCCCAATTCGCCGCCTCGGGTGGAAGGCCTACTGAGCCATGAGGATCGATCCATCGATCACGTGCATGTCGCAGAAAACCTTTGGTATCAGACTTGTCTGGGAGAATAGCAGCACTAATTTAATACATCAATAAGCCACCGCGAGTTATCGTGGATGCCAGATAAACATCTAGTCACATTAGAGGATCCTTGATGAACTCGAATGCATGATGAATTCTCCAGAAGAGGATCGGTTAACGGCTTTCTCCTTTCTATATATGTGTGTATACATGTGTATGCATACATATGTGAACATATACACATTTGCATGTATAGTATGTACGTATATACGCATGTGTGTATGGAATATAAATGCGTTTGCATTTTTACATATGTATGCAAATATATGCATATATACACATGTAATACATGCATATACATATATATGTTCACGTGCATACATAAACGTATATATGTGTACATTATATGCATATATGCACACGTATATATAATATATATATATATGTACATGTAAATATATACATATATATATATATATATGTGCATATATTTATATGCACATGTACATATATACGGCGACAAATGGATATTCGACTCTATTCGCTGAATAAGAATTTCTAATGAGAGTGTTAGTAATCATTCGAAGGATTAAATCTGTGGCTGGCGCGGTATGTGGTCTATCCTCAAAAGGATCTTTTATAATGCTGTAAATTTCGAAATAAAACTATGTTTTACATCTTGAGACATTTAACTATTCCTTTGCTAGAAGCTCGCAAGGCACATGAACGTATAGGGGAAATCCCGTAGTATCAGATTCAGTCGTTTAATCTGGAGTTTTATTCAAAGCGGAGAAACAATTCTTAATTGAATTACGAGAATCGCATTTTACATGTAATCCCATCATTCGATGAGCGTCTCGAAATCGCGGAGCTCCTTCTGAGCCACGCTACCTCATAGATTAGCCAAAAAACGTAATCGCTTATATGGATCAACCTTTTCCTCTCTGCTACACTGCGGGGAGCGATCTTTTCAGAAAATGAGCTCAGCGATGGAATCCCCAAATCTTACGCTGTTGAAAGATCACTAATACTCTAAACAAAGGGCTTTTTGAGAGAAGAATGCGTGTGTGAAGTTAATATTTTCCTTTAGCGGAGGCGTCATAAAAGGGTCTTTTTGAAAAACAGCCGCGTACCGCAGTAGTCAGAGGCTTAAGCCTTCAAATGATGGATTACTAACACTCTCATAAAAGTTCTTATCTAGTGAATGGGGTCGAGTATTCATTTGTTCCCTAACGGAAAAGTACCATATAAATGCATATATATATACATATATATATAATATATGTAATATATATGTACATATATCTATATGCACATGTATGGATACGCGTGCACACACATATGTAGGTACGTATATATACACATACACACGTACATATACATGCACACGCATATGTATTTGCACACGTACACATATATATACATATATGAACACTCAATTTATGCGAGTACGTATATATGTACGTGTGTATGTGCATGCTATATATGTACATATATATGTATGTTATATGTGTATATATGTGCATATATGTATATACATAACAGAGTGAGGATGCGGCCGATGCATGCAGGGCGATATCACGCCGTCTTGTTCACAGAGTAACAGGTGATCGGATGACCATTACGGTTGAAAAAGTTGTGGCACCATGGACTCGACTGAACAAGGAGGAAACTGCCGTAATACAGGTTCGTTAGGATGACTGGTAACTCTTTGTGGTGTCTTTTTTATTTGAGACTAATGACAAGAAAACTTTTGTTAGAGTATTTGAGCACGTTTACGTGTCTTTTTTAGAGAGTTGTGGACAGTCGATATAGTCATGAGACACGTTCACTTGACCTTAGCGAGTTTGCCCTCGATCAACGTAAGAAACTTTTTTTTAGTCGATAGAATATTCGTTATATTTTTTCTTTTTATCTAATTTATGACACCTTTTAGAATTCAAAGATCGTGATCTTCACATGATGCTGAACAAGAACAACGTTATGTTAACCGTTGTTGATAGCATTGATGAGAAATATGGCTCCATAACAGCACTCAGTCTCCAGGTTAATGTTTCTCGTAAATTTGATCGTGACGTCATTAGGCCCTTTTCGATTCGTTGATGTTCATCGTTTTTCCCTCATAAATGAAAGATTTATATTACTGTTTTTGTCTTATTTACGCCGTCTTCTCTAAGCTGTCTTTAGGGTAATCGGCTACGGTTCCTTGATTACGCCGCCGTTCTTGTCAGTGTTACAAAGTTTTTTGAAGGTGTTGGATTTGTCTAATAATCAGGTTAGCTTATCTCACACATTCCTTTTGTTAGCGAATGAAATCATAGTATGATTTTGTTCACATTTCCTCAACAGCACTAGTAGTATCTCTGTTCCTTAACCCTTTGCGAACGGCAATTGATCGGTTTTTGCAGGCAGGGTGCGACTTTTGTTATTCAATAAGTCTTTTTGATTCCAAAATGAACTTGAGGCTTTTTTGTTATTCCGACGCTGCATAAATTTCCCTATCAATATACTTTAGGTGTGTATGTAGCTCTTATTTGCAAAGAAATCTCCTACTATAAAACATTTCTGTTTTAACAGTGCACTATGAAGCTCTCAAAAACCAGATTTGGCTTCGTGATCGCCTCGATTTGGGCTATAGAATGAGTTTTAGTATAGCTTAATGAAAAGGCATCCCAAAGCTCTAACCGTGCAAACAAAGCACTTCAAATTTTGGTTGCTAAAGCGCAGTGAGAAGGTCTACAGTATTGAAATCGCCGAGATTTACTTTCGAGAAACTATGAAAGCTTTGGTAGAAAAGCACTGTCCAGCGCGAAAGACAACTGAAAATTCGAGCGTCGAAAGTGATTCTCACCGTCTGCACGGGGTTAAGGGCTCATTTTCTATATTTCGTAATGATGAAACCAAAGCCTAAGGATCGTGTAAATCACTTTCTTTGTAGATAGACAAGATCAGTGAATTGGAAAAACTGAAGGGTTTACCCGTTGAGACGTTGTTTTTCGAAGGAAATCCACTTGTGGAACAGCTGACCACCGCTTCAGGCTATCTGAGGTCCATTGTTGTGCGAGCGAGCTATTTTTTCTTTATTCTCATTTGATAAATCCTTAGTTTTGTTCGTATGTCAGCATTTTTGTAGTCATATCTCATATCGCACCCCCCCCCCCCTTCCCTTTCCTTTTTTCCCTTCTTGAAATTCAAACTTTGGAATAAATAAAGGTCAGCATTATGGTTTCGGTCACTGATCCAACCCAACTGGACTCAATGGTAGTCTGTGCTTCCCAGATCACTCCCGTTGACAGTGATTGCTGACACCCACCTCTTGCGATTAAGCCATGATTCAAACATAGGGCTTCGACGGTGTAGTGAGAACATGCGTTTCCCCAGAGAGGTTTACTTGTGGTTCGAATCCTTGACATTAGGCTCCAATTTTGCTTCCATCTCGGCATTCATGGTTATATCCTACAGCGGACTCTGCTGTCAAAAATGGGTTAAGCATTAATTATGGTTACATTTTGATGTTTATTGTTGTTTCCTTGTTATATAGTTTGTACTGTAGATATCTTAACTGTTATACGGGGTAGTCGATTACTCGTCATTAGGGCCGGGTGTTCCCATTATATCAAAATGTATCCTATTTGGTGCAGTGTTGCTACCAGCTTTTCCTATCAGTAATATCAATTTCATCTCGTGACGTTCAGCGCCGTTCATCAAGTGTTCCCGAAAGTGTGCGTACTGGTTAGTTTCGTTTTCTTGGTTGAATTTTCAATTTTTTTTTCTTGATGAAAAGCTTCATTATTAGGACGGCACCCCAGTGCAGCCTGCATCATCAGCGCATGTCCCGTCTTTGGATGACGATGAGGTCACATCTGAACCTCCGTGCAGGGTAAATATTTTTAATTCGTGGTCCGCTATTTATATTTTTCAAGAGTTCTAGCAGACATCTAAGAGTATTGAGTGGTATGCAATACATACGACACCAGGCAAGAGTAGACATCGTGTTTCCGTTTCGTTTCAGAGCACTAAAAATAAATTATTATAGTAGATTATGTTTCGAATTGCTGTCAGTTTGACTGGAGTAAATGCCAAATATGCTTACTCGACCAAATCCGTCGAAGGTTGGTTGCTTGCCGCTACAATAGGATATATCGAAAAAGGAATGGTAGAAAAGCGATGACCTCGGTGGTGTGGTGGGCTGCACAAGCTCCCGATATAGTGGGACGCGGGTTCGTCTCTCGCCTTGAGCAGAGTGTTTTGCATATTATTCAATACGGCCAGCTTTAAATATGTTGTACTATAACATTGCGGTATTTTGGGTATAAGCCAACAAATGAAAAGCCAATGTCATTGGCTAGAGAGAAATTTTCTTCAGGACTGTTGGTAATCATTCGAAAGCTTAGGTTTCTGGCTATAGACCCCGTCGCTGGATCTCGAAAAGCTTTTTCTTGGCGTTGTTACAGAAGAAAATTCGTTGCGTCACAGACTCGCGTAATTCTCGCCGGACAGAGTTCTTTTATTGGACTTTTTGCAGTCTTTCGATGGCGTAATGTTTAATGATTCCAACGCTGTGCTTATATCCTGATAGGAGCGTTTCGCTGCAACTAAGCATGTAAGATATGTTGAATCCGTATGTGTGACCAATATGGTCTTTGGCCAAATCACGTGCCGCTGGATAAGGATTTACAGCGTTATAAATGAGTGTTTTGAAAAATCGGCGACGTGGCTGTAGCCAGAAATCTCAGCTTTCGAATGGTTACTAACACTCCTCTGAAAGGTTCCTGTCTAGCGAGTGAGTCCAGTTTTTCATTTGTCCCCTTATGACCGAGAAGTACCAACACTATCAAAAAGGAGTGAAAATAAGGAAGTCAAATAGTTCTTATTGGATTTAACGATGGATAGATGGAACTCATCATGTTCTGAGCTGTTATCGAGTTATTTAAGCCTGGATTTTACGGAAATGATCAGCTGCGTGTGTTAGTTGAACGATTCCTTGTCGAATACTTCAAACTCTACGACGGAGAAGACGGGGCAGTTACGCGAAAATCCTTGATACAAGCATACGACGAGGACAACGTAGGTCAAAATTCGTTGAGTTCTTTGTTGTTTTTGATGGAATCTAGTTTGATTTTGTACTTCAGTCCACTTTCACTCTCACAATTTCAAATCTAAGGGACGCGAATGTGCACGATGGAATAATTCGCTATCCGAATGAGTATGTTCTATGTTTTCTAGATCACTTACAGTTTGCTATATCTATTATGTCGACTTGTAAATTATGTCACATACTGAAGTTATCTTGTGCTATTTTCACTAAAAATTTCATCTAATTTACGCACTTACGTTGGCCGAATATCTTGTCAGCTTGGAAGTTATCGTGGCACACCAAAGCTTACGTGAAATCGCAAAATGCTTGGCGTTGATTTGGGTATTTGACGTCTTGCACGAACTATCTAATACCCCTTTCGATACCGTGCGTACCAAATGTGTAGATGACCGCTGCGTCCGTTCTGCGAGGCTTGCTGTAGTGTATGAGCACCCAGATCTTTGTGGTACCAGTCTGATGAATTTACTCTGTGATTTTAAATTTATTCTGTTCGTTATTCTGACAACATCTGCGATAGGCAGCTTTATCATACTTTAGGGAAAATCTATACTTATTATCGACATTCAGTTCATAGCAGATCTTCGTAACAGTATGTACAAAGACTTTTGAAAGAGGATTTGCAATGTACAGTCGCATCGTAGAATGTGGATTTCATTTTTGACATCATACGGAACTCCGACTTGCATATCATCCTTTCCCAGGGGGCCGAGGGATGGAGGGGACTTGCTTCAACCTAATGCATAGCCGAGGGCTGTTTTTCCACCATTCTTTCTTAGCTAAGATGGCTTTATTGACGTCTGTTCAGTGAGGTTTTATCTTTTATTCACACTAAGCCTCCTTTGGGGGTGGTAAAAGTCTAAATCTTGTTTGAAAACTTCAACATTAGTGGGGCACGCCCGCCAACCGGATGACCGCTCTGCGTGCCTAGCGATAGATCAGCGTGGTACTGAAAAGCTTGAAAAATCATGTATGATCTAAGCAGTCCACGTTTTCAGCTTCATACTTGTTCCACGTTTGAAGTTAATTGAAGCTGAGGCCTTGTTCATTGATTCTACGGATCAAAATTCTATCTTTTGTCTCATGAATTGTGGTTTTTTTCACATAAAATAAGGCATAAGCGCTGGAACGTCAGCCATCTTTCAATGACACAATAATCTCACGCAGGTTTCATATAAAAAACAACAGATCGTGAGATATTTTCCATTTTTCAAGCCGGTGTTTAGTGAGAGTCGATCCATTGGTTTATGTTTAGTGACTGTTACAATGCATACATCCGAGTATCTCATAATGTTTTGTCTGAGGAAAGGTGGGCTCGAAATCGCAGCACTCGAACATATCGAGGTTAGGATCTTTTATTCATATCAATTCGGCTATTCAGTATTTCTCAGAACTTTCAGGGGCAATGGATATTGCTGTGGCACTTTCGAAGCTGCCAATTTCGAAGCACTATACGGAATCGTTCATTGTGGACACGCATCTGATTACGGTAGAAGTTGCGAGTGTTGATTTTTCTCTGAAACAGAGTGAACTGTTGCTTTTCAGGAAGGTCTGATGGGTTTCAGTGTACAAGGGCTATTTGAAGACGGAAAATTTGCAAAAGATGGAGACGTGCCCCAATTGAATTTCTTTACGAGATCTTTTATTGTCTCTCCTCGACCGAACGAGTACGTCTGTTTTGAACGATTCAATCTAGTCAGGAAGATTTCTGTGATCATCATTACTCAGACCCTAGTGAATATTTTGAAGAGGTTAAATTGTTTTTTTTTTAGATCTATAGCAGTACTCTCCGATGCGCTTTATATAAGTGGAATCACATCAGCTCGAGTGGCGCGTTACAAACTAATGCTAAATAAGGTCGGAGCTCACGTTACTTTTTTTGTGAAGGTGCCGAAATGGTGAAGCTGGATGCGGTTGCGTGACTTTCATTCATGTTTGGAACATGGCGAGATTTTGAATATTTCAGATTTTATCTGTGCGACAACCTCTAACTAGTGCTTCCACCGTTGATCCTGTTTTGAATACGGCACAGGTCTGTACACATTTATACGCCCTATAGAACTTTTAGCAATCATTAGTCCAAGTGAAATCTGTGAGTAACAATCTCGGTTATGACTTACGTAGTTGTAGGGAGGTATTTTGAAGTGCACTGTTTTCAGTCCATTGAGGGCTTGCAAATGTCTAGCGAACTCTCCTTGGAAATCAAGCGACAGATGGTGGAACAATTTTGCAAAGATAGTGGAATGCTTCCCGCATGGTCAGAAAAATGTCTATCCGATTGCGATTGGAACTACGAGGTAGGCAGTCTTTTTCATTGCTTATTTCAATACTGGTGGACAGGGTGAGGTGCGGGTTCGAGTCCCGCCTGACGCGAAAGCTTTCACTCTACATCAGTGGGTGTATTTCAGTACTATTCGAATGGATTTAAGTATCTACTTATCTACTATTCGAATGGGTTCAAGTATCTACTTATCAAAGTTTTCTTTCTGAGTTTGCAGGCCGCTGGGCAAGCCTTTTTGAGCAACAGAGACAAAATACCGAAGGAGGCGTTTGCAAGTCTTTGAATTCATATGAATACGTGTTTCGAAATCTACCTTGGTAGATCTTACTGCAGTATTCTGCAAAGTTGGTTGTATTCTACACATTAATTGTATTAGGCTTTAAGTAATTTTTTGTTCTCTTGAAGTTATTGATCGGTTAATGACGTGAAGGGGGTCTTCTTGGAATATCCATTCAAAAAATGCTTGACACACCGGCGATAATAGTTATGATTTAAGAGGTAATTTATCAAGAATCTCTAACCATTTTTCTTACGTGCGCAAGCTGCTTTCCCATTTTTTGGTGGTTTCTGGGTGACATGGACTCAACCATTGTCATCCCAATGAATCGGCTGTTAGTTGGGATTTCTATCCTGACAAGCCGCACCAAGAGGTTCCCGCTATATTCTGGAAGGCATCTTGTGCAGCATTAACTTTTTTCTGGTTGTGCCCTTATGATCAGAATTTGCATCATCGGTGTCTCTGAAATCTTTTTTTTTTCATAAAGTCAAACCATTTAAACCTCCTTCGCGTTATTGATGTTGTATTTCGTTTGTCATTTGTCTGTTATGTGTTTCAAGTACTCTAACTTATGCTGATGACTAGAAGTAACCATGAGGTATTTCCGGAAATCTTTAATCCTTTATGGACGGCAGTTGATGGGTCACATTGCGCAACTCGCAAGAGGCGCGCGATTTTTGTCATTCTATCAGTTCTTTCTTTTTTCTTCTCTTAATTTCAGAAGTAAATCATCAGGTTTTTGTGTTGCTCTGACACAACATGATTTTCCCTATATAGTCATATGTTTTGTGTGCATATGTAACTTTTTTGTACGATAAAAACGTAATCGTCCTTTAGGTTTCACAGCACTATATGATACCTTTTCAAAAAACCAATTACAGCATCGAAATTCTCGAGATTTAGGCTATCGAATGATTAGTAAGATTTTGTCAAATAGTCACATACGAGCCCAGTAGAGCAAATAAAGCAATCTAAGCGTGAAATATAATTCTATTCTCACTGCTACGACGTAATAAAAAGGCTTTCACAATATCAAGCACATTGTTCAAATCATAGAGATTCGAGCTTTCGAATGATTACTAAGTGTGTAAGAGAGAATATTTTTTGAGCCAACATGTCCTGTGGTCTGTTTATGGGTTCTCGTACAGCCCGATACACGTGTTTTGGACTTGGTAGCCTCGTCAGTTGGGCAGGACCTTCGTCTCAGCCAACCTCTCGAGGACTCCTACCCCTCGCCCCCTTATATAGAGTAGGCAAGGACACGATTTACACGTGTACTCACGTGAAATAAATCATAAGATCGGCGGTGTTTTACACTCGATTGCTCTTGGCTGGTATTTTTGAAGTATTATTACCGTTCGTTTCTAATGTTTCTAAAGACCACGCTCAAATTTCAATCTCATAATTATTATTATGTAGAAGATCATGTGAGGAACGGACCACGTGACATGTTGGTTCGAATAATAATCATCATATATGTCTAAGAGAAAAGTTCTGTCCAATGAGATAGACCTCTAAGCCAGCTTTCACAAAATATTCTATTAGATCCTTTCATTATTATTTAAGCCAACTTGTTATGTGGTCTGGTAAGGGCTCTCGTGCAGCCCGATACACGTGTTTCGTCCTAACAGACTCGTCAGTCGGGCAGAACCCTTCGTCTTTCGATAATTTTTATAGTCAGTTCTCCTCTATTCTATCAGATACAAAATCATAACAATAATCAGACTTGGGATTGCGGCTCAACACATTGGGTACGACAGACAGATGGCGCTGTCGCGCGCGCACAGCGGCTCGATGGCGAGCAGTCTGCAGTGACGAGTGCTTCCTGTTGTTCTGCTGCCGTCCATTGGGAAGAAGATTCCTAGTTCGGCCCCCTATCACAACGCTTCACTGCAATTTCGTTTGGTGCTATCTTTTGATTGCCCAATATACGACTTTTTAGAAGAGAACACAGAAGTGGAGGCAGTCAGTTTTGCGGCATCTGTGCCTTAACTCCATTGTTACTCCATGAATCTACTTATCGCATCAAAAAGTAGTGATCTGCGAGACAAATGAGCGATTCTTTCTGTTATAATCAAGTCTGCAGAAGAAACTTCGATACAAGTAGACACTAAAGAAAATTGTAGTGAAGCGTCGTGGAAGGGAATCGAACCAGCAACCTTCTTCTCCACGTGCAGCAGCACGTAGCAATCGTCACTGCGGACTGGGGGCCGCCGAGCCGCGGCGAGAGCCTGCCGAACCCATTGTGTTGATGAGTTGTATAGAAAGTTCGTGCCCTTTTAGTCCTTTACTATGGTTTTGGAATGAAATTGCACAACTTTGGTATTGTTCAATTGCGCATTTTCTTGCGGACAATTTGATATATGGCATCGACTGTCTACAGAACCTCGTAATAAACATTCAATATAAATTTTCAAGAATATTCAAAGAATTACCCGAGGTTGGTACGCCAGGGCTATACACGCTTGTTTCGGAGGTCTCGTCCCTTCGTCAGTAGCCCACGCCCCACATTAAGCCCTGCATTGTAGCAAGGAGGTGGCTACTGACGAGAGGAGCAAGACCTCCAAAACACGCGTGTATAACCCTGGCGAACCGAACTTGGGTAAGGCTTTATACATTCTTAACATCCAATTTGATACACATCTTGCCTAAACTTGCCTGATATAGCTGCCTTGGGAACAAATTTGCTTGCTCCTCATGCAGTACCTCGTACCAATTCCTTTGACCCCGGAGAGACGGAAGGCTTGATGGGCCTTGGATACGGGATCAAACCATCATCCATCATCAAACCACCAGCGTGTGTCTCAGGGCATCCCTATTCACTGCGCCACAGACGCCCATGTATTATTGTATATTATTTCTCGAGCAAATAATATGATCTCTGCCACTTTTCCGAGAACTGCGAGTCACAATTTGCTCCCATGGACGTGTTCATTAGCAGCTGCATGCAAAGCGACAGTGTGACGGAGAGGTATCAGTTGCCAATATGATTTCGTGATATCCGGATAGTTTTCGCTCTCACGCAGTACAGTAATGAAAGTGTCTACGAATTCTTGTGGCTGAAGACCACAGTTTCAACTGCTTATTCATACAATTTCGCCACTAAACAGTACCACAGAAGAGCCATCGAGAATTCATAAGCCTATCTCGATTCCAAAAAGAAGGATTTGAACTGAAATCAGTGGAACTGGTCCGGTCCATCACCGTTTCAATAGTCGCATAAGACGGATAAAGTTCACTCGGAGAGCTGGCCAGCACAACGAAATATTGCGTAGGTACCATTCCCTGTAAAAAAGAGTGAGAAGATAACAAAGTTCTATACAAACTGTTCTTAATATAACTAATAACCACTATGATCACACCCCAATAATATTCCTCTTAAGCTTAAGAGACATCCTAAGTACTTATTTGACCCTTTCGGGACCGTGGACTCACCTCCGCTGCATCTCTAACCATCAGCGTGACAATGTTGTACGGTCTGCTCACCACCTCTGCATCTTTAAACCCCTAGCATGGGAACGCACTGGATGTGTTATTTTGAATATAACTGACATAGGGAGATAACAACACTATACACTTGAAATACTACATCAACACATCAGTGCGTTCTCACGCTGGGAGTTAAAGATACAGAGGAGTTAAGTCCACGGTCCCGAAAGTGTTAATGAAGTACTGAAATAGTTCGTAATCTAACGTAGACATAATAGTTGTACGCAAATAGCTATATCAATTTTTCAGCGACCCGTCTTCGGATTCTATAGTGCGGAACCCAGTATTTGTAGCACTCGATGCGTCCCCTGGCATTCACTGCTCAAGGATTTCGTCTTCTTCATAGACGTCTTAAAGACTGATCAAGCATATCTCCTTACAATTTCGAAGATAGCCCAGCTGCAGCGTCCCTAAGTGCGTTCACTGATTGATTATCGGAGAGTCAAGGAAAGGGTCAGACTAGCAGCTTCAATCCTGCACGAGCATCACTAACCACCCGGCGACCGTCCCCAGCAAAAATAATAGGCTAGATAATCCCAAAAGATAAACAAGTATTCAGATTAGGAATATTGAATCTACACAAATATGTGAGATATTGTGTACATTGTAGATAAACTGTCCGATTTAGAGTTCAAAATAGTCACATAATATTATTAATATAACGAATTACTGATGATTAAAAAAACATTAGCTGATAGGCATCACTAACTTGTTATAGGCCATCATACTAGTGTACTGAGAATCAAGAAATTCCTTATAGAAAACGGATAGATCGTTCGCAGATATCTGTTCTATCCGACCAAGTTCTTTCTTTCGCTGAAATAGAAACTCTCATTTAGTGTTCAGGACGCTCTTACTCCTTCATGAATAATATTGATCGAGTGATCAAACACCTTCCAATCGACCATTTTAAGACCTCGTTAAAAGTTCAATATAGTCTGATAGAATCTTCTCAACTTTTCGAGAGATCTGGCATCGCACTTCTAGTGCTAGACGTACGCTTCGGCTATCTCATAAGCCTCATCAGTTACATATACCTCTCGGCTCACCCCTACTATTACAGGAATCGATGCCGCACCTTTATATTTCCACGTAAAGTCGGACATTGAAAGGTATTTCTATATGCCGTCATACCAAGCCGTAAGCCATAGAATGACAAGTCACTCTAGACCGAACATCAAGTGATCTTTTCACTTACGTGGAGTGATACATACTCGACGTCGATTCCTCACAATAGATAGGGGTGAGCCAAAGAATGGCATGTGCAACCGATGAGGCTTGCGAGAAAGCCGAAACGTACATCCAGCACTAGAAATGTCATACCTAAGTTTTTAAAACGTTTAAATCATTCTATCAGACTAGACTGATCAAATCTATTTGACAAGGGTTGCCACAAACATTCTCTTCGGTCCAACAAGAGCTGTTGCATTCAAATCTAAATGAACTACGTCAAATGACTATAAATTGTCCGTCGGAAGAAGACTGTGGATTTTTTCGATTGGGTTGTGTAGCTTATAACATTTTCAGAAGTGTGCACGCACCTTCCCTGCATCTACAATTCCCCACGTTGTGACGTTGGAGGGTCTCCTTCACCACCTTTACATCTCTAACCCTTAGCATGGGAACGCACTGAAGATACTATTGTATTGTTTCAATTGTATTATTGTTGTTATTTTCCTACTTGTAATATAAAACATTCACTTGCAACATAACCTAGGAAAATAACAACAATGTTACAATCGAAATATTACTATAATCACTCAGTACGTTCTCACGCTGGGAGGTCACAGATGCAGAGGAAGTGGATTCCCGGTTCTAAAAGAGTTGATACCGGGGACGTACAGCCACTTACAGCTTACCATTCGGACTTGCAGATTCAGGATGATACTTATGGACCTACTTTATCTATAAATTCGGCCTTCTTGGCATCGAAGAGGGAATTGTGTTTGGCCCAGAATGCTGAACTCCACCTAAAAGTACCACAGTGCCTAAAAGTACACTTGCGAAATAAATAAATATAGTACGAACTTTTTCAAGAACGACACCAACCTATTCAGTTCTTCCCTTGCCTCTCTATATTGTCGCTCTAAATCCGACTCGTTGTCAACTCTACGTAACCTGAAATCCGTGTAAATAAATTAAAAATTTAACCTTGTTGAGCCTATGGGATGCAAAGTGCACTTACTTTATGGGCCTGATTTTGGAAACTGGATGAGGCGGTCCAACCCAGTCATATCGTCGATCCATCCGAACTTGATCATCACGTATGCACATCGCCCGGAAAATTTTCAATAGATAAAAACACAATTCACCTCATATCACCTAGTCCACGGATACGCCCGGCTTCTCATTAGAACATGGATTCTGATGTGCACCAAGTGACGATTGATATGCGATAATCAGTGTTGATCTGACGGACAAGAAACCAGAGAGCTCGTCGAGCAATTTGCTTTGAGCACATTCTCGCCCCTCTTGGGGTACAGCGATCTACGGACTTCCTCATCTATGTTCCGCCAGATGTTCAGGCATCTTGGTATCTATTTAATCATTTATATCCGTTCAAACATGCACAGATGTGCTCTTGTGCATGTACGACGATGATCCGCACAAAAGCCTGGAAAGCAATAAATAGGGAAGTACACGGACGGCGTCGGAGCCCTACATGAAGACCACCGCTAGGAGTCTTTGCGATAGCTGGTAAAGCAACTCGATTCCATGCATTCTCCACTGCACCATCCTCTCACCAGAAACTACTGTGTGGAAATAAGTGTCACAGAATAGAAATATGACGTTTCTCTTCAAAATCAGGATCAGAAAGAATTCGCAGGACGGTCTTGACGTGATGTAAACAGCATTACATTAGCAGACATCTGAGAGTGCTAACTAATATGCATGACATCCGACTCCAGGTGCGAGTTGAACCCACGTTCAACTCATACCAGAGAAACTTGCTACCACAACACCAGCGACGCCACCACTTTGTTACTACTCTTTCTTCAACATAAACTATCGAAGATGTCCAAAACCGACCTCTAGAGCAGTAAAACATGGAAATCTTATATAATATCAGATACAGTCACTATGAAACGCTGTCGGCAATCATTTACAAATGTTATAGAAGCACTTCATTATCAACAATATAAAAATCAACATTAAAAAAAAGTACAACAGAGCTGATCTCGTGGGGACAAGCGAGATCCACCAGTCTTCAATTGACTAGGTGTCTAGCTTATTAGAAGAGGAAAACGAGATCTAAATAAATGAAAATGGGAAAATTGAGTGACAAATTTGCAATTTCAAGTGAGATTTCCTAAAAATCCTTACTGATTTGAAAACCCAAATAATCTATTAGATCGCATCTGCATCATCTATGGATCTTCGTATCAAGCGGAACATAGTCTGGTATTCAGTCAGATTGTGGCTGAAAACGAAGAAACTTTCTTCCTTAAAATCCAGTAGAAAAAAATTAGTGCTTTTCCGTTGTCTGCAATCATTTTTCAACCCTCCAATTATAAGGTCTCTTTGAATTTTCCTCGGAAATCTAGCAATCATCCGTTAGCCTAAACCTCACCTCTCAATACTTTGCTTATTCCCCTTAAAAGCTTTCTCAGCGCGCTGCGATAGCAAAGATAAACTGGGTTTCATACTCAACGCTCATAATTTCATTTATTTGAAGAAGTTTCCTCTGTTTCGCAAAAGCTTGTCGGCTTGTTGCATCAGAATTGTAGAGGAAATCTTGTTCAGTCGTTCTATGGGCTAAGGGTTTTATTTTGATTTCATAGTGCCCTACAAACTCGCTATAAAGCCTTGACCTCGAAGTGAGTACCGTGACCTTCCTTTCGCTCTTTCGTCGCTTCATGGATACCCTATCGAAAACCGAACTTAACTTGGGACTCAGCTTAAATTATGCTATCAGATAACTACTAAAACTCTGTTAGAAGACCATCCACACACAAAGCGTAGTCGCTTCGAGGGCGTCTGTTGCTTTTCTTACGAAAATTCATCTACACAGGTATTCACATAGTTCAGCCAGGAAAAAACTATGCGCCAAGTGTGAACTCATGAAACTGAAACTTCCATTCTCTCTGCAACAACGCTTCAAAAAGGCCTTTTCACGAAACAAGCGCAGTATCAAAGTCGCTCGAATTCAGTTTATTAAATGACTACCAAAATTCTGGAAGAAAGAAAAATCGTGGCTCCTAAAGATTCAAGACAACGGAATCGTACCAAATACTTCTTGTTAAACTTACATAACAAGCAAGATCGGACCCAGTAACTCCTTTGTTTTGGTCAAATGTCGAAGATACATACGCGTATAGTTCTGACAAGTATAACAGCTACACGAGTCGAACAGCTTCTCGAAATCATCAGCATACCTGGAAAACCAGGACTAATTTCATGGGTGAAGGGGGAGGGGTACGAATGGTAACGAAAACGACTGCTACCTATCATCATTGAAATCCAATAGATCAAAAGAAGACGAGTGCGTGTAGTCATCTGCTAAGCGTAGAGCCTTTGCCTTAGAGAACCAAATTAAAGCAATATGTATGCAACTTGAAAAAAATTTCTTTTTTTAGCACTAGTGAGATTTTGACACGAGTTCAGTTTTTGCCCAAAACTCAAAGTTTTGCATATCACTCAAAATCTTGGATATGAAGGAATCTTCAGAGATTTGACAGCGATCAAGAATGTACGGAAATCTCAACCTCCTCTGCCATTTTGACAGCAAAGGACGAATCAAACAAGTCGAATCCAAGGCGGCTGAGTTCGAGAACCATTGCAGGATCAAATGAGCCGGCCACAAATCGAAGACGATGAGGAGGTAGCGGATCATTAAATGATTAACATCCTGTAGGTGGCACCGGCGATACTGTGAATTTCAAACTTACAAAAGTCTCCTCGACTAGCTTCTTCAGCTCCTTCTTATCTACATCTTTACCGT
Source organism: Parelaphostrongylus tenuis (assembly GCA_019055375.1). Lineage (NCBI taxonomy): Eukaryota > Metazoa > Nematoda > Chromadorea > Rhabditida > Metastrongylidae > Parelaphostrongylus > Parelaphostrongylus tenuis. Next base: position 193,721 of record JAHQIW010000337.1, read on the forward strand.
GAACGAAATCATGTAAGTCAACCTGAAAGAAAAAAGAAGGAAAAAAACCGTTTTAGACCTTAAAAAGAATGAAAATAAAATATATCACCGAAAATCCATCCCATTTCTCGTTTAAACCCAAGTCGACGGCGAACTTCCTACGATAATAGTCACTGAATCCACCTCCTAAAGAGACGAGGGAGGCGCCCTTAAAATTGATGACTCAGTATTATTTCTAAAAATAGGAAAATATAGGGGTCTACAGGGTAAACTATACTGCTGAAATTATCTGTGAAAAATTTCGAATTAAATATATAAAAAGGACTGAGTATGGATAAATGATTGATTACCCAAGTTTGATAAGTGAACTCCTATAGCAAAATGGATAGCTTCTATGGAGAAATCAATCGAACCTCAAGTGCTTCGCCTTGGTTGAACAACTGATCACAAAAGCTCTTCGTTCTCTCAACTGCTTTGGATAATCGCTTATTCAATGAGTTCCTGGGTGTATCACAATCGACCATCGTATCGAAGGAATCACACATGAAGCTCTTGATTATCTCACGATATCCTGGCGGTTTCAGCTGAAGAGAAGAAAGAGATTACGTCACAGTTATAGAAGTACGTGAAGGATAAATGATGAAACTCTCGATGGTTAGTCGATCCTTTATGGAAGTGAATCATGCATTCGACTTCATCAAGAGTCGTCAGGAAGTGATTACAGTATGTCTGGCCTTCACAATGATTCGCGGTGGCCTACCGACATACTATTGGGAGTACAATTATGACCGCGCCGTTTTAATTGTAGTGATGGTAAAATTTGAGATTTCCTTTCTATTAGACGGAGAAATGAATACTCAAGCTCATTTCCTGTACAAAAATTATTCATATGAGTGCTAGTAATCATTCAAAAGTTAAATCTCTGGCTAGACTTGTACATGGCCAATTATTCGAAACTCCCTTCTATTACGGTGTAAAATCCAAAATATAATTATGTTTCACACCCGCCGCGCGCCTTCATTTTTGATACGCGTTTGATTCGCTGAAAGTACGAAAAGCATTTGAGCGTGTAGAGGAACTTTCGTAGTATTTGAGTCAATCGTTTTATATGCAGTTTCTTTCAAAGCCAAGAAAAAACTCCCAATTGAATAACAAGTTCCATCGTACGTGTCTGAAACTTTAGGCTATACATCGATCTGTGAAAAATTCTTGTCCAGCCACTGAGGCCGATTATTCATTTGTCACCGTCTAACAAAAAGGTACCAAATAAGGATATGCAAATTCTTTTTTTTATATGAAAGTGCGTCAAAAACGCTGCTTATTTATATGTTCCCATTCACAAATATTTTATATGATGGTTTTAGAGGACTTTGAATATAACTTTGGTTCCCGAAAAACGCCATTTGCTGGAACTTTATTTTGCGCATTTTAACTATAAAACTGAAATTGCTTGACTTTTGGTCCCATTCAATTGCGCATTTTCTTGCCAACATTGTGGCACATAACTTGGCCATAGCTGCTTGATGATGGAGCTATCGTGGGAACAAGTCGCTTGCTACCCATGCGCAAAAGACGCTTGGGAGAATATGCTAGTGAAACGGTGCATAAAATCGATTCCAATACAAAAATCATATGTTAAAAAACCAAAACGGCACGAACCCTCCAATTTTGCTACATAATAACGCTCAACTCCACGTTGCAAAACCGATCGAAAACGTCACAAAAGAGATAAGATGGGAAGTTTCAGGATGTTTTTCGTTATTCGTCTTACTCTCACGACATTGTAAAGTCAAATTACCACTTGAAATTACGAAATGCAAAACAGAAATTAGCGAATTTTTGAAAATTGGCGTCTTTCGGGTATAAAAGCCGTCATCTTAGAAGCCCTATAAAAACCATCTTGTAAAAAAATGTGCATAAAAACATGCAAATTAATAGCGTTTTAAAACGCATTTCCAAGCAAAAGAAAATCGCATACCTTCATTTCTACCATTATTTCAGCAAAAGAAAAAAACAGCGATGTCATACTTGTACACCTTATTTCTCAGTACTGCTATCCTCCTCGACAAGTCTGGTACCAGTCCGCTGAATTCAGAGGAATGGATCTTGGATCTTGGGTATGACATCAAACCATTGAGCAGGTATGTCGCAGGACACCGCTAACCACTGCGCCACATGCTCCAATAGGAGCGTTTCAACCTTCAAGTAATCCTTGTGCATAGGAAATATCTCAAAAACACCTATTCTATACGCCAATCAAGTAGTTATTATAGCTGCATAAGGATGTTGAGCGGTATGCAAAACTTTTGACCCCAGGGAAGAGTTGAACCCGAGTCTCACCCTTCCTGGACGTTCGTGCTAAACTATTCGAACCCCCGGGGCTCATGTTCTGTCATCACTATACTGCTGTAATAACGGTAAGATAAAAATCTATCGTGAAATGACTGAGATACATTACTTCTTAACATCCTTTCTCTGCTGTAAAGGTGGTTTTCGAATACTAACCATACCCAATTACTAAAGTACTTCAGAAGCTTGGGTTTTCAAAAATGTTATGGAAAAGGATTTGCTAACAATATAGTGTGATAACATATTTGAAGCCAATCATGAGGTCTGACATGGCCCTTCGGGTGCCAGACGTACGTCTCGACTTTCATGCCATGCCTCGTCAGTAGCCCATACCCTTCGGTTCAACCGAGCTCCCATATATAGAGGTATCAACGCCGAACATGTGACACTGCATGTGCAGTGAAAGGCTCACCAGACATTGCAGTACGTCCAGCACTCGAAGTGCCATATCAGACCCATGAAAGGCTTAAAATATGTTATCAATTATACTGGGTACTTTACCGTTAGAACGGCACTGGATGAAAAACCGAACCCTTTCGATGGACTTTTCATGAGTGTGTTGGCAATCATTCGGAAGCTTAAATCTCTGGCTAAAGCCAAACGTGGCCGGGTTTACTGAAAAGGACCATTTACAACGCTGTAAAATCCAAAATAAAATTATGTTTCACAGCGGCTGCGCATTTCAACTATTACTTCGATGGAAGCACAAAAAACACATGTACATGTAGAGAAAATGTTGTAGTGCCAGAGCGAGACGTTTAATCTGAAGTTTCTTTCAAAGCGGAAAAGCACATCCTGATTGAATAACAATGATCGCACTTTCATGTGAGAAAATCGATCGATCATGGCGCTAGCGCCTTGCCACCTCACCCTACGACACGTGAATTGGCCAAAAAAACCCATGATCGCGCATGTGAGAATCAGTGTTTTTCCCCTGTTACACTGTAGAGAAATGTTCTTGCCGAAAAATAAGCATAGCTTTGAAATCCTTGAATCTTAAGTTATCGAATGATTACTAATAGTCGAGAGAGAGCTCTGTCTTCCTCGTAAAAAGCAAGGGTGTAACAGACCGATTTCCTATCGTTGAAGCGTTATAATAAAGATTTTTCAAAAACCAGTCACATACCGTGCTAGCCAGTTTTGGGACGGTAATTCTTCGATATTCGCAAACGGTACACGATTTTTTCATTGAGGATTCTTCTCTTCGTTTTGCAATAAAAGTGGTTGTGTTGCTCTGATATTCTCTAATTCTCTCTCCACGCTCGTATACTTTTTTATATATGTGACTCTTACGTGCAAGAAAACTCCATGTGTTAAACGTAATCTCTTTCCGCTCATAAAGCGCATTACAAAGATTTCCCTGAGAACTAAATTAGCTTCAATATTGTCGAAATTTGTACTACGGAATGAGTATTAGTCCAGTCTAATGATAAGTATCCACAGATACAGCGTACTGAAAAAGGCATTTTAGAAACCAAGCACAGTGTTGGAATCGCCAAAGAATTAAGCTTTCGAGAAACTATTCAAACTCTTGTAGAAAACTCTGTCCAGTGATAAAAACCTCTGAAAAGGTGAGAGTCAAAAACGACTTCCACAGCCCGCAAAGGGTCAAGCAAGAAGACCTCATCTTGTAGAAAAGAATTTCGAGACTCTAACTGTTCTCGTTGAACAATTAGAATTCCTTTTTATTCAACCGCTTCTAGCGGTGGTGAGATGTTACAGATATACCCATTGATGAAGAGTGATGTGCAAAACTTTGCGTCAGGCAGAACTTGAACCCCCATCTGATCCAGTCCATGGACGCGTACTCTATCCGTTGCACCATCGACGCCTGTTTTGACACAGTCCTTTCTACACTATAACGCATCTATCATCTAATACCCAATATCTGTCGGCGTGACTGGGTTCGATGTCGATAGCGACTACCTCGGCCAAACCGTTGACGGTCAGTTACTGACAGATATATGCGCTGCAGCACAGAAACAGTGGTAGCAAAACGGACCTCGATGGTGCACGGTATAGCATGCGTCCGCTGATATAATGAGATACGGGTTCGAGTTCGGCCTGACGCAAATGCTTTGCACATCACTCTACATCACTGTGTATGTGACTGAGATTAATGGACATCAAGTTGAAAGCGGCCTTTACTTTCGCATTGAATGACTCGCAAGAAATCACACCGTCACGTGTCTACCTCTGGCGATCTTCGGTGAGACATCCATCCGCATAATGTATTCTAGACCTAAAAACCGTTATCCCACGTAGAGTACCCCTCTCAGTGGGATCACAAGCTCGATGAAGTCGAACAGGCAAAGCAAAAAGCACCATTTTCTTGCCTCCTTTCGTGAAAATGGCGACCGATTTGGTGTCGTTGAATCCGGATCTCATCTCACCAAGTGGATCATAGATCTGTAGATGTACGGCACCGCCTTCCTAAATCGGCATACACTATAATTAAGGCATGAACAGGTATCTTGATAAGAGAAGAAAGACTAGGTTTATTAAAGATCCAAAGATTAGAAATGTACAGACTGGTATTCCACAGAACGCTGCTGCTCCTTTGCAAACTTCCCGATGATCTCAGACGATTCCATTCTACAACAAATAAATTTAGGTATGTCAAATTGTGTTCTATCGATGAAACCCACAGCGATGGCAGCGTTAGCTGATAAATCGGGGTTTGTTCTAGCTTCAACCACTTCTGAGCAACGTCCCACGTGAGATGCGGAATGTGTCCGGCGCGTAGATAGATCATACATGAAGGTGTTTGCATGGTTTAGAACACGACGACCTTAATTCGGATTTCGGACAAAGCACGCTTCAGGAATCGACTTGTTGAGCTCAGACAAGGATCAACTAAAAGAATGAGTGGTAAGCGAAAATCCGACCTCAGATGAAAGTCGAACCACCGTCTCATCCATACTGAGGACGCCCCGCGTATGGATGATACGCGGGTTCAACTCCGTCTGAGGTCACACTTTTGCTTACCACTCAATTCTCTTAATTATATTTGAAAATCACAACACTGCGAAAAAAGCAGTAAAGAGATAAGAAATCATAGGAATAATAAAATGATCAATAATTTTGTCATGTATACCCATCGATGCAGAGTGATGTACAAAACTTTCGCGTCAAGCGGGACTCGAACTCACATCTCACTCAATTCGGGAACACGTGCTCTAACCCGTTGCACTATTGACGCCCGTTTTATTCACCATATTTGATAATCTAATAACCAAAAACTATCAGCGTGACTGGGTTCAGTGTCGAGACTACCCGGACGAAGCCGTTGACCGTTGGTTGCTGACAGATAGATGCGTTGTAACGTAAAAAGGGTGATGGCAAAACGGGCTCAGTAATGCAACGGGTAAGAGCACGCTCTCGCGGATAGAGCGAGAGTGGGTTCGGAGCCCGCCTGACGCGAAAGTTCTGCACATCACTCTACATCAATGGGTATAACCAAAGAATTCTCCATCGACCCGATAAGTTCCTCCCACTGTTCAGGTAGGAGTGTTGGCTATGCTTTCGAAACAACAAGCGAACTCTTCGGCTAGCATTCCGCATGTCATTGAGGAATTCTCTTCGACTATCTCAAAGACACCTTGACGATCAACTTCCTGTGAACGGTCGAATGATAGTGGTCCTCCACACTGTTTTCTCAAGCTTTGAACCTTGCGAACTATTACCTAGCCGTCATTTAAGGCAATCATATCGCCGCCTCAAGCTCCAAATATTAGCACAGGAATTTGTTCCCACGACAGCTCGATCTTAAAACCACATATAGGAAACCTGTACAACAAAATGTTCGCAAGAAAAATATGCAACTGAACGACACCAAAACCAGGCAGTTTTGTTGGAAAAATCATATTAAAGAATCAAAAAGCCATGAACTTTTTACGCAACCTCATTTCCTCGCGCTGAAAGCTCACCAGGCCAACCGTCACTTCAGGTTCGCTGAATCGGTTACAAACTGCCTGGGACGATAGCAGCACTTACTTGACACGTCGGCAGGCCACAGCGAGTCATTGTAAAGATCAAATAAGCATTCAGTAGCCTCAAAGGATGCTATACGAAGTCAAATACATAGTGTATCCTTCAGGTATTGATCACCACTGAAAGCGTCATCCTTTTTCCAGCAATAAAAGTGCGAAATCACTGGTGGGAGTATTAGCCACATCCATTCGGACGTCACCTATATCACCTGTCGTACCGCTGATCGTCGAGTGACTCGAGCGGGCACCAGCATCACCTCCATTTTTCTCTATCGCGCGAAAGAGTAGCCCACTAGGTCCTCCTCGCTCTAGGTATTCGCTAAGCCCTTATACCTTTCTTCTAGGCTTTTCGTGAAGGAATCGGACCATCGCGTCGGTGGTCTTCCTGTGGAGCGCTTGATATCCCGAGGAATCCATTCGGACGTAGGGGTAGCAAATAAATAATACTTTAGCTTAACATTTTAGTAAGGACATGGACAAGTCTGCACAAGACAGTATCATTCTAATGAGCCCAAAGTAGTGCAAGGTATGGGTGGCATCCTCAAAACGACAGATTAGCTCTTTAGAGGCAGCGATTGGTTCGCAATATTCTCTATTTGTGAGGATATTCTTCTTCTGTTTCGGAAAAATCTCCGGATTTTTCGTGTCACTTCGATGCTCCATGTTTTCCTATGTACCCTCCTTTGTCTTCAGTGCATCAAAAATTCTAATACATATATAAACTCGAGTTTGAGAAGCAATCTTCTATACGTTCCTTACAAGGCCTTTCCAAAAACTTTAAAAAAAGAAACTCAATTTTAAAATCACCGAGATCTAAGCTATCGAATAAGTACTAGAAGTTCACTGACAAGCCAAAGCCAAGCACAGTCGAGGGTCGCAAAAACCAATACGCCATAGTTAAACACAACTTTCTCTTGTCTACAAAGCACTAAAGAAGGTCTTTTCTAACCAAGATCAGTGTTAATAGCCTTTTCTTGAGCTATCGAATGAATACTAGAATCTCGATGGAAGGTCTCTATCCGGCTAGAAAACCAAACATGTGCACTAATTTTGGTATAAGCGGTTCCCAAGGTGTCAGGAATGAATGAGACACAACAGGGAAGACAAAACTGGAAAATCGAAGGATGTTATATTAGGAGGTTAACGAATGATGGTACGATGGCTTACCCCATGACTCAATCGAACCTATTCTTCCTAAAACGCTTCTTTTTCGTATGTGAAAATCTACCATCTTCATTAGTTCATACGGTCCTATGCCCTAGAAACGACTGGCAATTTCTGAAAAAAAAGAATGTCATCATATTGGTTAGTTTCATAATATTTAGATCTAGAGCAATAAACACCAAAATTTATCACCCAGAATGTAGCAACCGTTCCACGAAACGGTCGCTGCTTCTCTGAGCAATTGAGAGCGATCGCGGACAATACCATGGCAGGAACATCGCTGCGGGACCCAGCCAATGGTCGCGCCGCCCGCTGCTGCGGAGCGGCGATCAGGGCCGCCCACTTCTGGCGGTCAGTCTCGTCTCGTGCTGGTGTCGTGATCGGTCGTGCCTTGCCTTCCTTCCGCCGCCTTTGTCCCCTCTGGTTCCCCGCCTCTGCCCGACTCTAGTCTTCTGACTCTGCCCTCGTTGTTGTGTATGTGGCCCACATAGTCATCGACCCCACTTATACTCTGTGAGCGGAGCTGGGAGCTACGGCGGTGGACCAAGCCTTTAGGGTTCTGTTTGGCCCGCCACGGGGGATGGGTCCAGCTCTTGCATACAGACCCACAGTTTTCTAATATATTTAATCACCCACTGGTCCCATCCTCGGTGTACTGGTCTGCTCGGGGCAAGCATAACTGCTTCCCGAGGTCCACCGCCTAGTCCGGCCCCGCAGACACCTCATCCATCTCATCCACCTCATCCAACTCATCCATCTCATCCATTCCTCCATTATTGAAGTCACGGTTACGTGTCGTCATTGCTGTCGTACTCTTGTTATGTTATTATTGTATATATGTGATATATTTCAGGTTGTCTTTATATCGTCTTGATATTATCTGTAATAAATCTAGTATCTTCATTCACGTCAGTTGTAACAACCTTCAGTGACAATCGATCATCACATTCAACTCCATAGCAGCGGAGGATCAGTCCCCGTCTGCTATCATTCTGCTGCATCGGCCTACCACTTTCGGAGTCCGGTCACTACATTCTGGTGCATTGGCCGGGAATCGAACCCGGGTCGCCCGCGTGGCAGGCGAGCATTCTACCACTGAACCACCTTTGTCACTTAAGACAACCTCAACTTGGGCGGGGTCCACATCAAATGGCAGTTTTTTGGCGGAACCAAATTACTCGTCCACATATACAAATACGTTATTTGCAGATCAATTTCTTTTTCTCCTTTTTTTTCGTCCTTCACAAGAAGCCTCGACGTTGCTGAGTACGTCCACGCGTCCAGAAGCGATCGCGTTCAATGGGGACGGAAGGACACAGGGGTTTTTCCTTCTTGTTTCCCTCGTTCATTTCTTAACTCTTCATTTAGGCGGATTTTGCTCCACTCATCGATCGCTCGGGGCCGGGGGTACCCTTGGCCGGCCGGAGTGTAGCAACCGTTCCACGGAACGGTCGCTACTTCTCTGAGCAATTGAGAGCGATCGTGGACAATACCATGGCAGGAACATCGCTGCGGGACCCAGCCAATGGTCGCGCCGCCCGCTGCTGCGGAGCGGCGATCAGGGCCGCCCACTTCTAGCGGTCAGTCTCGTCTCGTGCTGGTGTCGTGATCGGTCGTGTCTCTTGCCTTCCTCCGCCGCCTTTGTCCCCTCTGGTTCCCCGCCTCTGCCCGACTCTAGTCTTCTGACTCTGCCCTCGTTGTTGTGTATGTGGCCCACATAGTCCATCGACCCCACTTATACTCTGTGAGCGGAGCTGGGAGCTACGGCGGTGGACCAAGCCTTTAGGGTTCTGTTTGGCCCGCCACCGGGGATGGGTCCAGCCCTTGCATACAGACCCACAGTTTTCTAATATATTTAATCACCCACTGGTCCCATCCTCGGTGTACTGGTCTGCTCGGGGCAAGCATAACTGCTTCCCGAGGTCCACCGCCTAGTCCGGCCCCGCAGACACCTCATCATCTCATCACTCATCCACTATCCACTCTCCACTCATCCATCCATCCAATCCTCCATTATTGAAGTCACGGTTACGTGTCGCTCATTGCTGTCGTACTCTTGTTATGTTATTATTGTATATATGTGATATATTTCAGGTTGTCTTTATATCGTCTTGATATTATCTGTAATAAATCTAGTATCTTCATTCACGTCAGTGTAACAACCTTCAGTGGCAAATCGATCATCACATTCAACTCAATAGCAGCGGAGGATCAGTCCCGTTGCTATAATTCTGGTGCATCGGCCTACCACTTTCGGAGTCCGGTCACTAAACAGAATTAGTTGAATTTGCATGACTTTGACACCATTCAATAGCGTATTCTTGTGAACATTTTAGTATACAACTTGCCTATATTTGCTTTAAGATGGAACTGTTCTCAGAACAAATTCGCTTGCTACTCATTTACGAATAGGGCACAGAGGAAAATGCTAGTGAAGCGGCACACAAGATTAATGGAGCTTCCTGTGGACGACCCAACGGCGGATGATCTTCCAGACGGTTCTCTCCAGCTTTTAACTCCCGAACCACTTCTCAGCGGCCCTTTCTGTAACCGTACCATCGCCTCAAGTTCCCTTAATCTTGCGCACCGCTTCTCTAGCATTTTCCCTACGCGCCATTCGCGCACGAATAGCATGCGAAATTTGTTCCCAGGACACCTCCATATCCAAGCAAGTAAAGGCAAATTGTATACCAAAATGTTCTCAAGAAAATGCGCAATTGAATGATTCCAAAACCATGCATATTTAGCTACTTCTGGTTGATAACTTTGATGTTTACTGCACTATTGCCAAAACTTATAAAACGACCCAATGACAGATATACTAAAAGAGTTCTGAAAATGATTAGTAACATTTTGTCAGTGTCGAAAACATGAAAATAAATCTTTATCACCTTATTCAAGATACATCGTACTTACAGTGCTCCTCAAAACGAAGAAGACCTACTGTCTAACATATAAAACTCATTCATCAGCTATTTCATCTTCTTAAAAGGTGCTAATAACAAGTTCAAAGAGAACATGATGAACAGTTCCTTAGGGAAAATAGTGGAGATCCAGCTCCAACGGGCTTCGAATTTAAGCAAGATAAGACAGTGATATTCCAGTTAAGAAAAGTACAGAGCGCCCCACGTCTCCGAGGTAGGTCGAACGGATGGAGACAAAACAGAAACAGAACTACTTCTTTACACCATAATCTCGATATTCCGGTTTCAACTCCCACATACTCTTATGTGGTGGTGCGGTATTATACACAGCAATTTCCGTCAAAATCTCCTTCACATATCCAGCTGGTTGCTGCGTCAACTGTTGCAAATCTTGTAGCCTAAAAACACTAATTCTTAGGACATGAACCCAAGTTTATAGATAAGCAGGAAGAAAAATGTCATGCATAATCTGATAAGATATTTCGAGTCATTCATGAGCTCTGTTATGGCACCTATACAGAAATGAAAGATTCAAAATATGTTATAAGGCTATTATGTTTTGAGCGAGCTCTAAAAAACACTCGAAACGAAAAGTGCCACATTAGTTACGTCAAATAAAGGATGATAACAGAGTACGTGTGATGCAGTGGTTACAGACTCTGCGGCCATGATAAGTCGGTCAATCGATGGCTCGATCTCGTGTTGGATTTCCAAGCTTCATCCCTCGAGGTCATTGAGTTGGTCTCTCCGTTGCAACTACCAAGTAGCAGTGAGGTTTTACGAATGGGAGACGTACTAAGAAAATGCCACAGATGTTCTCAAAATACGCCATGTTTTCCAAATCCCTTGACCATGTTAATCCGTGAACGCGACACAAGCTTGAAAAATGACCTACGTGGAAAGAAACCTTGGAAATAAACAATGGAAAACAAGGCCTGTTTGAATAGATATCATCACCTGTAATATTGATGCTTCTCGAAAGCATGAAAAAGCGCTTCCATGAGAACGTTTCGGTCGACTCGTACGGCTTTTCGCACCTTCTTTCTTCTGTTTGATCCTCATTTTATCTTCTGCATGAGCAGCAACAGGTTTGAATTTCACAGCAGCCTAAATGGCATTCAAAATATTATAGTAAACGAAAAAAATCAAACCAAAATCTAATTGAGCGACCTTCTCCATCTGTAGAACCTGTTTTTTCGGTTGCCCACTCTTAGATATTTGAGCGATCTTCATTTTCAAATAACTACTTGAGGCCGGTGGACGACATTCGGCCCTTTTGACCACTCTTCCTTCTATAGAAAGTCGCCCGGATCTGAAGTGCTAAGAAAGAATAAAGATGCGATTTACGAATAAAAAGCTTATGCATTGATTTTATTCTGCCATGTGTTCATCGGGCAACAGATTCCCGACTGCATTGGTCGGAAAATACTTATATGCTTCACATCTGTTCAATCTGCCCTGTAATTTCAACACATCCTCGTACTGGATCAGGAGCTAAACGTTCTACCAGAAAAGTTTTTCAAGAAACTTCTTCCGAAAGGCTCTTCAGCCAGAAATAACCAAAGATATTGCTGCCAATGAAAAGGAACTTGATATTGTCCTAAACTGGATAAGAAGGGAGAATTATAGCATGTGAGAATCAATGCTATTCAGCACGGAGGGCAAAAAATTTGGCATAATCTATAAACGATAAAAGATAGGTTCGCCCTTTGACCAATCCTCACGGATGTGCCATGAATTCGGCTCATAAAGCATGGTTTGATGTGAGAGACTGCATGACTGGCCCTTACAATGACTCTTGGACGGCCTGCCGATGCAAGAAGTCAGCGCTTGCCATCCTCCCAGTCATGTCTCGTTTCAACTCACAACCCCGGAGGGATGGAAGGCTTGGTGAGCCTTGGGCGTCGGCTCGAATCATCGACAAGAAGTGTGTCGCATGGCACCTCTAACCACTGGCGGCATACACGTCTGGGCATAATCTAATGACTACGACAAAGAGAAGAAGCGGTGATAGTGCAGTACGATAGTTTTTCAAAGTGATTGAACAAATACCTAAAATCCATATCCTCATTCAAACCAGACTTGTCTTCGGCAAGCACAGCCATCGTTTGATTAAGGACATCACCAAGAATAAACGAATGTTCATCAGGCATTTGCACTGGGCCTAAATATGAAATCCGTATAGTTGTTGTCTAATTTATGAACGCAAGATTTGATTGCACTGACAAAGTATAAGATTAACAGGACCGAACAATCACTGATGATCTACCTTTCATGGCCGATGACACGGATTGCGGGATAACAAGACCGGGGCGAGACTTCAGCTTCACCTGAATTGCCGCTTGAGTTTATCATAACAAAACTGGACTAATCAAAATGCCTTCTTGTGTGCATTCTTTTACAAATATATGCTTTGTAACTTTATTAAAATACAATCCAGGAAACGTCACAAGGGTGCGAATATGTATGGACTCGAAAAAAGAGCCTTGCGAATTGTAATAAGCTGTGTAAAAAGTTGGTGCGATCTCAGTTTCTTGATATGATTTTGCACTGAAAAAAAAACATGATTTTGGTACCGTTCAAACGTATACTTTCTAGTGAACATTTCAGTGTAAAAACTGCCTATGTATGCTTCAAGATGGATCAGTCTTAGGAACAAATTCGATAGCTAGTCATGCACGAATGGCGCTAGTAACGCACTAGTGAAGCTGCGTGTAAGATTAATGGAGCTTCCTATGGACGGCCAGAGCGCTACCGATCTTACAAACAGTTCTCTCCAGCTTTGAACTTCGCGAACCACTTCTTAGCCGTCTTTTCGGCATCTATATCATCGCCCCCAACTTCACTAATCTTGGATGCCGCATCACTAAAACTTTCCTCCACGCACCATCGGGCATGAGTAGTAAGTAAGTGAAGAAATAATATGTGATTGATTAATGATCCCGAAGTTAGAGAAAAGTCGACGGCAGAATTATTTGTATAAATGTTCAACGTGTAAATACATTGCAAAACTCAGTACTTCAAATTGGTCTTTTCCCTTATTTCCACTACAATTCCTGCTAACCAACTTCCAACAAATACTATTTCCTCATTTTCACCCTCACAACCAAAATTTTCGATTATTTCCATGAAGTAGCTGCGTGGGTTTTTCTTGCCACAAAAGAGTAGATGTGCACCAAAAGCATATGAGCGCATAAAGAACATATTGGAGCACTAATGTATTCTAAAAGCGTTGAGATTTCTTCAACGGTGAAGTTCCAAAGAGGTACAGAAGACATGTATGAGCAAAAGAAACTTCAAAGTACTCAATGATGTAGGATGGTGTGCAAAAACTTTTAGCGCCATGTGGGATTAAAAACCACATTTCACCCTATCCGTGGGCGCGTGCTGAACCGTTGCACTACCGACGTCCGTTTTGACACCACTCTTTTTCTACGCTACAACGCGTCTATCTCTATGCGGACCAACCGTCAACGGTCTGACGTGGGTAGTCGCTATCGACATTGAACCCACTTATGCTGACAGATATTGGGTACTGATTATCAGACAGCATTCAAGCCTCAAGCCTCCCTCCTTGTTACAATGCAGGGCTTAATGTGGGGCGGGGGTCACTGACGAGGAGGACGAAACCTCCGAAACACCGGTGCATGGCTCTGGCGTACCAATCTCGTTTAAGCTTTAGACATTCTTTTTTGGAATTATTTTGAGTGTTTATCACGAGGTTCAAAAACAGTCGATCATATGGATTCAAGTTAATTAATCGCCTCTGGCGGTGGTATGATGTTACAATGTACCCAACGATGTAGAATGGTGGGTAAAACTTTTTGCGTCAGGTGGAACTGCTCAAGGTGTTGACAGAGCAGCAGATCTCCACTGCACTTACGACTTTTTTCTTAGAACAAAACACCCGAAGCACGAAAAGTGTTGAAGCACAAAAAATACTCAAAAGTGGACAGACTCCACCAAATACCTACATCTCCTTTCCCATTGGCACTCTGCGGTATTACTAATCGACCAACGTCAGTCCCTGCGTTTGCTTCCCAAAGATCAGATAGATAACGGGGAACCTATAAGAAATGTAAAAGATAAGAAACCTAGAAAGAGATATGAGCTTATAAAGCACAAAAAAAAGTGAGAAAAGATATCATCGACAAACTTCACCTTCACCAGCCATACACCACGCTTTCCCATCTCACAGTCAACGGCATGTTCTCGTTTTCGAGACATCTTCTTGAGGCTGTAGACTGTAATATATCCATAGATTGACGAGAATTGCTTGTCATTATTCGGCACTTTTCTCTCATCGAAAAGGGTATTTAAAAGGGCCTTCCTTACTAGGTAAAGACTTTGAATTAGACCAAAGCAATCATTTGAAAGTTCAAATCTAGGTGATTTAGAAAATGTATTTGGGTTGTATTCGATTAAGAGGGGACAAATGAAAAACAAATCTCATTCGCTGGACAGGAACTTTTCATATGAATGTCAGCAACCATTCGGAAGCTGAGACTTCAGCCCTATGACGCCGGTTCTCGAAAAAGCCTTCCTTTGAAGTCGCTACAGAAGGAAATTTCGCGCGTTGCAGAACCGCATAATCCTCACCGGACAGAGCTCTTTCTTTGGACAATTAGTAATCATTCGATAGCGCAATCGTTGCTGATTCCAATGCTGCGCTTAAATCCTGAAAAGACCGTAACTATGCAACGCAGCATCTGAATTAAGTTGGATCCACATGTGCGATCAAGAGGGTCTTCGGCCAATTCACGTGCGGCTGGCTGAGGTGACGACGTGCGTTAAGGTGACGACCGATCAATTTTGGACCGCTGACACAATATCGCGTCAGCGGCGCGTGGCCGCCTCAGCCAGCGCACACGAATTGGCCAAAGGTCTCCTTGGTTACACATGTAAATTCAACTTATTTCACCTGCTGCGTTGCAGATGTACGGTCTTTTCAGGATAAAAACACAGCACTGGAATCAGCAACGATTACGGCATCGAACTATTGCAAAAAGATTTGAAGAAGAAGCTCTGTCCGGCAAGAAAATGTGCGCGTCTGATACGCAGTTTCCTGTGGATTTGATAGACTTATAAAAGAGTGTTTTGAAAAACCGGCGGCGTGAGACTGTAGCCATAAGTCTCAGCTTTTGAAAGGTTACTATCACTCCTATGAAAAGTTCCTGTCCAGCGAGTTTCATAGCTCTGTCTATAGCGCTGTAGCAGTGAGAATTAAATTGCGTTTGACATGCAATCTGCGTTTTTGCGCATCGCTCTCGCACGACAGAGATCTTCCCTTAGTCTTTTAGTCATCATTCCACAGCGTAAATCTCAGAGATTTCAAAGTGTCCTCGATTTAATGAAAAGGTTTTTTAACAGCGCTGTACCAGGAAAAATCGAATTTTGTCTCACTTAGTGCTTTTTTGTGCAAAACCGAGCTTTTGCCTTAGACTACTAGTAATCATTCGATAACGTAAATCTCGCTGATTCCAATAATTCGCTTGTTAGAAGAAAAACTGCTTTACTGAACTGAAGCAGGGAATGTTTGATTGAGTTTCACAATTAAATTACAGTTTCTTCTTCGCCTTAAACAAAAGTCTAGAGAAAACATATGTCTCTGTTAACTACACAACGATGAAACAAATTTTTTCTACAACTCCTATACAATAGAACCTAGGAAAATCTATATGTAACCAAAGGAAAAAACCTTCAAATGGATAACGTGAAGTGTATGACACCGCGCGACGGGTGTGGAACACAATATTACTTTTCCTGCAATGGAAATACAAAAAAAAAACCTTTCTAAGAAACAAATACACTTTTAGAATCTACGAGATTTATACTATCGAATGCTTACTAATGGTTCAAGTGAAACGCTCCGTCCTGCGACAGCAATGCGCTAAAACGCGGTGACAAGTGTGGAACATGGAATCACAAATTATTTCTACCGCCACAGCGCTTTAGAAGGTATTCCTTAAAAAATTAACGAATAAAAATGAAGAAAAAGTACATAAAATGACAAGAAAACAAACCTTTGAAATCTTCAAGATTCAAGGTTTCAACTGAATACTGATATTCCTAGCGGAGAGTTTTTATACAGCAAAAAATTTCCTCTTCAATGATCCCTGCTCGTAGACGAAAAAGACACCCTTTCCAGAAGGGAGGCTCAGTACTGAGATCTTTATTCCTTAAACTCAGTTTAGTGAAATCTTCATCAAGCAAAAGAGTTTCCCTCAGAAAATATTGCTCCTTAAAAGTCAAATGACCATTATTTATACTCCAATCACAACAAGTATTCAAAGATGCTGGGTGATGAGAAAAATCTTCGACCTCAGGCGGGAGTTCAACCCGCGTCCCACACATCCCAGGGGCCACACGTGGGGTTAAACTCCTCCTGAGGTCCACAACGTCGCTCATCATTCACCATCTCTGGATATATAGTTATGATATCATAATTCTGCTGAAGGAACAGTAAAATGAAGAATTCTTCTAGATTACATTAGATACTAGCCAGAAATTCGACTCCGTGATCATTTATAGAGATGAATTCAGCATCCTTCATTGCTACATTAAGAGACAGAATGAAATACAATGACATCGGGAAAGAAATAGGCAAAGAAACTCTTCAGGGATTTCAACTACTCCAGAAAAAAGTCCGACCTGCTTAAGCATGAAATAAAAACGTAGACCCAATATGTGGAGTACTATGCAAAAACGTTTGCGTCAGCCGGGATTCGAACCCAGATCTTACTCTTTCCGGAAGCGTATGCCAACCATTGCACTACCGACGCTATAAGAACTGTAAATATAAGATATATGTATATATAAGATATATATTAGATATGAAATGTATAAGAAAGCGTCGGTAGTGCAATGGTTAATATACGCTCCCCGAAACAGTGAGATCTGGTTTCGAATCCGGCTGACGCAAACGTTTTTGCACAGTACTCCACATATTGGGGATAGTATAATCTTAAACCACTGCAAGTGGCAGTTAAAATAAAAACAATTTAGACTGAAAAACGTAGACATTACCAATCAGATGAATATCCTACAATTTCCTCATATGAGGAACTAAAAATGAGGTCTCAACGGAACAGAAACAAGCGAAGAACGGACATAGTACTCATAAGGAAATTGTGACATCATCTTCAGAAAAACACAGTGAAAATATTCGAAGGAGAACGAGCACATATCTTTCGTCGCGAGTGTTTTCTTAAGACCACAGCTCAAAAGTCAATATGCCTGGTTAATATTTTTCGAGCCACGCATGTCAGTGGTCTTTTAAAGAGGGCTGGCTTATAGAGCCCGATACATGTGTTTCGATCTTGCGAGTCGGGCAGTTACCCTTTCTGACGAGATCGTAAGATCGAAATACGTTTATCGGGCTCTATAAGTCAGCCTCTTTAAAAGAACACTGATATGCTTGGCTCAAAAAATGATTACCAGGAGAACGAAAAGTCAGCCATTTAACTCTTTGGAGACGTCAGCTCGCGCGGCGCGAATCCACAAGCGGTACGCAATTCTCGTGAATCAATTTGGGTTCATTTCTTTGTTTTTGAGATACCTCCAGGTCTGTCATGTTGTTGTGATATTCCACGATTCTCTCTACGTAGTCATAATCTTTCGGTACATAAATATACATATGTACGTGTACAATACAAACGCTAGGGTGAGACGCATTCTTCTTTTCGCTCTCACAACACTAAGTGGAAATCATCTGGGAAACTAAACGTTGTTCTAGAATCAACGTGATTGAATCTATCAAATGATCACTAAAAGTCTCGAGAGAATTGACTCGAAGACCCCAGGCGAGCGAATAAAGAAAATAGTGCATGATATAAATTCATCGCCACATCAAAGAGGTGTTTTTAGGAACAAAGTATATAGTTGAAATCGTTGTTTCTTTAACTATCGAATGACTGTCAATCATTCGATGAAAAAGCTAAGAAAACACTCGTGCTCTTCAAAGAGTCAAAAGCGTTTTGACATAAAAAAAGGAACGGAAATGATTTGATACAAACTGTCTGTCGGTTTTAACATCTGACTTTTTGAACATCACCACCTACTACAAAGTCAATTACTACGGAGAAAATACGAAAGAATCCATCGATCACAACATACCTTTACCTCATCACCTTTTTGACTTCTAAATACGATGCTACTTAATTGTATTCTGTTAAGAGAATACCACTGTAACTTTTTCAGTTTCTCAATTTCTCCTTTACAATATCACTCAGTTGCGTATTATTCAGAAAAGGCCATTGTGGTGGTGCGGGAAGCGTGAACGTAGACATAGCAGCACGAATTACCTCAATCTTCTCTGGAAATGATAACATTTGTTGGTTAGAGGACAAGAATGAAGAACAATAAAGAACTCACCATCGTCTAGAGCGATGTCAATAGGTTGATGAGGGATCATCAACTCATCAGAGATCGTTTCACAAGTGCTAGGTGTTATCTGGAATAACAATTGATACAATTAGTTCAATCATATTTGAAACTCAACTTTGAAAATCTCTGGGAAGTCTGAATGAAAGGAAACCGGCTCTAAAAGAAAAACATGCCTCTCCAATCTCTCCGTTGAAGTTATCCCCCTCCTCAGTAGGTACATCTTTCGCATCTATTCCGTTGCCCTCACTAGAAATTCATTCTCTGTCACCTAAAACAACAATGAACTAGGCGACACGTGGGACGCAAAAAGATAACAAAACAGACATCTTATACGCCCTAAGGAACTAACAGACTCATCGGGACCATCGCTGCTCGGCACATAATCAGCAGATGATTCCTCCAACTGCGAAAGAGAACGATAGCCAGGATGCTGAGTGAGTTCTACATCGTCAACTCCACACTCAGCTTCAGAATCTGAAAGAATTACAAGAAATCATGTCATATTCAAATAAGGGAGTTTTTACCCTCCTAATATGACGCTTATCACAGATAGATTAGTGTCTGAGTAACAGTACTTCTAGAATTTGATTCAACTTCACGCGTTCATCGCTTAATTGAGATTAGTTTTCTTCATAAACGTCGTGCAATACTAGTCGAGCGCATCTTTTGCGACCTTGAGGATAGCCACAGGAATATTCCGTAGGGAATCCGTTATTGATTGCTCGAAAAAGTTGGGCAAGGGAAGAACCTCGCGTAGAACCGCAGCGAGCATCACTAACCACTCTGTCATGGGACCCTAATAAGGGATTAACAATGAAAAACTTGGTGATCCGAAAAAATTCTCACTGATGGGCAAACTCACTCTGATTCAGTGAGAACACCATTGTGCCCTCAATAAATGACTCAGTAGTAAGATGTTCTCTGGAAACTTACCTCGCTAACCCTTTCGAGACCGTGGACCCACTTCTTTTGCACCTCCAACCTCCAAAATGGAAACGTATTGAATACATTATTGTATCATTTCACGGTCTCTTCTATCACCGCTTTCTCCATGACCCCCTCGAAATGATATAATGTGATAAGGATATGCATGTTTTGAGCTGATAGGTCTAGCGGTATATAAGCATTTTTCGTCCTATTGGGAGTCATCAGTACCACTCTCCCTCAGTTCAGCCGATCCCCTGACGTTAAATAATCCTCTATAAGGAATCGACGTTGAGTATTGAATGACGCCAAATCTGGTAAAAGGTAGTTAGGAGGTATGTTTCATTTTAACAGCCACACGCTCGACTGTTGATCACCACGATGTCAGGTAAGTACAACACCTGACTTGGGGTGAGTTAATACTCGGCGTCGATTCCTTATGGAGAATTAATGAACCACAGGGGATCGGCTGAACCGGGATACG
This sequence comes from Parelaphostrongylus tenuis, assembly GCA_019055375.1. Classification (NCBI taxonomy): domain Eukaryota; kingdom Metazoa; phylum Nematoda; class Chromadorea; order Rhabditida; family Metastrongylidae; genus Parelaphostrongylus; species Parelaphostrongylus tenuis. Next base: position 213,922 of record JAHQIW010000337.1, read on the forward strand.
GAGGTACTGATGATCCCAATAGGACGAAACAGGCGTCTGTGTACCACTAGACCTATCAGCTCAAAACATGCATATCCTTATCAGATTATATCACTTCACTGTATTTTTGTTGTTACCCTCCTACCTATAAAAATATGATATATTTACTTATGACATAACATAAGAAGATAACAGCATTAATACAGAGGAAACGGTACAACGATGTATTTAATGTATTCCCACGCTGAGGGTTAGAAATGCTGAAAGGTGAAGCAAACCGTTCAGCGTTGCCACGCTGGAGTGCGGAGGAGGTGGGCCCACGGATCGGAAAGGGCTAACTATTCACGATGGAATCGAAAGCTAAAGTCCACGATAAAGTTCAGACTATCCCCGAGTAGTCAAATTTTGGAAGGGAGTCTACTAATTATGAATGGGACAGTTCGTATAACAGTTTGACTTTCCATGCCCAGGTTCAGTGAGAGCCGGTCTCTGGCCCATTACGAAACATATCGCCGAGAAATTTTTGCTTGTGAGGTTTTACACGCCAGGATATCGAAGATAAGGACGCCGGACACGTACTGCACTTGAACGACAACCGACGAACAAGAGCCGTCACCCACTGGATTCTTCGTGATATCAAGCGTCCCACAGGAAGACCACCGATCCGATGGTTCGACTTCTCATGAGAAGTCTAAGAGAAGATGTAATGCTCAGCAAAATCTAGAACGAGGACCCACTGGGTTAACCCTGTGCGCGATAGAGAAAATGGAAGTGTTGCTAGTGTCCGCTCGAGTCACTCGACGATCAACGGGACGAATAGGTGATGCAGGTGAGGCACAATTTTATTAGGACGAAAATCTTTTAATTTGGCAAAACACCTAACTACTTCGCCGCTGCATAAAATACAAAGTTATTCCCAACTTTATCAGAAATATTAATTCACATAGATTCCATGTCAGCGTCTTACTCTTGATACAGACGCTCATGACTAATATACTGCTCTGCAATGAACAGAGCGTGCATGGGACAGTTATTATTTAGGTTCTGCGACAGACACGTGACCGACCAGTAGATGGCCAATGATACGATCGCGTGCTTAGGGTGCACAATTCTTCCACTGAGAAAGCACTACCGACTTGTTACGTCAGTAGGCTAAGGCGAGTCATTGTACAGGCCAGATGGACACCCAGACATCTCTGATGATGCTAAATGAATACGAAAACACTGCTCATACCCAAGGGATTGATCAACGCCGAAAGCTTTAACCTTCTATCGCTCTGTACTGAATGGAAAAAATAAACCTCTCGGCGTTGATCAATGCCTGAGATGCGCCAAAAATCTAATATCATCAACATCGTTCGCGGTGACTGGATGTCTGTCTGATTTATACAATGCCCCTTGTTAGCCTACTGATGTATTAAGTCAGGGCTATTATCCTCCCAAATCGGAGGATGTAAAGCCTGATGGACCTTAGGCGCGGGATCGAATCATTCACCACATTTCTGCCGCAAGGCACCTTTAACCACTGCGACACACGCGCGCGATGGAACCTGACATTTCACTGGAACGAGTATAGAAGTTCATCAGACTTAGTACTCACTGGACTCATCTTCGCTATCACTTCCTTGTGTAACCTCCACAAATCCAAAGCCATTTAGTTCGACATCGTAACCAAGTCTCCAGCCGTCCTCTTCAAGATGTTGCACTAAACACATTTTGTAAGGAATATATGTATGACCATTTGATTCATAGAGTTCTCGATTATAAAAGGACAAAGCAAGGGTTGATGTGGTGGACAGCAGTCAGCCCCGGTTACTTTAACTGACGGTACGTGGCCCGTCTACGGTTTCAAAGTTTTCTCGTATCTCAGCATCACTGTGGTTGAATGGTACAGATATATTCATTTAAAAAAATGGAAAACAAAGCTCTCAGCGTCGATCGATCCCTGAGGGATGCGCCCTGCATTCATCCTCAATTTTTAGCCTCATTTGAGGCCATTAATGCATACTAGGCCTATATAATGACTCACGAAGGCCAACCGATGTATCGAATCAGTGCTGGTTGTTCTCCCAGACAAGTCTGATATCAATTAGCCGACCCCGGGAGGATGAAAGGCCTGGTAAGCCATGAGCGCGACATTGACGTTGTGTGCGTCCAAAGCCTCTAACCACTGCGGCACATGAGCTTTATAGATATTAACCTGGAAGAGTCTCCAACTAACTATTGACTGAGAATATAAAGGACATAATTTGATAACATACTCTGAGCCTTTCATGAGGTCTGTTGTGACATTTATAGAGTTAAAACCCGTATTTCGAGCGCATGTGGCGCAGTGGTTAGAGGTGCTCTGCGTTGCACACGAGGTCAATGGTTCGATCTCGCGCTCATGGCTCACCAAGCCATCCATCCCTCCGGGGTCGGTAAATTGGTACCAGACAGGTCTCAGACTTGTCTGGGAGGATAAGCAGCACTGACTCGGTCCAGCGGGAGGCCACCGCGAGTCATTGTAAAGGCCAGATATGCATTCAATCACCTCAAACGAAGTTATAAATTAAAGTCGAATGCATGGCGCATCCCTCAGGAATTGATCAACGCCGAGAGCTTTATCCTTTTTATCCTTTAACCCGTATTTCGGTTTTCAGCTTCATCAGTAGCACGCTGCCCCTTCAATCAGTCAGCTCCTTAGGGGATATATCTCTGTATAGAGGAATCGACGACGAACTTTTTACAGTCGACGTACGGTGAAAGGTTCACCGTGGCGTTGCTTCAGAGCTATCGACTGCCGACTTCATGACTTAAGGCTGTTACAAAGCATATGACAATATCTTTCAATCGACTATTTTGAGATATTGCTCAAAACAATATAATCCGGCGGCATATAGGATAATAAAGGAAGCGGAAAATCGTAATGAGAAAAGAAACACCCGACAAAGACGGGGTTACCTTCAGCTCCATTACTCCCAAAATGATGCTCTCGCCTTGGCGACATTGTTTTTGGTAATGAACTGGAAAAAAACAGACTCAGTCAACACATAACAAGTGATCAAGGTTATGAATTTCGACCTAGAACAGCTGTAACGACTGAGAGAACTAGAAAGCACAAGAATATTGAGCAGTGTGCAAAACTTTACATTAATTTACTTTAAGGGTTTGTGTGGAGCAGAGGTTAGAGATGCTCTGCAACACACATGATCAATGGTTCGATCCCGCGCTCACGGCTAACCAAGGTTTCTATCCTTCCGAAGTCGGTGGATTGGTACAAAACTTGTCTAGGAGGATAGCACCGCTGAATTCATGCACTGGTAGGTCACCGTGTTGGTCATTACAGAGGCCAGATATTCATACAATCACCTCTAACGATGACACGAATGGAGTCGAATGGATGGCGTATCCCTCAGGGATTGGTCGACGCCGAGAGCCTTTTTTATGCGAAACTTTGAATTCCAATGGTGGGAAATGTGAGAAAATGAGTTCTCATCCGTGGCCCAGAGTTTTGCAAGTTACACAAAATTCTTGGACATATATAATTACAACATCATAACATTGATGTAAAACCGGTGTGACCAAAAGAAAATAGACAAAGAAGAGGAAAAAAGAAGGAAAAAAGAGGTACTGTTCGGTTATGAGGGCACGAATGAAAAACCGATCTCATTCGCTGGAGAGGGAATTTTTCATGGAAGTGTTAGTAATCATTCGAAAGCTGAGATTTATGACTACAGCCTTACCTCGCCGCTTTTCGATACGCCCCTTTCAATATGCAGCATCCATAAAAAAAAATTATGGTCAATACCCGCCTCACGGTGCCCTTATATCCTGAAAAGACCGTTTCTCTGCAACGCAGCAGGTAAAATAAGTCGAATTCGCACGTGCGCGCAAGGGGGTACCTGGCCAATTCACGTGTCCGCGCGAGAGGCGACCACGTTCGATGACGTGATGATCATCGAATTTTCGGGTAGACGGACGCGTAGAGAAGTACCGCGTCAGCGCTTCACGTGGTCGCCTCACGCACCGACACGTGAATTGACCAAGGACCCCTCGATCGCACATGAGAATTCAATGTATTTTACCTGCTGCGTTGCAGAGGAACGGCTTTTTCGGGACATAAGCACAACGATGGGATCACAAACGATTACGCTATCGAATGAATACCAATAGTCCAACGAAAGAGCTCTGTCCGGCGAAAAATATGGGCGTCAACAAAGCAAGAAATTTTCTTCTGTAGCAACGCTAAAAACAGGCGACGTGGGCTGTGGCCGCGAGTCTCAGCTTTCGAATGATTACTAGCATTCCTACGAAGGTCGCGGTTCACGTGGTCGCCTCACGCACAGGCACGTGAATTGGCCAAGGACCCCCTTAATCGCACATGAGAATTCAGTGTATTTTACCTGCTGCGTTGCAGAGGAACGGTTTTTTTTTTGAGGATGTAAGCACAACGTTGGAATCAGAAACGATTACGCTGTCGAATGATTACCAAGAGTCCAACGAAAGAGCTCTGTAAGGCGAAAATTATGGGCGCCTACTACGCAAGAAATTTCCTTCTGTAGCAACGCCAAAAACAGGCTTTTCCGAAAACCGGCGACATGGGGCTGTGGCCGCGAGTCTCCGCTTTCGAATGATTACTAGCAGCCCTACAAAAGGCTCCTCTCCAGCCAATGAGATCGGTTTTTCATTTGTCTTCTTATGACTAGAAAGAACCAAAAAAGAAAGGAAAAAAAGCAAGAGTGTACCAGGAAAAAGAGTAAAGAATAGATTGGCACATGTGAAATTAAGCAGAGATGAAGTGTGAACGAAAGAGTACGAATTTTAGAGAGACCCAGAGAGAGGAAAATTCACTGCTGAGAGAGTAAATCGCGACATTTCGGGATGTTACGAGGAGGGAATTGTGAACGGACACTATGGGGTCCATTTTCGGATTAGAGATTTCAGAACTTTCCCCATGGTCGGATATCGATTGGATGGCTAATCGATGGTAGATCGAGGTGGAGAGAGTCAGAGAGATCACGGACATTGTACTCATGGATAAAGCTAGTTTTCGGGCGACTCGAGAGAAACAAACTCCTCAGAGCACTCTCGCGCCCTTACGGTTCGGTTTTCTATGTACCGTATTTTTTCATGTTGGCGTATTTTAGGGTGTGTTCGGACAAACACCCGAAAATACGACACAATGGAAAAGAAAACGATATTCAAGTCCTAGCGCATATCATCCCGCATGAGGACGAGTCGGTCGTAGACTGTCGATTCGGGTCATTCATCGGCTTTCAAGTCTGTAAGGATGCCGTGAGATGTCAAATCTCGCTTAGCTACTGTAATGGCAGCGTCGCGTCTCGTGGGAAGGCAGGCGCAGACAGCCAGACATGCACGCACAGACCCGCAGATGCCGCCAGCGGCGACGCGACACCGCCTTCCTATCGACGGTGGTCCTCAGAGGGTTAAGAAGACAAAGGCGTCAGAACGACAGTCGAATAGAGCTTACCTGTCAATCTCGTGGTGTTAGGCAAGATATCGAAGAAACTACTGCTGACTGAATAAAGGATGAGCCCGCGCGGCGCAGTGTTTGAAAGGGCTCTGCATTGCACACGATGTCGATGGTTCGATCTCGTGCTCATGGCTCTCCAAATCTTCCATCCCACCGATGTCGCAGAAGTGGGTACAGACTTGTCCGGGAGTATAGCTGCACTGATTTGATACATTGGTAAGCCGCATGCATTCAGTCAGTTCTAACTAGAATAAATATGTAGAGGAATGCAGTGGAATGGATGGCCCATCCCTCGGGGATTGGTAGACGCTGAGAGCTTCATTCTTTATTGATTAAAGAATATTTGGAAAAGAAATTGAAATTGCAGCTCTCACTTGCGACTATCCGCATTTAACAATCTAAATAATAGAGACATAAGTCCAATACTTCAATATAATAAACCCAATGATGTAAAGTGGTGTGCAAAAACGCTTGCTTCAGCCGGGATTCGATCCCAGGTCTTACTCTTTCAGGGAGCATGTGCTTAACCGTTGCACTACCGGCGCTCGCTTTGCACAGCACTCTTACTTACGCTATGACGCGTTGTCTGCCAGCAGCCAACCGTCTACGGTGTGACGGGGCAGTCACTATCGACATTGAATCCACTTATGTTGACAGAGACTGGGTTTCAGTTACCAATCGGAAATCATTTTATTTGACCGCCTTACGGTGTAGCGTAGAAAGAGTGGAGTGCAAAACAAGCGTCGGTGGTGCAACGGTTTAGCATATGCTCCCGGAAAGAGTAAGATCTGGGGTTCGAATCCCGCCCGACGCAAACGCTTTTGCACACCATTGGGTTTACTGTAACATCATAACACCGCATCAGGCGGTCAAATAAAATGATTTCAGATTGATCATTGAAACTTCAATATCAATCAATTATACGGAGTGTGTGTTTATCGAGTGAATCTCCACCTAATCCTCCAACTTCCACAGACCCAAATCTGCGTGTCTAGCTGATAAAGACGGACTCTCTGCCTCACTTGTCTGCCACTCTCACCCCAGCGTGAGAGCGGCTCCACCTTCTCCTCTGCGACCGTAACTCCCGGCTTGGCGATCATTGTCTCAATCCTCTTTGTCACTCGGCATCCGTCCGTCGGGAAGAATGTTGCTGGTTCGATCCCTACCACACCACTTTACTGTAGTTTTTCTGCTGCTACCTTTTTGTTTTCACTACAATATGCTTGAATCACTGACTCACACCATATCTAATATAGTAATACCGTAACACAAGCGATTTATGTATATAGTTTGATCATCGCTAATTATTCAACAATCTTCAATTTATAAATACAAGACAATTGAACCTTTTTGCTAAAATAATCACGTTATAGAAGAACCTTCGATATTTATCGACATCACAAAGATAACACCAAAAAACTACGGTGAAGTGTTGTGGTAGGAGATCGAACCATCAACTTCCACCGCGGACTGCTCGTCGTTTGCCATTATGTCGGGTGGCAGAGAGGAGTGAGACAGACTTTGATTCTCATACTGGGGTTTACAGTCGCAGAGAGGAGGTGGAGCCGTTTTCAGCTGTGGGGGAGAGAGTGGCAGGGAGGTGGGGCAGACAGTTCACGCTTGCCAGATATACACGCAGATGTGGGTCTGTGGAAGTCAAAGGTCAAGCCTGATCATGTTGAGTTATATGCAAAGCATTCGACCCAGTTGTGAGTTGAATCTGCGTTTCGTTCGTACCGAGAGGCGCGTGCTCCCACTGCACCACAAAGGTTGCTGTTTTGCAATCACTCTTTCTTTGATACGAGCTACCGAAGTGTTAGTAACCAGCCCTTAACAGGTTTGATCTGGTAAGTCCATATCGACATTGCACCCAGCTAATTGATGGCAGCTTCGATAGTTTATACCGAAGAGAGTACTAGCAGGAGGGTGATCTTGATGGTGTAGGGGGTGAGAGCGGCACCCTTCATAACTGAATCACGCGTTAAACTCCCACGTAAGGGCGATTCTTTTGCATATCACTACAATTCTTGATTGTGTACTACATCATAACATTGCTAGAAAGCGTTAAATTGAGGTATTTGTATAGTATATACTCCACTTACCATTCTACTAGATGTTTTTAAATTAGATCGGTATTGTGACTGGAAACATTTTGGATTTCGCAAATGTATCTGAAACAGCAATGAATAGTTCGCTTCAGTAGAACTCTAGCAGTTATTCCATCTGCGGTCAGCGACGTTTTCCAGAGGGCGCTAGAGGGTAGATCTGCTAGATCCGTCCACGACAAGCACACCAATGGTCGTCTGCTCAATCACCTGTATAACCTGTCGTCCTGTTGATCGTCGAGTGACCCGAGCGAACACCACCACCACTGCGATTTTTCCCTATCGCGTGCAAGAGTAGCCCAGGGGGTCTTCTTCGCTCTAGGGGCCAGGCTCTTTAGCCTGTGGCATTAATGTCTTCTCGATAGTAAATGATAATTTTTTGATAGGTAAAAGACTTATGGAGCTAGGATATCGCAAAGTCAGAGAAGAGCCTTTGCTCTATCCATTAACCGGTTGACTTCCGCGGACTCAAACTGGGCGTATCTTTCTGTACTTGTACAAAATATGACATTCCTAAGTGTTGACTAATCTTAGCTCAGGCCATTCATTATCATTTCCATTGAATCTCAAGGGAAACTGATTGAATATAACAAAATAGTGTTCGTGACAATATGCTACATATTTCTCGCACCTACTGTACATCTCATGGCTTGGCAATCTGAATGTTTTAGAGAAATAGCATTCTGTCAGACTAAATTCCTAACCATCATTTCCGTGTACAAGCCGTGCCAGAAACCCCGTAGTCAGAGTACTTCTGAATAAATATGTCTCCAAAGACTGTGTCCCTCCCAGTCACAACTATTCCGAGTCAATCCCAGACAACTGGCGACCATGGCAAGATTATTTTATGTCGTGGATCCTCACAAAGGTTTCTCCACACAGGCTCTTTCTTCTAAGGCATCAATGAGAAATACATCCGAGTGGTATCATTTGGACTTTGCCACCTCACTCTGAAGTTTTTCCAGCAACTATGAACCGTACGAGATTATCGAGTATGTACGATGCTAATCGATCATGTGCAAAATTCTGTTGATGCGTCATGAAAATAGATACAGGATCCATCAGTACTGCGAAGAATAATTCACCATCAAAAATTAGGCTTCTTGGTTTAAAAAACCACCAGTGGTCGTGAAAAAAATGCGTATGCGCACGGAGATCGATGTCACTCGTGGAAGAACCGAAACATTCATGAATACAAATCCTCGTCTACCAGACGTCGGGAAATGCGGATATGGTTCAATTGCGGTTACCTTTACTTTTCAAACCTTTCCTCAAGCAATATTCAAGCAGTATGAATAGGATATACAACATCGTGTTGAGCAACAATTGCGTATGGATACATCACAGGAAGTTGCATATTCTCGGCAAACATTCTTTTAATTCTGAGTCATAGTCACCTCCAAATAATAAGTTGGGAAAAAAAGTCTTGAGAAAATGCTTGTAACTTTTTTAGTGTCGGCCATTTTTTGTGTTTTTTGGGCTCATTTGAAAGCTTGTCTTCTCCAGCGTAGGTTGGTATATAATTTATCTACTTAGTTCAAGATGGTGTTAACAGGCGAACAAATTAGACTGTTGACGATGCACGAATGGCTGTTGGGTTTGAATGCAACGGTGGCAAGTGAACGCATGAATCGGCTTGGGGCGAAGACACAATTGACAAAAGTACGCTGTACAGGTAGTTCAAAAAGTGCTTGATTGAAGGAGAGTACTTTGAGTAATAGTTTCTGCCTTTATTTGGGTGTACTAGGTGCATAAGTGTTTCAAAAGCATTTTCTCAAAACTTTTTCCCCAACCTATTAAGTCAGATTATGTTCGCGGGTAGGGTTGTGACGCCACATATGAGGAAACCAGACGAACTGTTGTGCCAGTTCAATCCACCGTTCATCGCCAGGCTCTTCACTGTCATCTCCGTTATGGAAATAGCTATCAGAAATACCAAGCATAAAAAGGATATATAATAAGAAATAATATTGACGTAATATAGCGTGGTAGAAACGTTGGAAGGACTCCTCTGACTTCGGCGTTTCTGGCAGGGCTTATATACGGAGATAAAGGCTAGAAATTTTCTCTGTAGAATGCTATTTCTCTACAACATTCAATTTGCCAAGCCATGAGATGCACAGATAAATGTTTGCGAGAGAATAATGGTTAATTATATTGCCATATATTGTCTACTATAACATCATTTTGTTATATTTAATCTGTTTCCTATGTTCAATAGAAATGATTCTGCCTATGCTAAGATTAGTCAACACTCAAGAATACCATATTCTGTACAATTACGGAAACTCCCGCCACATGAAGAAGCTAACACGTTTATATTTTACTGAGGCGTGCGAAAGAAAGGCTAAGGATAGATGGGCATGAGTAGAAAAGAGGCAACAGTAGTAGTAGAGCAGTTGCTAAACTCTCGAAGTGGGTGAAACTATTTGGGAGTATGTCTCATTGTCAATATTTGAGTGACATGTCGTTGTGGGCTCTTGTATAGCCCAATACACGAGTTTCGGCCTTGCAGCCTCGTAAGACCTCGTAACAGACCACATGACATTTTGGCTCAAATCATAATAACGAGGTACAATGAAATTTGAGTGTGGTCTTAATAACACTCAAAATAATCGGTAAAACATTTTGGAATATCTTGAGAGGGTTAAGATAGTCGAGAAAATGATGGATAGGAGCGAGATCAAGGGGCAGTGATCTTCTAGTATTGTTCAATGGAACCTTGAAAGGGATGTCATTGACGAAGACGAGAGATCCCTTGATTGGAAAGGTTATCGATCTTGCAGGTCACGAAGCGTTGCAAACAACTCAAACAGAAGAAAGTTGTAATGCAACTTTAACTTTTTGTCTGTATTTAACTTATTGTATTTAACTTACTGAGATAACATGTCGTCTTGCATTTGGCCAGGAGATGGTTCAGAGGACAAGTGATAGCTGCAGTTGTTTCTCCATAGGATGTCGTGCACACAAGGATAATCTCGGCGCCTCCTATACGCCAGCGTGAGAACGATGCCACATCCTCTGCTCCGGTAAGTCGCCGACTACAGTACTACTTTTTATTGCAAGACTGCGTGAATCAGTCCAACGCTCATTTGCGGATCTTGAAACGAAAAGTAGTACTGTAGTTGGCGATTAATTGAGGCAGAGGAGGTGGCATCGTCCCCACTCTGGCGGACACATCCAGTTCAAGTCCGCAGAAGTCAACCGGTTAATGCTATGATTTTAGTATTGTAAACCGTTTTGTTATACTACGTCTTTCGGTGCCATATAGGTATTCAGATCACAGACGTAAAAAATTTGCAACTGATGGTGAAAGTGTTTGGATATTATTATTCACCAAGCCCATACGAGGCTCATGATTTATCATAAATAGATCGAGATAAAGAACATTGAAATAGAGGTCAGAAATCCAACTTTGCTAGACCTATTAGGAACCGATCGTATTTCCGGAGCTCATCACACTACCTTCCTTAAGATTTTCAAAGTCACAGATGAGTGGAAGTTATAGCCAGCAAAAGCTGTTTGTGGACACGAATAAATCAGCTTGCCGCCTACTCCTCAATCAATCGTGTGCGTCACCAACTGGCATGCATATAATATCTTCTTCGTTTCTTAGAACATCCTTTTTTGGCGATGATTTCGGTACATATGAATTTTGCTCCGTTTGATGACTATGATGAGAATAGTAAACGTCTCAAATGTATACAATGACTATATATTAGATTGGTGCAAAACAGGTGCGGTTTTACGGCGGTGTGAAATCAAAATTAGCTTTTATTTTACTCTTGGCAAATGGCGACCTACCGTAGAATGGTTCTTCTGCAACATCTCGTATAGTCTTAAGAATATCAGCTACGATTTCTACGTTGACATTATCTTTCACTAATCTCTTCAATCATAAAACTTCTTGAACCACCACTGCTGCTTGCATTTGTTATCAGTTCGTGGGCGAAATGAGTTTTTGATGTTGCGAGTTGTAACTGCTGCTTTATGATCCATTCAAACTCACGGAGTGAAACCGCGATTACTCTTGCGACAGTGAACATCCTTCCCATAGTCTATAATATATATAAAACAAACACGAAGTAATACGCCGCTAGCAACAAAACATAAATAGCAAGTAAGGCACATAAAATTTATATACAACGTAGCGACATTAAATTCAAGAATACCCATAAATATCAAAGACAAATTTCAATAATTCACAAACCGTAATTGCTTTTGCATCAGCCTTGAATATTACGACACCGATTATTAGTTTGGAAAGAAAGTTCTGGGGCACTCGCAAAAATGCGAAATTTTATGCATGGATATTGAAAAACAATAATAACTATTCTTTGCAATAAAACCCATCGATTTCTACGACTTTCTGCCATCGATCCGCCAAGTTTCGATTTGGTCGAGGTCGACCAATCCTTCGACTTCAAATGAACGAAGTCTGACATGTCTTTTCAACTTCATCAAACGATTCAGATTGACGGATCCTTAAAAATTGATCGGCTTAGATCGGAAAAGACCAAAGTCGGATGGAGCGCAATCTGGACTGTAGCCGAGATGTGGCAGAACTGCGACTTCGTCCAATTCACATCAAAGTGGAAATGAAAGACGAATATTACTCAGGCCTTCGGTGGGAAAATCCCACACAAGAAACTGTAATATTCCCATGATATATGCATGGGAGTTATCTCCTGCTTATTAAAATGCCCCGAAACTTTCTTTCGAACCTTATATGCAACTTGCCACTTCTCGAATCTATGCTCTCGAGATCTTCACCTTAGTGTTCATGAACCAGTAATCTTGGAAAATCAAACCAAAAACTAGGGCTTCAAAGGATTCTCTTTGGTGGGTCTTATCATCAACGAGAGCCATTATAACGTCCTAAAGCGTATCTGGGAAATTGAGACGACATAATCAACCTACTCAGCGAACGGTGATATTTGAGAATATAATCCAGTATCAAGGCGAAATTCAACATGCACAAATCGCAATTCCTTTTTCACCATCTGATAAATGGCTAAATGACTGTGCTACAAATCACTGAATATTTTTAGTAAATTCACTAAACTTAACATAGAAGTGAAAAAAGCGAAAATGAATCGCAGTGATAAGTGTCTCCACTTTGTGTCACTGATCAATCTTTTGATCTAAGCAAGGCACCATTTCTCGCACATGTGGGACACGCTGTGGTGAGTTTCCAGGAATAAGGGGCAACCCATAAAGAACTGAATGGTGAGTTATAGAAGAAGCTGTCAACTCAGTGATTTGGAGATTTATGTGTAGAGTCTATCCTGCTTTGGTTATGAAGGTGTTTTTGAATGGGATGCACGTTCATTTGATCTTTCCAGGCTCTGAATAGGTGATAGCGCCAAAAGCCAGCTTTCGTCATTCTACCACCTTTCATCAAAATTTACTCTCAACAAGCTCGCATGGGCTCATCAAGGAAGCACGCTCGCCTTTATGCCAAAGATGGCTATTAGGTAATTCTTTCATTCTTCTAGTTCTCTTGATCGATCTTCATCTAAATGGATTCTTGAGTTTTTATGAGATGAGTCGTCGTAGGTGTTCGTGTTTGACTCTAGAAATTTCCGAGAATGTTCTTCAAACAACTGAGATTGTTTTGAGTGGAACGAAACGTGGGCCAGTAAATACGCCCTTGAAAGGGAAAGGAAAAATTTTGACTACTATAAAAATCGTGAGAGAGAAAATAATATTCACCAAGTAATTTAGAGTGATGTGCAAAACACTCGCGTCAGGCGCGACTGGAACCGGGACCACCCTTTTTCCGGGAGCGCGTGCTCTATCCGTTACACTAGTGGCGCACATTTTGCACAACGCTCTTTCTACGCTATAGCGCATCTATCTGTCAGCCGCCAGCCGTCAACGACCTGACCCAGGTAGTCGCTATCGACATTGAACCCAGTCATTTTGACAGATTTTGCGTATTAAAGATCAAATGGAATTGTCTTTATTTAGGCGCTTTAGCGGTGGTAAGATTTTTTATTCTTTTTATTCTTTTATTAATTATTAAGGTTTTTTTTTCTTTTTTGTACTGTATACTTTACAGGCAAGCATACGGAGAGAGACTTTGTCAAAATGTTAAATGAAATTTCTCGCTTGGAAAATTTATACGCCGCGCACGAGGATGTATTCATCGTCTTAAAGAAGTAAGAACAGTTCATATTTTATACAAGAACTTCTTCAGACAACTGAATTTGATTTAGGTGTGAGGAGTCGTGAGCAGGAAAAATAGTGCTTGAGAAAAGGAGGAACAATTCTGACTGCTATAAGAATGTTATCTAGTACTGGTATCGTATAATTTTGCTGTTAACAACCCGTGTCTGCTCATCAAGAAAAAGGTGAAATATAAAATTGTCACAGGTTTAGACTGTAGAACTTTCACTCCTTAGTTTTATATTACCAATGCTATCAATTCATAATAGAATACCAAAAGATTGATCGCACACTCAATGAATCCACTTTTCCTAAGTTTGTGAAAAGCGGACGACGGTCGATCATTTGAGGCCAGTCCACAGCATCACTCGATTGTCCTCCCCGTTCCTCGTCGTCTCTTTTTCATATTGCCTATTTGTTACTGATTTAATATTGTTTGTAACCCACCGTAGTCTAGAAGAGCAAAACTTGGCTTACTGCCTTCTCAGATACACATCTCATAGAAAGTAGGGTTACTTACCGCCTTGTTATATGATCATCGATTGAATGCTGCTCCACTGACAACTGTAATTGCAAGCTCGTGCCATGGAGACGAGCAAAAGTGAGGGTCAAGGGCGACTCACCCCCGGGGCACAGGCATAAGGCTCTTAATATTAGTCCTGACCATATTATGCTGACACGATCACGACATCTACAATATGCATGAGTCAAAAACCCTGCATACCACCCCAGAGTTTCGTAATTCCGAGGCAACCATGGTAACAGCACAAGCCTCGTCTCCTGGTCGTTGCTTGCAAACCCCTTGCTAAGTGAGATACCGTTCGTGACTTTGTCAGTTGATTGTCGTTCCTCGTCTTCACTTGTTCATGACATGTTAACACATCGAGAAACTTATCTTGATTAGCTGAAGCGAGGTTGATAAAGTAATCGTGATAGTAATTCGGCTGACGTTTCGGCGACTCGCCTTCTTCAGAGCCTGGGCGTATGTAGTATTCTATTGAATGATTCGGAGGATCTTATTTATATGGCGCCCAGGTATATTCAAACAAAGAACGGGCCAACACGGCAAGGACAGCGGGTTAAGAAACTTTAGTTATCTCTCGGCTCAAGAACAATAATCCAATTTGTTCGGTCCTATACCTTCTCATAAAAACACATAAACTTACATCTATTGATGATCTAGTGTCAACCGATCCATCAACTTACAAGGTTAGACCTATAATTAATTGTAAAGGCGGACCAACGGATAGAATAACGTAGTTTTTAACTCTTATTTTTACTCAGGTGCTCAAATTCATACCAACCCATCTACCCAGTACTCAAATGTTCCTAGATCACCTACGTTGCGCGAAACCAAACAACTCGCACGTAATGGAGTCATTTGGTGTTACCTCACTCTGTACATACTTATCAAATGACTCTGCAATGCAAGCCATTTTCGAACTTTAACAGAAAATGAACAAAAAGTAAATATGTATGGCTTCTCAGTCCAACAACTAATGACCCTCTTGAAACAATGTCTTGGTGGCCCAATCTTTCGGTGGTCGGATAAATACTTCGCACAACTCAGGGGGTTAGCCATGGGTTAACGTTCAGCACCTAGTCTTGCCATCGCTTTTATGTATAAGGTGGAAGCTCCAGTTCTCGTTCACCCTCATTGCCCTACTGTCGGTATCTAGGCGATTGTTTCATGGTCTGTTCCACACAAGAGGGAATGGATATATGTTTTGAAGTCTTCAACGGACAGTCAGAGCATATAAAATTTACGCGACAAGAGTCCAGACAGGAGCTGGTTTTCATTTTTAAACATTCAAGTAAAGCTTTTGGATAGTGGCTATAGTACTAAATGGTATCGAAAACCAAATAACAAAAACATTTTGGTCAATCACCTTTCCCCTCATCCTTCAAACATGAAAAAATCACTTATTAAAAACATGTTTCGAATGGCTAAAAATGTGTGCACAGGAGAAGAGGAAAGGAACGAATCATTAGACTTGGCACGCAAAATTGCCATTTCCAACGCCTACAAAACATTTGCCGCTCGGGAATATTCAAAAAGTGGAATTAGGTCACAAAAGAACAATACTCCGCACCTGAATAGAGTCCCCTTCAAATTACCATTTATATCAAACGAGATTAGTAGCGCGGTTAAAAGGTGCCTAAAAAGATGCGGTCTTAAAAGTTCCGTGGTAGTTATCGAAATCCAACATCCCACTTTACGCCATCGGCTGATCCGCAATAGACTCTATGATCGATTGTGCAACACCAACAACTGTATGATCTGCCCCAACGGAAAAGAGGGAGATTGTATGAGATCGGGCACAATTTATTTGCTAACATGTAAAACATGCGGGGAAGAATATATAGGCGAAACGGGAAGACCACTTTTCATCCGCATAAAAGAACATCTAGACAGTAAATCTAAAATAGATAAAACCAAACCTTTAGGTTTACATAGTGCACAAAAACACAACAACAAGGATTTTGATGTGACTGTCACAATCCTGGCGCAGGAATCAAAAACGTCCACGCGCAAGACTCTTGAGGCATTTTGGATAAACGCCCAAAACCCCGAAATGAATCGGAAGGACGAGTGCGTCACCATCACGCGAGATCTCGCGCCCTTTCTTCGTTTGATCTTCTAACGTGACCTAGGCAGCATATAAATAAGACCATCCGAATCATTCAAATAGAGTAATACTACATACGTCCAGGCTCTGAAGAAGGCGGGTCGCCGAAACGTCAGCCGAATTTCTACAACTGTTTTACCAACCTCGCGTCAGCTAATCAAGATAAGTTTTCTCCATTTTCATATATCAATTGATTATGCCGAGGTTTATAGATAGTCGAACTTTTGAGTTAATTGTATATTTTATGTATTATCATGTAATTGCCCATTTTGGGCTGCTTTCCTTTGCGATGAATATAAATAAACCGCTGGCAGGCTTCTTGCGCACTCTAACGCTGAGTACTACGACAACCGAGCAGAGGATTCCTCACTCGAATCAGTACACTTCCATACTTTTCGGAACGTTTACATTGTTCGTGTTTTTAAGAAAATAATTTGAAGATGTCAAGCAAAAGACTAACATTGTCAAAAATCAATTCCTCATTGCCATAACAAACGTAATGGAAAAGCATGAACGGACTCGAGTTAGTGAAAATTTTATTTTCCAAATGTAGAGTGACATAGATTTTTTAGACGATTGTGACGAGGCGGCAGCCTGTGGCACAGTTTAGCGAAGAATGTGTAAGTCATGTTTTTCAACCTTTAACGAGATCTGTCATGGCGCCTATGCAGTGCAAAACTGTTTGGCACTGCAGCCTCCTTAGTTCCACAATGCCTTCCGGTTTAGTCAGTTCCGTGGAGAGATATCTCCTATCTATAAGAGCCGATGCCGAAATACGCACACGCGCCGTGAGGTGATAATAACAGAGCTCATGAAAAGCTCAAAAACACGTTATCAAATTAAATCGTTTTGAGCGCGGTCTTGGAAATCACTTCAAACAAAGAGTATGACAATACGGAAAACACTTATGAGGCAACACAGTGCCATTTTACCCTATCGCCTTCAAGATATTCCAATCGATGGTGTTCCTGTTGTGTGCTTGACATTTCGAGGTATCCATTCGATTACGACTATCGTCCATCGGTTGTCGTTAAGCGCGTTACATGTCCAGCTCATCTAATCTGAAAACTTGACCTTTGAAACGACGTCTCCGATTTTGACTGTCTATATTGTTCAGATCTACGGATATTTCCTGTCAATTACGAGATACATAATAAGCCTAGCATCGGCCTTCCGACAATGCGCGTACAGTAATGCTAAATGATCTTTCATTCGGCTTGCGTAGCGACCAACTTCTGATGCGTATGTTAATACAAGGAAAACCGTTAAACCAAAAACGTGGGCAAGGAGGCAACTGTTTCTTTGGTTCTTCGTTACATCTTTTATGCTTTTGAACGCTCTACGTGTCGCTCTCTTCTTTTTGCTCAGCTCTGGAGCTGAATCGTGTGTCATATTGACTTCTTGAGCTTGATAGACTTAACTGCACCGTAGACAGATATTTATTCGGTTAAGTTTGAATGAGACATTCAAAACCACTTCGTTCCTTATGAACATCGTTTTTGCGGGCTTTGATCGGAGACCAATCCTTGCACAACCGTTATTGAAATCAGTCAATTCGTTGTGCTTGGCTGATTTTGATACTATAGTGCGATCAGCAAATCCGAGGTGGTGTGATTGTCGTCCACATCCTTCTTGTCCTATTCCTATGTTGGCATGGCGTTCTGGAGTGTGACAGTGAATTATCATGACGAGATCGATCGCCTTGTCGCACTTCTATTTTTATGTCAATGATAATATCGCTAGAGAATGGAAGAATAAGTCTTCTCATGAGTTTAGGCACTAGAACAATAAACACCGTATTTGTTGACTGGAGCTGGTTATAATTGCTCAACAAATCTATTCAAAGTAGGCGCCATCAGCCTCAACAGTTACAAATCCTTCTTGTGAAAACTTGCTGAGCTTTTCTTAGATACCCAATTTATTCATTTTTACCGCATCATGGCTGCTCAACAAGGCCTTCATTGCAATTTTCTGCTTTACGAGTTTTCTGAGTACAAATTGCGACGCACAAAGCACTATTGAGAAGAACAATCGTGCAAAGGCGCAAAGATTTGTTTCCAGGCGAACAGCATGTTCTTTGCTGAGCTTCACGCCGACTGTTTAGAATTCTGTAACTTGTTTTATTGTAATTTTTATAAGTTGTCGATGCCGGCGAACGAACGTGCAGTTAGTAAAGGTCCTTTATGTTTACAATTCCATCACGAAATGAACTTGTCACTTTTTACGCTACGAACTTTTTTCTCATGTGGTGTAAGCAAGACATTCTTTGTGTTGAATGTATCTTAAACCATCCTCTTGCCTATCCTCTTTTGTACGCATGTTAACCTATGTGTTTTTCAAATCTAACCCTTTGTTTACGTAAATTTTTTTCTGTAACCGTAGGCTTTCTTAGCGCTTCATGTGGCAAACTATTTGTCTATGGTTCATATATAAGCTTTCGTCAAACAGAAAGTACATTGTCAGTTATAAGCTGTCATGTTGTCATCAGTCAGCAATTAGATCCTTTCATTATTATTTGAGCCAACATGTTGTGTGGTCTGGTAAAGGCTCTTGTACAGCCCGAGACACGTGTTTCGTCCTTACAGACTCATCAGCCGGGCAGAAACCCGTCGTCTGTCGATCTTTTCATAGTCAGTTCTCTCAGGAGCGTCACACTCCTTATATATAGTTATCGACGACCTACGCTTTACACTCTATGTCAGGTGAAACATTCACCTAACACAGAGTGCTTTCGCACTCGATTGCTAGCTGGCTGGTATTTTTATCATATTATACCTTTCCTTCGAGTGCTTTATTAAGACGTGTCTCGGGCTGTACAAGAGCCTTTACCAGACCACATGACATGTTGGCTCAAATAATAATGAAAGGATCTATTGAAATTTGAGCGTGGTCTTAATAAAGCACTCGAAGGAAAGGTATAATAAGTCAGCAATTAGTGATTGGTCGTTAGGGTAGCTGCAATCCTACCGTACTCAATCCACTCGTCTGATTGGTCTACTGACAGTTCATCCATAGTAAACTTGTTAATCTTACCGTGTTCCACACCTACAGTATTAGCTCAGTGTCAATTGCAATTATCTCAAGAGAGTTCGGAGTCAATACCAAACACCGACAGCACCAGTTTGAAGAACCAGCTGCGCTCCGGACATCCACGCAAAATTGATCGAGTGGCCGTCATTGAACCAGTTGAAGTGGATCAGACTTTGACTTCAAGCTGATTGTGCATATCATTGACTGTGTTGTTAAGCAATTGTGATTATTTTTGGTTGATAGATTTGGTGTTCATTGCTCTAGTGCCAAAATTTATGAGAGGACCTGACACAAGAAATGTGTATTGATCTAGTTTTTTAGCTTCGAAACGCTTAATGTGAACAGTTTCGAACAGTTCTGTATTATTTATGAGAACGAAACACTTCAACAGCATTTCAAGCAAGTAAGAAATTCCCTCATCGGTGTTTTGTCCCGCATTCTAAGGACGAGTTTTGTACAGAGTTTTATTGCATAAACTAAAGCTTCCAATTCAGCATTTGTTCAGACTGGAGCTAGATCAGTATGCATTGAGGGAATCAGTTGCTTTCGCGTAGACTACCTCGACGAAAAATGTGAAAGTTGAAAATCCTTCCCCTTTCCCTTATATTATCCTTATGAGTAGTACGAATATTGTAGTGACATTCGTCTAACAAATCTATGTCTGCATACGAATTGTTCATTCTCGTTTGAATGGTTAATGGCTCGGAGTGTGGTTGGTTGACTCGCATAACATCACGTCCCAAGTTTAAATCGAGCAGCCGACTTCATGTACTGCGTATACCAAGTTCTTACTTCATCATCAAGCACTTTATGTCGGAACGCGGATTACCTACTTCCCCGGCGGAGCATACAATGGGTAGGCAATATCTGTCTCAGGTCCGGCGGCAAGCCAGCCAGTTACCCATTATGTCAAACACCGTACGGCGTGTATAAAGGCCGCTGGCTGGCGCATTGCATTAAAATTTTATGTTGAACCCATATGGCCTAATTGCATTAAACTCAACCACCTATTGGCTATCGCCTCAGTTGAAAACTCTTAGAGGTCGTAAATAGCAACATCTAAGGCTCCGCCGATTGGTCGTGCTCCGTAGTTAGGTTGACCGTTCTGAATCTGCAGCATCATGAGTATGTTGTTCAATCGAGCAACAGCTAACGCCACTATGAACGTCATCGACTGGTTTTGTAGCTCATCCTACTCCCACTTATCGTTGTATGCTGCTCATCACCATTCATACGTCTCACTACCGCGTTGTAAATGCTGCATCATAACTCTACTGTCCAAGCGATTGCTCCTATGAACACTATCAATTTGTTCCATGTCTTATTCACCGTGACCTTACTCATCGTTATACGCCGCTCATTGTCATTCAAACATTCATCACTTCGGATCTCAAGCCTCATCTTAGGAGAAGGATTCTTAATCGATGTCATCGCATTGCTCCTACATAACGCAGTTTCGCCACCGTGTGATTATATTTCGTGTTATTAATATTTACGTATGTATTTTGAAGATTGTTTGCATAGAAGATTGTCAGACGTTTAAATAAATATAATAAGAGCATCGTGGCAGGAGTACTCAGATGAACCACACGTTCACCACCCACTCAATGTGCAATGGACACAAGTTGCCGCAATTAAGCCAAGTTAAATCACTTTGGCACATCTGCCACTACGCGACTTCTCTCACTCGTACGCCACTGAAGCTTCCAGATACCATGTCAATGAAAAAATAAAAAAATTAAGCAATAAACAAAACTTATACTTCTTGACTCTTCGATTATCATTCAGTTCAGGCGAAACCTATTTGTCGAACTTCTTCGACTCTTCAATTCTTCCTACAGCTCTTGAGATAATGAGAAAAATGAGTTTATCGGAAAATTATTGAACACCTTTTTGTGTAATTGTCAATCTCACCAATCACCAAATTCTTCAACTCTTCGTCGTGAACAGCAGAATAACGTCAGCGAAGCTCCGTCCCCTCACATGTCAAAAGAATCACCTCGACGAGAATTCGACGCAAACTTCGTTTTCTGCATTCCGCAACACTGCCTTGCCACATACCTCGTTGGTGTTTCGAAGCCTTTGCCGAATGAGTTTGAGTTTATAGGAGTATATCGGAGTTATAAAATACATAAATAAAAATGAGTGGCCTATATGAAGTGTAAGGTAAACAAAGTATATGGAAAATGTCAGATAAATTAATGACGTCGGAATCACTATTTTGACATCTTATTTCTAATCCGTAAAACGAGTGGCTGCAACTGATATCATATTCCAATTATTCAGAGATGAAGTGCGGGAAAAACACTAAAGGAAAAATGTGACACTAACTAAAGTGCTTGGAACAAGAAGATACTTTGAATGCATATGCAAGAAAAATCACAGATCTATCATTAATTTCCAAACAAATTATGTCATCTTGATAGATTGATGCATGATCAGTGACTTAACTGCGAAAGATTGGCACTGATCTTGAGAATAACATTGCTAATTTGCCATGAAACTTCACTATAAGGTGAGCGGTGTAAAGTTTAACGAATAGCTCTATCAAACAGAATTCTTTTTTTAAACCGCCTTTAGCGGTTGTCCGATGTAATGATATACACGGTGATGTAGAGCGATATGCAATACATCTGCGTCAGCTAGGACTTGAACCCACACATCACTCTATGCGGCGGCGCGCTTTCGAACCGTTGCATTATCGACGCCCGTTTGACACCGCTCTTTCTACTCTTTTTCCACTAGTTATGCACATGACTCTGCATCACTGAATATCTGTTTCATTTTGGAAGACAAAAGTCGTTTCAAAACGAGCAGAACTCTACATGTATCTATATGAAGTGACGTTCACAAACAGCTCGATGAAGACTAAATAGTTCTCGGAATAAATTGGTTAACTATGCGGCCTTCTAAATAGAGTTTCTGACTTTTGAAGTTTGTGCCTCTTTCTGAACTTATTTAGATCCACATAGAAGGCTTTGACCTCGCTTTTGCCATATTTGATGTCAATGCGTAGAAAACAAACGCTTTCATGATCCACATCATTTACTCAAACATCTAATGTGAATAGTCAGTCGTTCGAATATACGATGTTAATGGACAAATTTCGTGGTGACGAGGACGCCTACGCCGTTGACTTCTCTACCAACGTGTGTTCCGGGGAAGGGTTTTTGTGGATGTCATAAGCGACGTTACATGGCGGAGTCATGGAACAAAACTCCTGATTTGCGTAAACGATCAAAAGCTAAAGACGCAGATTTATGTTCCGAAAGGTGAGCCGGAAGCGTGGTACAATGCCGATGACAAGAAGTGTTACTAACTGAATTCTTCGAGTATATCAAACGGAGCACAAAAGGACTTCCGACCCGATGGGTTAATTCCTTCACGGAAAGCCTACAAAACAGATTTATACCTATAAATTAGTACAGCTAGAAAAAACCCACTGAATGACTATTGTACGCGATAAGAGAAAACGGAAGGCTTACTGGCGCCCGCTTGAGTCAGTCAATTATAAACGGAACGAAGGTGATGAAGGTAACGGCATTTCACTCTAAAATAGTTTTGTGAATCGATAGCACTACATGATCATCAATGAAGTAGTTTTACAGAGTTAGCGCTAGCATTTGATCACTTTGCATGATTTCGTATCGAAAGTGCAGAGAGAACACTGTTATGAAACTGCTCGTCGCTTATCAATTCACATCAAATGACACGAAGCGACTGAAACACGGAGCTTCTGTGATACAAAACTGTTTGAGCGAGAAATTGCTTCAGAATGGGACTATTTCAAAATAGCAATGCGAATAACAAAACTGCTCCTATCGGAAATTGCCACAGCTGTGTTTTAGCTTCTGTCAGAGTTCGTGAAAATTCAAAACAGGTTCGCTAATCCTACAGCACTGTCGATTTTCTTATGTCTTATTCAATAAATAAACGGAACAGAATTCATTCCGTCCCCACTCTGAAAAATCCCGTGAAGTTGGAAGTGAGAATTTCTACTTCAGACATCAAGTCGCTCACTAATAAAATGAGATTCGCACTGTATACATTGCGTTTCCCAAAACATCATACCTGCCGCTTCGAGTGTTTCTTAAGACCTCGCTCGAAATTCTATATGTCTGATAAGTTATTTTTGAAGCTTGCGTGAGGTCTGTTAAAAGACGCCTATACAGTGCAAGGCACGTGTTTCGGCTTTTCAGCATCCTCAGTTGCACGGTGCTTTACGATTCACTGAGTTTAGCGAGAGAAATCCGCTGCTAAAAGCAGCCGACGCCGTAATATTTACACACTTGCACACATCCAAAAAATTTTTCATTACTTTAGAAAAGCACCCATTCATGAGGAGCTTCACAAAATACGAAGTGCAATCCATCGTATGCTGCAAACCATTTTTGTAAAGTGAATAACGAGTGTTGCATCCGTTACACAACTAAAATGAGACTTCCTCACCATGCGAAATGTACAATAATAATTTTTGTTTTGTCTGCATATCGTGGAGAAATTGCATGAAATTGATCGCATTCCGTAAAATTCACTTCGTTGAGGAATTTGGAGCATTTGAGAAGTTGAGTGAAGAAATTTTCTGCTCAGGTCGTCTATTTGCTTTCTGACGATCACCGTACATTTCTATTTCGATACATAGACGATTCTGTTGAAGCGAAAGATTCCTCTCACTCTTGGAAACACCTAATGCCTTCATACAATGTTTTGTACCGCCAGGTGAGTACGATTTTTCCTTTGTTTAAGCATATTGGTTTATTTTTGATCACATCTCCTTCATCGCCTCTCTGCAAATCATTCACTGAAATTCTAGGGAGTTTTCTCTTGAATTCAGCAGGCGGCTCCCGAATCAATGAGAAGGTTTTATCAAAAGCACTAGAATGGAGAGCTAATGGGAACATCAAAGCCTAATAAACGCGATTTCTCGATCTTAGATATTTGTAGCCAAAAACGTCTCATTCCGAAATATGCTTCTTTTCTGTCAATCAATATGCTTTTACAATTCCTCCCGTGAAAGTGCACTTGCAGCGCCGGTGTTCTTTCAAGTGAATATGATTTTATTGGAAAAGTCGGAGCAGCAGCATTAGAAATAAGAAGGCGGGAACCGAATTCAAGCCGCGTTACATGAGGAATTTCTGCAATTTTTGGTAATATTTTTATTGGCCTTTTTTGCGTAGCTCATTGTCATTTGATTTACGATAAGCATTTAACCTACTCAGTTAACTCTTTTGTGCTACAGAATGGCAGAATCTGTCATAAATCTATCCCGGATAATTTGGTTTTGATGTATGTGAGATGGAAGCCACTGAAGCTCTCGAAAAGCCAAAGAGCAAAATGAGGATGTCACCCACCATGAGTGCCGAGCGTTGATTCCGTTCTGCTTTGTGAATTATCTGATACAAGAAATGTAACATCTGATTTCTGTTCACTCTCATTGATTACTTTGATTTTCATGAAACAAAGGTGAATATTCTTGCAAACATGGCGAGACATCAGACTTCGACCGCTCCCTCTATGATTTCATTGTTAACCGCGTTCTCGACAGTGTTGGGATGTGGAGTCATACCTGCAGGTCAAGGTAAAATTTGAAGGGTTGTCATTATGTCACAAACGTTTCCCATGCGATGTTATTTTATACATCCCACTCAAAATGAATATTTAACATTTCATCAGCGCACTAGGGCTGTCGCAATTGGGCATTTTAATTGAAAATCTTGATTTATAAGTAATAAAAGGAAAACATATACTCATCTTTACAACGTAATGATTCGATTCTCTATTATACACTGAGAATATTGCGAAATTTCGTTGCAGTGAGCACTAGAACGTTCACCGTCACGGGCCTAACAACTTTGCCTGTTGCTATGGTTTATACTATGAAACCTGAAAATTCTGCTAGAATACCTGGTATTGCAACCAGCGAGGCGCAAGCTAAAGGATTTGTAGAACGCCTTGTAATGCAAACGGTGAGCTTTAAACACTTAGATCCAAGTTTTCTTTGCGAATAGTGACAGGGCATAGGAAGCTAGTTTCAATTTCTGACAACTTTTTATTTCCTGATATTAGCAAGAATCCTTAGCTTTACGTAACTCTATAAAACCGGCTTTCTAACAGATTCTTTGACTAAGTTCGACGTTGTACTTCAGGTACTTGATGTTCTCGAAAACCAAGGTCGCAGCGCACTCCTACCCGATGCTTTAATCTCGACCATTTTGGGTCAGCTTACTATAAATGTCACTTACCAGCCAATGCAGTGCCAGATAATTATTGACAGTCCAATGGCTGCGATGCCTGAAGGTGGGCGTTCAATACAAAAAAACATTTGGAAGTAAGCACAATTGTAACAGCTATTACAAAAGAGGAACTATGTCTGTTATTGTCCAAAAAAATTGGACTAACCGGTGAGGATTGTTATAGAATTTGTGAAAAATATTATAATTACACTGAAATTGAAACCATTAAATCAATGTTATTGTTAAAAGTTCCCCACATCTTTGAC
The DNA here is from genome assembly GCA_019055375.1 of Parelaphostrongylus tenuis. NCBI lineage: Eukaryota > Metazoa > Nematoda > Chromadorea > Rhabditida > Metastrongylidae > Parelaphostrongylus > Parelaphostrongylus tenuis. The sequence continues at coordinate 239,812 of JAHQIW010000337.1, forward strand.
TCGAGGTGATAAGATATTCAATGTGTCAACTGATGGCTGCAAGGGTTTTAAAGAATGTTATGGTTTTTCAGTTTTCTAATGTGATAGAAGAAACTTCCTAACGCTCATAATTACTTGCAGTCGATCCTGCGATGCCACAGAACTGCATCATCGTCGACAACACAGTGACTGGAATTTGCAATGTAAAGATGAAACAAAGGATGTGTACAAACAACAATAAAGTAGAGGCTATTCCCGCTAGTCACACGTCAGTTTCAGGAACTCTCACGGTTTGAATGGCTTTTTTAATTTACAACTTTGATTTGAAAAGAAAAGAACTTGCATAGACCACAAACATGATCATGGCGAACTGGTCGAGATCGATGTGGCAGAATGTATTGAACAGAGCAGTTCGGATGTTGGCATCCGGTTCATTCGGATCGCACTTGTTCTCGGCTACTGTCACTGTCGGCGGAAATTGAAACTAAATTGTGGTGTGCTTGAGACAACTATCTCTATTGAACTGATGTTTGATGCAGTATTACGACAGCAATAAATTAGCAAGTCTCAAGAATTTGGGAATGTCACGAAAGAATATAGGCAAACTTCTCTTCGTTAGAGATTTATGAAATCACTTCAATCATTGCCTCTGTACTAACCATAACATACTAGTTGGAGAGGACCACAAAACCACAGATTCTGTTGAACCAATATTCATTGTATTAATCGTTACAGCAGAAAATTGGCAAGTCACACGGGTATTAATCAATCAGAGTAACGCAGGAAATCAAGTAAGTGTACAGAGTGATGATTCAATGCTTACTTCAAAAGTTTACTGAGAGGTTTGACAGAAATCAGAAAGGATTATTTCTCAAACTTATACATTTAAGTTTTTAGAGCATGAGTACAATTAAAATACCTCAAATGAATCTTTCTTGTGAAACGTTATTAAATTATTTAGCAAAAATAGAAATGAGAGACGTCTGTAATGTGTTAGTTGACTTTCAACTTGTAAAGCAACCCATGCTTTATGTGGTTATGAGAACAAATGTGATTATCAAATGATGGAATATCTTAAAAGAGACTCATGTAGTCAATATTCTAGAAAAAGGATGCACACTTGTTGAAAAAATTCGTATGTTTCGACGAGATAACCACTTCTTTTCGCAAATGAACATATTTTCGGTTGCTCTACAAGATTTTTTTTGTCTGATGATCATTTTTTGAGCTGTGCATGTATTTGACCACGTATTGTGGCGTGATGTCACAATGAATCCTCGTCAGACCATAGATCATTAGCTGTTGACAGAAACGCGTTGTGACGTAGAAAGAGTGCTCTGCAAAACGAGCGTCGCTAGTGCAACGGTCCAACACGCGGTCCCGGAAAGAGTGACATCTGGGTTCGAGTCCTGGTTGACGCAATTGTTTCTGCACACACTCTACATTATTGGGATTGTGCATGTATCTGTTATAGGGCAACTTACAGAGCCCGATACATATGTTTCGACCTTAACAGCCTCATTAGTCTGACAGTACCCTCCGTCTTCAATCAATCCTCTCGGAGAAATCCAACCACTGTCTAGAGTAACACGAAAGAAATCCAGAAGTTGGCTGCAGTAGTGCGTGAAAAGAGTTCGAAACGACTTAGTGTCGCATTTCTCCAGGATAACGCTCAATAAAGTAAAATTCGAAATCGACTCTCCACTTTTCAGAAGAATTCTGCTGAACCACGGTGTCACATCCACCGAATAACCCAGGAAGTGCTTCATCGGATTATCATCTCTTGCGCGCCCTGAAGAGGCATCTGCTTGAGAAACATTTCAGAGACTACAATCACCTCAAAAGTGATCTCAGCGACTTCTTTGGCCACTCTCCTCGTTTTTTGGGTGGATGGCATCCTTGCCTAGAAAATGATGGTTTGTCATTGGTCTTGATGATGATTATATTGTTGAACAATTGATTCCTTCAAGAATAACTTTTGAATCAGCAAATGTCTCGCAATGCGAAGAAAATTTGGGATAACCCAATCCAATCTAATTATCTTCATTGCCATAAGTATTTTGATAACATGAGAACGATAATTGTAATGAAGTGATAGATCAATGAACTATTGTGTTTTGTGTAGATCGCTTTCGATCAACTTCTTAATCAATGCTGGTATCTGAGTTAAAATGAAAGTAATGCTGTGGTGTGAGAGGGAAGGCGAATGCTTGAAACAACCGAAAATGATAAGCCGAACCAGATTGGGATAAATTATCAATGTATACTTTGTAAATTCTGTCCACCTGCGAAACTCAGCAATAAGATGAAGAGCGGTGTTCTCGTAATTTTTCAGTGCACACATTCTGGAAAACTTTGTGTGTTTGTTTTTTGTGTCACTTTTGGCGCAAGTGCTCTCAAATTTGAAATTTCTGCAATATGTACGACCTTCTAGGTTAGTGTAGTCACTAATCTTTCTGACTTGTGAACTGATTTGTAATGACTAAAGGGTTGCAGGAACAGAGTAAAATTCAGAATCATGTTGAGATGGAGCACGCATATTATTTTCATGTACTTTTCCCTCAACGGTATAAAATGGATATCCAGTTTTTTGCTTTAAATCGACCTTGATACCAAAATACTAACCGTTTATACTTGAAGTCTAAATGAGGTTTTACATTTTAGCTTGTATTTGTCCCGGAATAATAGCTCTCAATAACCTCTAATAGCTGACACCAGTTTTGTCTCAGATCCATACTGCCCATCTTTTAGGAATTTGGCAATGTGAATTCGTCTACTTTTAATTTACATTCTATTCATGCACTCCACTGCAGCGCAAGTGTAATGCGCAGAAATTGTTCTCAGATGGTAGTAAATGTTATGTCATAATAAGAAATTTGGCATTAGAAAAATTAACGCCAATTCTGATAACCAAAAGTGATGGAAATTGCATAATTTTGATATCGTTTAACTGCTCATTCTCTTGCGAACATTTTGGTATACAGCTTGCTTCTAATTCCCTCGAAACAGAGCAGTTGGTGGTGAAAAAAAATTGCTTACTGCTAGTGCACGAACGGCGCGAAGGAGAAAATACCAGTGAAGCGGAGCACAAGATTAATGGAGCTTGGGACGATGATACAGTTGCAGAAAAGACGGCTGGGATTAGGTTCGGAGACTTCAAAGCTGGAGGAAACAGTCTGGACTACTTATTTCTGACTAATAAATTTGGTGTTCATTGCTCTAGCGCCAAAATATATGGAACGATCTAACAATTCCACATTGTTCATCTCCTCAACTCTTAGTGAGATTTCTGGTTTATGGGGTACAACGCACACACGGTTCAGAGTTGTCGAGAATTAAGCTTTACTCGGGCAACGTTTCAACGCGTTTCGTCTTCTTCAAAGTCGATTATTCAAGTCAATCATCCACTGCTGTTCGTCCTTGTTGTGGATCATCGCCTTCGCTTCGCTCGAGATTTCTTACGTCGAGATTGTGGGAAAGTCTACAATATAAATCTCAGCAATCTTACAATGACTCAATAGGATCAATTATTAATTATTTATTCGATCGTAGCCAGGCGCACTTCTCGCCCATGCAAGGCTTTGTGCCGCTGGACGACCCGTAAAAATGAAACGGTGAGCTTTTAGTAGAGCCCTTGTGACTTAGATAATGTATCGAGTCTGTTCTGCTTTGGTCAGAAAGTGTTTGTCTGACTGGGTTGCAACGCGACCCGACCCTTCCACGCAGTGACGAAGGTGATAACGCCGAAACGTCGGCTTCTCTTGTTGTACTACACTGTATTCAATTTATCTTATATTTGGAAACCTCGTGTACGCTTTTCAAGAAAGCTTTTCTACGGGGTTACTCTTTAGGATGGCGCTTCGCTAATTTTTTTTGTTCTGCTCGTCCTCATAATCACTTTTATTTTTATCGTTGCTTTCACTTTCACGCGATTAGTAGTCCCTAATGTTCGTATTTACTTTAGAAAGCTCTCAAACCTTTTTTATTGAGTTTTCAAACGTGTTTCTGGCAAATATATTTCTAATACATGTGAGTGGAATTGGAAACGAACTACATATGAGTGTTACTGAGCCTCATATTGTACTATTTGATGAATGAGGGGTGATGTTTGATGATATTTACTAAAATAGAACGGTGTTTGCTTAGGCCGGAATTCCAGAAAAGATTCTCAAACAGAATGCTTTTCTCTTTCTTCTACCATATGAATTGACTATTAAGTCGTCCACCTTTTAAATAAAGAACCTTTATCATACTATACTGTAGCGGAACTGTTTGTCGCATATTATCAAAACAATTTGCAACTGCTTATTCAGCTTCAATCATCTTCCACTAAAAAGTCATGACAGATCCTGTGATTATTCAGCGCTACGGTGCTCTCGATGGATCATTCGCTAAGCAAATGAAAATAAAATTTATCATGTTGACATTCATAGAATTTTAGCCATCATCTTTGAAACAAGTGCAATCTTTAGATTTCATTACGCCGCTTGCTACTAAGGCGGGACTTGCACAATGAGAGGAATGCTCTCTAAAACAATTCTCAATTTACTTAAGGTGCTTCAGTCAGCAAAAGGTTTGCATTCAATGTTCAAGCCATCGCGTATTGCGCAGCAATTTCACAGACTAGCGACTGAGTTTTTCCGTTATCTATTAATAGAAATATCAAAATCATAAATGCACTTCTGTGTAGATTTCTCTTGCGAGATTCACCATTGCTGCTTTGGGCAATGTTTTGATTAAGTCTTTTCGGATTATTTCAAAACTTGAGGTTCTGAATGAGTCGAATTGTTCATTTTTTTTATAAAAAATTGTATTCAGGACCTTTTAGATATTTCCTAAAATACAGTTTCAGAGGTAAATCAAAGCACTGGGGAGTTTGCAACCGTTATACAAGCGGAATGACACTTTTTTACGATATGTGCGATAAGAGCAGCAACAAATTTTTATTCACCTGCACATCGTGGAGAATCTTCTCGAATTTGACAGAGCCCTGCAAGCATCCATCTCATAAGAAAATCCGGATTTTGAGAGTGTGACGAAAGTCTCAGTTAACGCTCACCTCATTCGTATTATTAAGAATGTCTTTTTTACTTTCCGATGCCGATACATTGCAATTTCATCAGAGTGTAGCATTTGTGTGTCTTACATCTTGAACTGACGCCTCAATGCAGTTGCTTTTCTGCGACCAATTACGACACGATTTATTTTTTTCCGCCTCACATTTGTGCCATCCCTGCATATCTCTTAATCTTTCACAAAAATTCCGCCGTCTTTGCTTTAATAACTGTTCGGTTTTTGATAATAAAAAAATCAACGTAGGAGTAGAACATCTATAGTCAAATGAACGGTATCGAAGGTGGAAAAAAAGCGATTTCCAAGTCATGAGCTTTAGTGGTAATGCCACTTTATTGAGATAACCTATCGTCGTACGCGTCGTGCGTTTGGCCAGGAGATGGTTCGGACGACAAGTGATAGCTGCAGCTGTTTCTCTACAAGATGTCGTGCACACAAGGATGATCTCGGCATCGCCCATGCGCCAGCATGGGCGATGCCACATCCTCTGTCCCGGTTAGTCGAAGGCTACAGTACTACTTCTTGTCGCAAGACCGCGTGAATCAATCCAAGACTCATTTGCGGATCTTGCAAAGAAAGGTGATACTGAAGTCGGCGATTATTTAGGGCAGAGGAGGTGGCATCGCTCCCACGCTTGCGGACACATCCATTTCGGTTCCGCAGAAGTCAAGCGGTTAATGCTAGGATTTTAGTACTGCAGGCCGTTTTGTTATACTACGTCTTTCGGTGCCATATAGGGATTCAAATCGGAGACGTAACAAATTTGCAACTGATAGTGTACGTGTTTGGATATTATTATTCACCATGCCCGCACGAGGCTCATGATTCATCATAAATAGATCTAAATAAAGAACATTGAACAGAATAAATAAAGAACATTTAGGGCCAGAAGTCCAACTTTGCTAGCCCTATTAGGCACCGATCGTGGTTTCGAAGCTCACCACACGACTATTTCCCTAAGCACATCAAAGTCGCAGATGAGTGGAAGTTATAGCCAGCAAAAGCTGTTTGTGGACACGAATAAATCAGTTTGCCGCCTACTACTCACGTAGTCGTGAGCGTTAGCAACTGGCATGTACATAACATCTTCTTCGTTTCTTAGAACATCTTTTGCGGTGATGATCTCGGTACATATGGATTTTGTTCCGTTTGATCACTATGATGTGAATGATAAACATCATATACAATGGCTTTATATTAGATTGGTGCAAAAACAAGTGCGGTTTACGGCGGTGTGAAATCGAAATTAGCTTCTATTTTACTCTTGACAAATATCGACCAACCGTAGAATGGTTTTTCTGCAACATCTAGTATAGTCTTAAGAATATCAGCTACAATCTATACGTTGATATTATCCTTCGCCATCTCTTCAATTTTTCTATGATCTTCGTCTTCAAAGTTCTCGTCATCTTATAAAAGTTCTTTAACCATCACTGCTGCTTGCGTTTGTTATTAGTTCCTAAGTCAAATGCGTTTTTGATGTTGCGAGCTGTCCCTGCTGCTTTATGACCAAGTCGTACTCACGGTGTGAAACCGCAATTGCTTTGCTACAGTCAACATCCCTCTCATAGTCTAAAATATATACACATGTATGTATATATATATATATATATATATATATATATATAACAAGCACGACGAAGTAATACGCCGTTAGCAACAACACATTAACATTCATTCAAGAATACCTATAAATATCAAAGCCGATTCAACAATTCATAAAGCGTAATTGCTTTTGCATCAGCCTCAAATATTACATCAGCGACTATTAGTTTGGAAAGAAAGTTCTGGGGTACTAGCAAAAATCTGAAAAGTTATGTATGGATATTAGAAAAACAATAATACCTAGTCTTTAAAATAAAGGCCATCGTTTCCTACGACTTTCCGCCATCTCGGTCCGCCAAGTTTCGATTTGATCGGAGTCGACCAATCCTTCGACTTCAAATAAAAGAAGTCTTGGCATGTTTTTTCGACTTCATCAAGCAATTCAGATTGACGGATCTTCAAAAACTGATCGGCTTTGATCAGAAAAGGCCAAAGTCGGACGGAGCGCGCGGCAGAACGGGGACTTCGTCCAATTCACATCAAAGTTGTCTTTGAGAAGACTGCCTAAAGACGAAGGGCTCTGTCCGACTGACGAGGCTGCTCAAGGCTGAAAAACGTATATCGGGCTGCACAAGAGCCCATCAACAGACAACATAACATGTTGGCTAAAATAATAAGTATGAGATCTCGTCTTTGAATTTACTGGCAGTGTGCGGCCTGGCATTGTCGTGTTGCATCAAAACTAGTTTTCGATTGACCGAAGCCAGATACTTCTCCTAAGAAGTTGAGGTCAAGATCTTCGGCATTAAAGCGTTGGAACTACCGTTCAGCAGCAGATTTGCTTGCTGTGCCTCCCCTTCAATTCGGTTGATTTCATCTACTGCAGCTCGTTGTGAAAGACTCTTTTGTCAAATAATAACGCAATAAAACACGGGCTTTGATTGTGTCGTTAGAGATGACGGAAGCTTGCACCAAAGTAAAACGAAGGACGATTAATATCCAGGCTTTTGGTGGGAAAATCCCTCATAAGAAACTGTAATATTTTTATGATATATGCATGGGAAGTATCTCCTGCTCATTAAAATGCTCTAAAACTTTCTCTCAAACGTAGTACCTCTTAAGTTAAATGCAACTTGCCATTTCTTGAATCTATGCTCTCGAGATCTTCACCTTAGTGTTCATAAACCAGTAATCTCGGAAAATCAAACCGATAAATAGGGTTTTCAAAGGATTCTTTTTGGTGGGTCATATTATAGAGAGAGCCATTATGACGTCCATAAAAGCGTGTCTGGGAAATTGAGACGACAATAATCAACCTACTCAGCAAACGGTGATATTTGAGAATCTAATCTAGTGTCAAGGTGAAATTCAACAAAGCACAAATCACAATTTCTCTTTCACTATCTGTCACACGACTAAATGACTGTGCTATAAATCACTAAACATTTTTAGCAAAATTCACTAAAATTAGCATAAAAGTGAAAAAAGCGAAAATAAATCGCAATGATATGTATTTCCACGTTATGTCAGTGATCAATCTTTTGATCTGAGCAAGGCACCACTTCTCGCCCATGTGGGACACGCTGTGGTCAGTTCCCAGGAATAAGGTGCAACCCATGAAGAACTAAATGGTGAGTTATAGAAGAAGCTGTTAGCTCTGTGATTTTGAGGTTTCTGAGTGGTGCCCATCCTGCTTTGTTCAGAACAATGTTTCTGAGTGGACTGCACGTTCATCTGACCTTCCAGGCTCCGAAAAAGGTGATAGCGCCAAAACGCCAGCTTTCGTTATTCTATCACCTACTCATCAAAATATGCTCTTAACATTCACGCATGGGGACTCATCAAGGAAGCACGTTCAACAACTTGCCAAAGATGGCAATTAAGTAATTTTCTTATTCTTCTAGTTCTATTAATCGATCTTTATCTAAATGGCTGCTTGCGTTTTCATGAGGTGAGTCGTCGTAGGTGTTCGTGTTTCACTATAGAAATTTCAGAAATTGTTCTTTGAACTTTGAACAACTGAGATTGTTTCAAGTGGAACGAAACGTTGATCAGTAAATACGCCCTTGAAGAGAAAAGAAAAAATTGACTATTATGAAAATCGTGGGAGAGAAAATAATATATACCAAGTAATGAAGAGTGATGTACAAAACTTTCGCGTCAGGAGAGACTGAAACCCGGACCACCCTTTTTCCAGGAGCGCGTGCTCTATCTGATACACTAGTGACGCACAATTTGCACAAACTTTTTCTACGCTATAGCGCATCTATCTGTCAGCCGCCAGCCGTCAACGACCTGACCCGGGTAGTCGCTATCGACTTTGAACCCAGTCACCTTGACAGACTGCGTATCAGAGATCAAATGGAATTGTTCTCATTTGATTTATTCTTGTTTTTATTTGTACTGTATACTTTACATACAAGCACAAGGAGAGAGAGTTTGTCAAAATCTCGAATGAAATTTCTCGCTTGGAAAGTTTATACGCCGCTCGCGAGGATATTATTAATCACCTTAACGAAGTAGGACTAGTTCATATTTTATGCAAGCACTTCCTTAGATAACTGAATTTGATTTAGGTGGAAGGAGTCCTGAGCAGGAAAAATTGCGCTTGAGGAGAGGAGGAAAAATGCTGACTACTATAAGAATGTCATCTAGTACTGTATAGTATAATCTTGCTGCTACCAACCCGTGTCTGCCCATCAAGAAAAAGGTGAAACATAAAATTGTCACAGGTTTAGACTGTAGAACTTTTTTTTCCTCAGTTTTTTGTTACCAATGCTATCAATTCATAATGGAATACCAACAGACTGATCGCACACTCACTAAATCCACTTTTGCCTAAGCTTGAGAAAAGCGGGCGACTGCATCACTCGTGTGTCCTCCCCGTTAGTCGTCATTTCTTTTTCATATTGCCTATTTGTTATTGATTTAATGTTGTTTGCGACCTAACGTAGCCTCAAAGGACAAAGCATGGCTTGCTGACTACTCAGATACACATCTCATAGAACGTAGGGCTATTTACCACTTTGTTATACGGTCATCGAATGGCTGTTGCTCCACTGACAATTATGATTGCCAGCTCATGCCATGAAGAAGAGCAAAAAAGTGAGGGTCATGGGCGACTCACCCCCGGGGCACAAGCTTCAGGCTCTTAATATTGGTCCTGACCATATTATGCTGGCACGGTCACGACATCTATAAAATGCACGAGTCAAAAACCCTGCATACCACCCCAGAGTTTCGTATTTCCGAGGCAACCATGGTAACACCACAAGCCCCGTCTCCTGGTCGTTGCTTGCAAACCCTCTTGCTAGGTCAGATACCGCTCGTGACTTTGTCAGCTGATTGTCGTTCCTCGTCTTCACGTGTCCATGACATGCCAACACATTGCGAAAACTTATTTTAATTAGCTGACGCGAGGTTAGTAAAGTAATTGTAGTAGTAATTTGGCTGACGTCTCGGCGACCCGTCTTCTCTAGAGCCTGGGCGTATGTAGTATTAGTCTATCTAAATGATTCTGATGATCTTACTTATATGGTGCCTAGGTAAATTCAAACAAAGAATGGGTCAACACGGCAAAGGCAGCGAGTTTAGAAACTTCAGTTATCTCTCGGCTCAAGAACAAAAATCCAATTTGTTCCTATACCTATACCTTCTCATAAACTAATATCTACTGATGACCTAGTGTCAACCGATCCATCAACATACAAGGTCAGAGCTATCATGAGTTGTATAGGCGGACCAACGGATAGAATAACGTGGTTTCTAAACCATATTTTTACTCAGGTGCTTAAATTTATACCAACCCATTTACCCAATACTCAAATGTTCCTAGATCACCTACGTCTCGCTCAACCAAACAACTCGCACGTAATAGAATCATTTGATGTTACCTCACTCTATACAAACGTATCAAATGACTCTGCAATGCAAGCCATTTTCGAACTCTTAACTGAAAATGAACAAAAAGTAAATATGTATGGCTTCACAATTAAACAACTAATCACCCTCCTAAAACAATGTCTTAGTTGTTGAATCTTTCGCTGGTCGGGTAAGTACTTTACACGGCTCGGGGGGTTAGCCGTGGGTCAACGCTTAGCACCTAGTCTTGCCATCGCTTTTATGTATAAGGTGGAAGCTCCAGTTCTCGTTCACCGGCCGTTGCTCTACTGCCGGTACATAGACGATTTTTTCATTGCCTGTTCCAAAAAAGAGGAAATGGACAAATGTTTTGAAGTATTCAACGGACAGTCTGAGCATATAAAATTTACGTGTGTAAGTCCAAACAGGAGCTGGCTTCCATTCTTAAACATCCAAGTAAAGCTTCGGTTAGTGGCTACAATACAAAATGGTATCGAAAATCAAGTAACAAAAACATTTCGATCAATCACCTTTGCTCTCATCCTTCACACATGAAAAAATCGCTAACTAAAAACATGTATCAAACGGCTAAAAATGCAAAAAAAAAAAAAGAAAAGAGGAAGGGAACGAATCGTCTAACTCGGCACGAAAAATTGCGATTTCCAGCGGCTACAAAGTATTTGCCGCTAGGGAATATTCAAAAAGTGGATTCAGTCCCAAAAGAACAATACCCTACAACTGAATAGTAATCCCTTTTAACTGCCATTTATATCAAACGAAATTAGTAGCGCGGTCAAAAGGTGCCTAAAAAGATGCGGTCTTGAAAATTCCGTAGTAGTTATTGAAATCCCACCTCCCATTCTACGCCACCAGCTGATGCGCAATAGACTTTATGATCGATTGTGCAACACCAAAAACTGTATGATCTGCCCTAACGGAAAAGAGGGGGATTGTATGAGATCAGGCACAATTTATTTACTAACATGTAAAACAAGTGGGGAAGATTACATAGGCGAAACGGGTAGACCACTTTTCATCCGCATAGAAGAACATCTAGATAGTAGATTTAAAATGATAAAACCAAACCTTTAGGTTTACATAGGGCACAAAAACACAACAACAAGGATTTTGATGTGACTGTCACAATCCCAGCGCTGGAATCAAAAACATCCACGAGCTGAGCTCTTAAAGCTTTTTGTATAAACGCCAATAACCCCGAAATGAACCGGAAGGACAAATGCGTCACCATCACACGAGATCACCCGACCTTTCTTCGTTTGATCTTTTAACCTGACCTAGGCAGCATGTCATAAGATCCTCCGAATCATTCAGATAGACTAATACTACGTACGCCCAGGCTCCGAAGAAGGTGGTTCGCGAAACGTCAGCCGAATTACTACTACATTGCTTTACCAACCTCGCGTCAGCTAATCAAAATAAGTTTTCTTGATTCTCATATATCAACTAATTATGCCGAGGTTTATAAAAGTCGAACTCTTGAATCGTTAACACATCATTTATATATGGCTCAGTCAGGATCGATCGAACTACGGCAGTTCAGATTGCATCTTTACGTAATGTATCGTTGATTGTATATTTTATGTACTATCATGTAATTATTGCCTATTTTAGGCTGTTTTCTTATGTAGTAAATGTAAATAAGCCGTGTGGTAGGCTTCTTACGCACTCTAACGCTGAGTACTACGACAACCGAGCAGAGCATTTCTTACTCGAATCAGTACACTTGCAAACTTTCCGGAACATTTACATTGCTCTTGTTTTTAGGAAATTAATGTAAAGGTGCCAAGCAAAAGACTACGCAGTAGTCAAAATCGATTCCTCATTGACTTAACAAAGGTAATGGAAAAGTATGAACGGACTCGAGTTAGTGAAGATTCCTATTTCCAGATGTGGAGCGACACAGATTTTTTAGACGATTGTGACGAGGCGGCAGCCTGTGGCACAGTTTAGCGAACAACGCGTAAATCATGTTTTTTCAACCTTTAACGAGATCTGTTATGGCACCTATACAGTGCAAAACATCTGTTTGGCAACGCAGCCTCTTTACTTCCACAATGCCTACCGATTCAGTTAGTTCCGCGGAGAGATAGCTCTTATCTATAAGAGCCGATGCAGAAATACTCACACGCGCCTCGAGGTGATAATAGCAGACCTCATGAAAAGCTCAAAAAACATGTCATCAGAACATATGGTTTCAATCGGAATCTTGGAAAAACACTTGATACAAAGGGTATGACAATATGGGAAACACTTATTGGACCACAGAGTGTCATTCTCCCCTATCGAGTCCAAAATATTCCAGTGTACCTTCTTAGTTTTAGAAAGTAGTTGAGCATCATATTCATCTGTGAATATTTCTCACCATCGGATCAATGGTGTTCCTCTTGTGGGCTTGACATCTTGAGGAACGAAGTTGATTACGACTGCCGACCATCGGTAGTCGTTAAAGCGCGTTGAATGTCCAGCTCATCTAACCTGGAAACTTGGCTTTTGAAACGGCGTCTCCGACTTTGATGTCAATATTGGTCAGACTCATGGATATTTTCTGTCAGTTGCGAGATACCTTATAAGCCTAGCATCGGCTTTTCGACACTTCGCGTTCAGTAATGCCAAATAATCTTCCATTCGGCTTGCGTAGCGGCCAACTTCTGATGCATACGTTAAGGCAAGGATTACCGTTAAACCAAAAAGGTGGGCAAGGAGTCAACTGTTCTTTTGCTCTTCGCTACATCTTTTATGCTTTTGAACGCTCTACATGCCGCTCGCCTTTTTTTTGCAGCTCTGGAGCTGAGTAGTTCGGCATATTGACTTTTTGAGCTTAATAAACTTAACTGCACCGTAGACAGTTATTTATTCGGTTAAGTTTGAATGGGACATTTGAAGCCATATCGTATCTCATGGACATCATTTTTGCGAGATTTAATAGGAGACCAATCTTTGCACAAACGTTACTGGAATCAGTCAATTCATTGTGCTTGACTGACTGTGATGATATAGAGTAATCAGCAAATACGAGATGGTGTGATCGTCGTCCACTTCCTTGTTGTCCTATTCCAACGTTGGCATGGCGTTCTGGAGTGTGACAGTGAATTATTTTGACGAGATCGATCGCCTTGTCACACACCTCTTTCTATGTCAATAGCAATATCGTTAAAGAATAGAAATATTGAGTGTTCTCATAAGTTCCGCAGTAGAGCAATAAACACCGAATTTATTGGCCGGAATTGATCAAAATTGCTTAACAACATTACTCAAAGTAGACGCCATCAGCCCTAATCACATCTCTGCAATTTCTCAGAAAACGAATCTCCTTTGCATGAACTTTCTGAGCTTTCTTTTGATACCCAATATGTTCATGCTTGCCGCATCATTTCTGCTCAGCAAAGCCTTTATTGCAATTTGCTGCTTTACGAGTACAAACTGGAACGCGCTGCACAGAGCACCGTTGAGAACAGCCAGGGCTGTCAAGGCTTAAGGATTTGTGTCCAGGCGAATAGCATGTTCTTTGCTGAGTTTCACGCCGACAGCACCAGTTTGAAGGGCCAGCTGCACTCCGGACATCCACGCAAAGTTGATCGGGTGGCCGTCATTGAACAGTTGAAGAGGATCCGACTTTGATTCAAGCTGATGGTGCATACTATGAATTAATTTAGTGTTAATTATTTTTGGTTAATAGATTTAGTTTTGATCATGTTTGGTTAATAGATTTAGTGTTTATGTTAGTTATGGTTAGTGTTGAAACTTGTGAGAGGACCTAATATAAAAAAGGATGTGTTTTGATTCAACTTTTTAGCTTCGAGACGCCTGATGTGAACAGCTTCGCATAGTTTTATATTACTTATGCGAATGAAGAACTTCAACAGCGCTTCAAGCAAGTGAGAATTTTCCTCATCAGGTGTTTTGTCCCGCTTTCCAAAGACAAGTTTTGTACCGAGTTTTATTGCATAAACCAAAGCTTCTAATTAAGGATTTGTCCAGACTGGAGCAACAAGAGTATGCATTTGAGGGAATCGCTTTCGCATCGACTATTATGGCAAACGGCCAGCTATTGATATGATCGAAGAAAAACCGGGACCTTTTGATTATCTCGACGAAAAACGTAAAGTTTACAAAGCCCTATCTCCTTTTTCTATATTATCTCAATAAGTAGAGCGAATATTGTAAAGACTGCACACGAGTTGTTCGTTCTCGTTTGAATGGTTAACGGCTCGGATTGTGGTTGATTGAGTCGAATAACATCATGTCTCAAGTTGAAGTCGAACAGCCAACTTAAAATACCGCGTAAAAGAAGCTTTGACTTTACCATAAAGCCTTTTACGCCGGAGTACAGGTTATTCACTTCCACGGTGGAGCATACAATGGGCTATATCTGCTGCATCATCGGCGGCAAGCTGGCCTGTCTATGTTATCACCCATTTTGCCAAACACGATACGGCGTATACAAGGGCCGCTGGCTGACACTTTGCAATTAATTCTATATTGACCCAATCTAGCCTAAGTGCGTAAAATTCAACCACCTATTGGCTGTCACCTCAGGTGAAAACTTCAAGAGGTGGTAAATAGCAACATCTAAGGCTCTGCCGATTAATCTGCTCCGTAGAAAGGTTGGCCGCTCTGAACTACAGCGTCATGAGTCTGTTGTCCAAACGAGCGCCAGCGAGCTCCAATATGAACCTCATCAACTGGTTTTGTAGCTCATCCTTCTCCCACTTATCGCTGTGCGGCTCATCACCATTCATACGTCTCATTACCACATTGTACCTGTTGTATCATGACTCTACTGTCCAAGCAATTGCTGCTATGAACACTATCAATTTGTTCCATGTCTCATTGATCGTGATCTTACTGATCGTTATACGTCGCTCATTGTCATTCAAGCATCTTATCACTTTGGATCTCAAGCCTCATCATAAGAGAAGGCTTCATAATCGATGTCATCGCATTGTTCCTACATGAAGCAGTATCGCCATCTTGTGATTATATTCCGTGTTATTAATATTGTGTGCATGTATCTTAAAGAATGTTTGCATAGAAGATTATTAATGGCTTGAATAAATATAATAAGAGCATCGTGGCAGGAATACTCAGATGCACCACACGTTCACCACACACTCAATGTACAATAGACACAAGTTCTCGCGATCAAGCCAAGTCAAATCACTCTAGCACATTTGCCATTACATGTAAACTTTTCTGACGCGCACGCCACTGGAACTTCCAGACACCCTGTAAATGAAAAAATAAAAAAATTAAGCAATGAATAAAATACTTGCTGATTCTTTGATTATCATTCAATCGAAACCTATTTGTCGAACTGCTTGGACTCTTCAATTCTTCCTGAAACTTTTGAGTTGATGAGAAGAATGACATTATCAAAAAGTTATTGGACGTTACGAGTGCAACTATTACATCTCACAAATCACCAAATTCTTCAATTCTTCGTCGTTAATAGCAAGAAGACGTCCGTGAACCTCCGTCCCATTACACGTCTAAAGCAGCACCTTGACGAGATTTCAACGCAACCTTTGTTTTGCGCATTTCATAACACTGCCTTGCCACATACATAATTAACGTTGTAAAGCCTTTTCCGACTGAGTTTGAGTTTGTAAGAGTACGTCGGAATTATAAAATAGATAAATAAAAATCAATGGTCTATATGAAGTTTAAGGCAAACAAAATGTAGGTGGGTAGTATGAATAATCAATCGTAATTCTTTATTTTGACCGCTTCTTGCTGTGCTATGGTCTTATATTATACCCAGTAATGAAGAGTGCTGTGCAAAAACATGTGCGTCGGCAGGGATTCGAACACAGATCTCACTTTTCCGGGAGCGCGTGCTGACCGTTGCCCTACCAATGCTCGTTTTGAACAACACTCCACAACCCAGAAAATATAAACTAAATCAATGACGTCGGCATCACTATTATGACCTTTCAATTTGTAATCCGTAAAACCAGTGGTTGCAATCAATATTAGCTTTCAATTATACGGAGATGAAATGCTGGAAAACACTTTTTAAAAAATGTGAATTAAAGTGCTTGAGACAAGAAGATGCTCTAAACGTGTAGACAAGAAAAATTACAAGTTTACCAATAGTTTCCAAACAGAATATGTCTTTGTAATAGAATGATGCAAAATTAGTGATTCAACTGCAAAAGCTTGACACTGATCTTGAGAATAACTTTACTGATTTGCTATGAACTTCACTATAGGTGAGCTCTGTTAAGTTCAACGAATACCTCTATCAAACAGAATTCTTTTTTTCACCGCCTTTAGCGATGGTACAATGTTATAATATACACGGTGATGTAGAGTGATATGCAGAACTTCTGCGTCAGCTGGGGTTCAAACCCACACTTCACCCTATCCGGCGGCGCGCGCTCAAACCGTTGCCCTATCGACGCCCGTTTGACCCCACTCTTTCTACGCTTTTTTCTACTAGTTTTGCACAGGAATTTACATCACTAAATATCTGTATCATTTCCAAAGACAAAAGTTCGTTTCGAAACGACCAGTATTTTACATGTATCTATATGAAGTAACGTCCACAATCAATTCGATGGAGACTAAAAGTTTTCGGAATGAACTGATTAACTATATGGCCTTCTAAATAGTGTTTCTGACTGTGAAAGTTTTTAACTCTCTAGGAACTTTTTTAGTTCCATATAGAAGGTTTCGGCTTCGTCTTTGTCATATTTGATGCTGTTGCGTAGATAACAAACGTGGTCAATCGCACTCATGTACATTTCATTTCATTTAGAGTGAACCGTCAGTCGTTCGAATAAATGATGTTAACAAACAAATTTCGTGGTGACGAGAACACCTACGCCATCGACTAATCCATCAACGCATGTTCCGAGGAACGGTTTTTCACCGATTACATAAACGGCGTCATGTCGCAAAAGTCCTGATTTGCGTAAGCGATCAAAAACCAAGAACGCAGCTCTTTACTCCTAACTGTCGAAGAAAAGTTGAGTGGGAAGCGTGGTACGATGCAGGTGACAAGAACTGTTATTAACTGAATTCTTCGGGTATATCAAGCGCACCACAGGGGACCTCACGGAAAGCCTGCAAAACAGAATTCATACTCTATGAATTTCTACAGCTAGGAAAAACACACTGGATTACTATTGTACGCGATAAGAGAAAATGAAAAGCTTACTAGCGCCCACTTGAGTCAGTCAGTTATCAGCGGAACGATAGGTGATGAAGGTAACGGCATTTCACACTGAATTAGCCTTGTGAAGCAATATCACCACATGATTATCTATAAAGTAGTTTTACAGGATTAGTGCAAACATTCGATCACTATGTATGATTTCGTATCGATAATTCAAAGAGAATACTGTAATGAAACTGCTCGTCGCTTATCAATTAAAATCAAATGACACGAAGCGACTGAAACATGGAGCTTCTGTGATGCAAAACACTTTGAGCGAGAAATTGCTTCAATACGGAACCATTTCAAAATGGTAATACAGATCACGAAGCTGCTCCTATTCGGAATTACCACGGCTGTTTTTTAGCTTCAGTCAGAGTTCGTGAAAATTAACAGGTCCGATAATTACAGCACTGACAATATTTCTCATCTGTCATTCGAAAATTAGGCATAACAAAATTCAGTGAGTTCTAATTCTGAGAAATCCCGTAATAGATCCGAAAGGAAAATTTCGCTTCAAGCATCACGTCGCTCACTAATTAGGTGAAATTCGCACTGCAAACAATGCGTTTTCCAAAATATCATGTCTTTCGTTTCAAGTGTTTCTTGAGACTTTGCTCAAAATTCTGTAGGCCTGATAAGTTATTCCTGAACCATGCTTGAGGTTTGTTAAATGGCACCTATACAGAGCAAGACACGTGTTTCAGCTTTTCAGACTCGTCAGTTGCATGGTGGAAGCCGACGCCGGAATATTTACCGTTAAAGAATTTTTTAATACTTCAGGAAAGTATCCATTCATGAAGAGTTCCACAAAATACGAAGTACAATCCATCGTATGCTGCATAACATTGTTGTAAAGTGGAAAAAAAGTGTTGCAACCATTATACAAGCGAAATGAGACTTCTTCACCATGAGAAATGTGCAATGATAATTTTTGTTTTGTCTGCATATCGTGGAGAAATTGCAAGACATTGACGGCATTCCATAAATATTCACTTTGCTGAGAAATTTGGAGCATTGGAGAAGGTGAGTGAAAATATTTTCGGTTCAGGTCGTCTACTTGCTTTCTGATGACCAACGTACATTTCCATTTCGATACATAGACTAAACTGTTGAAGCGAAAGATTCCTCTCACTCATTAAAACACCTAATGCCTTTATGCAATGTTTTGTACTGCTAAGTGCGTAATATTTCCCCTTTGTTTTTCCATCCTGGTAAATTCTCGATCACATCTCGTTTATCGCCTTTCTGCGAATCATTCAGTTAGGTTTTCAAGAAATTTTCTATGAATTCAGCAGAGGGTCTCAAATCAATGAAGAGGTTTTTTTTTCAATGGCGTTAGAGGTGGATGGCTAATGAGAACATCAAAGCCTAATAAACGCACTTTCTCGATCTAAGATCTGCAAAGCCAAAACGTCTCACTTCGAAACTTATGCTCCTTTTCTGGCAATGAATATCTTCTTCTACAGTTCCTCCCATGGATGTGCACTTGTAATGCCGTGCCGGTGTTCTTTCAGCGTGATTTTATTATTGGAAAAGTCGAAACAGCAGCACCAGGAATAAGAAGGCGCGAACCGAATTCAAACCGCGTCACATGGGAAATTGGTGCAATTTCTAGTATCTTTTTTATTAGTCTTTTTTGCGTAGCTTATTGTCATTTGATTTAAGATGAGCATTTAACCTACTCAGCTAATTCTTTTCTGCGACAGAATGGCAGAATCTGTCATAAAACTTTCCTCGAAGAATTTGTTTTTGATTTATGCAAGATGGAAATCACTGAAACTCTCGAAAAAGTCAAAGAGCAACATGAGGATGACATCCACCATGAGTGCCAAATGTTCATTCCGTTGTTGCTTTGTGAATTATTTGATACAAGAATTGTAACATTTGATTTCTGTTCACTTTACATCGATTAATTTGATTTTCATGAAACAAAGGTGAATATTCTTGCAAATATGGTGAGGCATCGGACTTCTACCGCTTCCTCTATGATTTCATTGTTAGCAGCATTCTCGACAGTGTTGGGATGTGGAGTCATACCTGCAGGTCAAGGTAACGATAGAAGGGTTGTCATTATATCACAAACGTTTCCCATGCGATGCCATTTTATGCACCCTAATCAAATGATTATTTAACATTCATCAGCGCACTAGGGCTGCCGCAATTGGGCATTTCAGTTGAAAATCTTGATTTGTAAGCAATAAATAAAAAACATATGATCATCCTGAGAACATTGCCAAATTTCGTTGCAGCGAGCACTAGAACGCTCACCGTCACTGGCCTAACAACTTTGCCTGTTGCTATGGTTTATACTATGATAGCTGAAAATTCTGCTAGAATACCTGGTATTGCAACTAGCGAGGCAGTAGAGGATTTGTAGAACGTCTTGTAATGCAAACGGTGAGTTCTTAGCAATAAGATCAAAGTTTTCTTTGCGAATACTGACAGGACATAAGAAGCTAGTTTCGATTTTTGACAACTTGTTAGCTTCCTGATATTAGCAAGAATTCTGAGCTTTACGTATTTTGATCAAACCGGCTTTCTAACAAATTCTCTGTTTAAGTTTGAATCTTGGTCTTCAGGTATTTGATGTTCTCGAAAGCCAAGGTCGTAGCGCACTCTTATCGGATGCGGTAATCTCGACCATTTTGGGTCAGCTTACTATAAATGTCACTTACCAGCCAATGCAGTGCCAGATAATTATTGACAGTCCGATGGCTGCGATGCCTCAAGGTGAGTATTCAATACTGAGCAAACATTTGAAAGTGAGCAGAATTATAACAACTACTACAAAAGAGGAACAATGTTTGTTATTGTCCAAAAAATTGAAGTGATTGGTAAGGATTGCTATAGAATATGTGAAAAATATCATAACTGCACTAAAATTGAAACCTGCAATTAATAATATTGTTAAAAGTTCCTTCACACCTTTTCCTCAAAGTTATACGATATTCAATGTGTCAACCGAAGGCTGCAAGGTCTTGAAGAATAAAGGAAAATCACTGCTCGGAGTGTTTATGGTTTTTCAAACTTCTAGTGTGATAAGAAGAAGTGTGTTAGTTAGCTCATAGTTTTTGCAGTCGATCCCGCGATGCCACAGAATTGCATCATCGTCGGCAGCACAGTGACCGCTATTTGCACTGCAACGATGAAGAAGGCGATGTGTACAGCACCCAATGTAGTCAACGCTATTCCCGCTGATCACACGACAATTTCAGGAACTCTCACGGTTTGATGGCTTTTTTTAATTCACAACTTTGTTTTGTAAAGAAAAGAATCTGTGTAGACCACAAACACTATCATGGCAAACTGGTCGAGAACGATGTGGCAAAATGTAGCGAACAAAGCGGTTCGAGTTATGGCGTCGGGCCCATTTGGATCACACTTCATCTCGGCGACTTCCACAGTCGGCGGAAATTGAAGATGAACGGTGGCATGTGCTTGAAACAACTATCTCGCTTGATGCGATATTTGTTGTAGTATTCCGATAACCATAAATTGGCAATAGCTCACTGGATGAGAAATTCACAAACAAAAGCAAGACGAATTTCTTTTCGCTAAAAATCTAAAAAGCCTTTTCCATCACTGCCTCTTTACTGCTCATAACAAAAATTAATTAGAGAAAGACCATAAAACCACGCATTTATATGAGCAGTGTTCTTTGTATTAATCATTGCAACAGAAATGAACTGGCAAATCATTACGTGATGACATGGATTTGATGATTCCTGAAAAAATATGGCTGAGAGGCTTGATGGACATAGGGCAAGGATCATTTCTTGAATTCGTACATTCAAGTGTCAGAGCATGAGCACTGTTGAACTACCGGAATCAATTCTGTTTACCTGTGGAGACGATTCTCTTATGGTTGCGTTAATTGGCGAAAATCATAAGAATCGTTTGTACCATGTGAGTTGACAATCCTCTTGTAGAGCTACGTGTTTCTCATGAGGTTCTAAGAAGCCATTGCAATCATTGGATAATGAAATATCACAAAAGAGATTTATGTAAATGATTCTAGAAAAGAAGCAGATGTGTCGATAAGCTCTCTAAGCTTCAAGGAGAAAATCACATTCATGTGAAAAAAATGCATATTATCAGATACTATGAAAGATTTCTCCTGTTTTCCAGATGATTTTGTAGACATTCGATAGTTTGATAAATGAGACTTGCGTGGTTTTAGCTTCACAGTGGATTCTTTTGTAATGTGTAGTGAAATTTCGATTGAAAGGAAACTTGACCGCTACTAAAAGGTTGATTACTACTGAAGAAGCTTTAATGAAAGCATTTTCTGCGAAAAAAAAAAACGCATCAATTGCTTTCCACTTCTCATCGCAAGTTGTGTGGAACGAATGCAGCCGTGTCGCTTGAGAAGAGACTCTTTACTAGTCTATTAGTATTCATTTGATAGCTTGAGAAGTGCTGATTTTAATACTGGGCTTAGTTTGTGAAGAAACCTACATGGTTTCTGCTAACGAAGAAGATCCGTCTCCTTTTTGATGCTCGCTGTTCCAACTTCACAGTGGATCCTCCGATAATTTATAGTAAAATTTCATCATCCAAGCAAACTCTGCCGTTACGATTGAATGGAATAATACTGAAGGGGCTATTCCAGATGTAGATTTAGCAAAAAGGTCGTTCATTTTTTTGAAAAATTTTTGCTACTTAATGGGAAAGTTATATATTGAGAAAACATTGAATTCACCCTTATTTTTTAAGCATTTCTTTCAACGACACTTTGAGAGTGCTTCTAGAACACGCCATTTTCTACGTCTTCTTTACCCGTATTTCTGGGTATTTTAGTAATATTGGAGTTATTTCTTTTTTTTATTTTACTACTTGAGCGGCCGTATACTTTTAGCGATAGTGCACATCCAACGATGTTTTACATTTCACTTAATATTATTGTAAATGCTACAATTTCTGTTCAAAAGATATATTCAGCAATGGTTAACGAGATGCATTTATTGGACTCTAAAAATAAAGCCCTTTTATTTTTTTTTGACTAGACGGGAACTTTTTTCCTAAGCCTATCCATTCGCTGGATAAGAACTTTTCATAGGAATGTTAGTAATCATTCGAAAGTATGAATTTCTAGTTAGTGCCCTACTAGCCAATTTTTGAAAAAATTCTTTTGAAGCGCCATAGCATCCAGAATAAAATCATGTTTCACACGCACCACGCAATTTTTGTTCTATCTCGTTTATATTGAGCCTGAACAAAACTCGTTCCTTAGACTTCTAGTACTCTTTCTAAGCGCAAGTCTCAAAGAATTTAAAAAACCTTTGCTTTTTGAAAAAACTCTTCTTATAGCGGTGTAGGAGAAAGTAAAGATTTGCTTTTTACATTTTGCGAAAAAAGCTCTTTATTAGACTATTAGTGGCATTCTACAGCGTAAGTTTGAATGATTCCAAAGATGTGTTTGTTTTCTAAGAAAAATTGTTTCATTGCGATGTAGCAGGGAAAATAAGACCAAGTTTCACTTATTCGGTACGCCTGTTTGATCTAAAACTTTTAGACGATTCTGACGACGCGGCATCCAGTGGCACTAATTAGCGAAGAAGCTGTAAATCATGTTTTTCAACCTCTAATGAGGTCTGTTATGGCACTTATAGAGTGCAAAACATCTGTTTGGCACTAAAGCCTCGTCAGTTCCATAGTAGCTTCCGGCCCAGTCAGTTTTGCGGAGAGATTCTCCTATCTGTATGAACCGATGCCAAAATACTCACACACGCCGTAAGGTGATATAACAGACCTCATGAAAGGCTCAAAAAACACGTTATCAGACTATGTTGTTTTGATCGAGGTCTTGAGAAACTTTCAAAACGAAAGGAATGGCAGTTACATTTTACCAGACACAGGTAGTCGAGTTCGGTGATTTTATCACTTCAGGACGCGTATGGGTGTTTCGGCATCGGTTCCTCTTAGCAGGAATATTTTCCCGCGGAATTGACTGAACCGAAAGGTACCATGCAACTGACGAGGCTGCAATGGCGAAACGTGACTTGCATTGTAGAAGTGCCATTGACCTCATGAAATTCTCAAAAAATATGCTATAAGTTATTTTGTTTTGAGCGAGGTCTTGAAAGAACACTTGAAACAGAGGGTACGATGATATGAAAAACACTTATTGGGCCACACAGAGTCATTTTCCCCTATCTCGTTCAAGATATTCCTGTAAGTCCTCTTCGTTTTAGGAAGTAGTTGAGCATCATATTAATCTTCTTCAATTTCTGTCAAAATTTCTCACTATCGATCAATGGTGCTCCTGTTGTGTGCTTGACATCTCGACGTCGATTATGAGTGTTGTCCATCTGTTGTCGTTAAAGCACGTTGCATGTCCAGCTCATCTAGTCTGAAATACCTGGTGTGTAGAAGCGACTTCTCTGATTTTGATCGTCAATATTGGTCAGATCTGCGGATATTTCTCGTCATTTGCGAGATACATAATAATCCTAACATCGGCCTTTTGACACTGCCCGTTCAGTAAACGGCAATTGATCTTTCATTCGGCTTGCGTAACTACGGCTTCCGATGCATACGTTGAGACATGGATTACCGTTAAGCCAAAAAGGTGGGCAAGGAGTCAACTGTTCTTTGCTCTTCGCTACATCTTTCAAGTATTTAACCCCTAAGAACGGCTGTAGAAATCGATTCACGCATAGTGAACTGGGCGATCTTCGTTGTTTGAGTAAGGTTTTTTTTCATCGCTCTTCGGAAATCGGATTTCTTGTATTGCTTTCATAGAATAAGATGTTCTCTACTCGTTTGTATGCTTTTGATTTAGTTATACGTGTCTTCTGTAGAGAACAACGAGTTTACTGCGCAATCGTGTTGAATTTGGCATTCAATGAATTAAATTGCATTGTACGAATGGGACCGCAATGGAAATCTTTAATTGTGCTCTTCCATGATTTTATACAAGACCCAAGAGTTATCACATTAGACGAAAATTGGAGAACAGCTGGCATTTTATCAAAAAATATTTGCCTGCTTTATTCGATAAGTGCTCATGCATTCTCGAAATCCTCGAGACTGGGTTATCTAATAACTAATAAAACTTTGGTGAAGAACCATATCGAAGCCTCAGCCGAGTAAATGAACGATATTCAGTGTGAAACATAATTTTAAATTCAGTGTTGCAACGTAATGAGAAGGCTTTTCTAGTAATTAAACGTCGTTGAAATTGCAGAGATTTGAGCTTCTTAATGATTGCGAAATATCTGAGAGAGCTTCTATGCAGTGAAAAAGGCCTTTGAACAATAGTGTACCTCAGCTGTTACACGTCGTTCCTTAGGGGTTAATTTTGCACTCCGCTCGCTTCTTCCTGCTTAACTCTTGAGCTGAATCGTTCGACTGACTTTTCTAGCTAAGCAGACTTGATTATTCACTCAAGTTTGAATGGAGCATTCAAAACCATTTCGCTCCTCATGAACATCGTTTTTGCGAGATTAAAGCCAGTTCTTGCACATGCGTTGTTGAATTCAATCAATTCGTTCTGCTTGGCTAACTTTAATGTTATAGTGTAGTCAGCAAATCCGAGGTGGTGCGATTGTCGTCCACTTCCTTGTTGTCTTTTCCAATGTTGGCATGGCGTTCCGGAGTGTGACAGTGAATTATTCTGAAGAGATCGATCGCCTTGTCGCACTTCTCTTTTTACGTCAGTGGTAATATCGTTAAAGAATGGAAATATTAACTCTGCTTATAAGTTTTGGCACCAGAGACAATAAACACCGAATTCATTGACCAGAACTGATGAAAATTGCTCAACAACACTATACAAAGTAGGCGCCGTCAACCTGGACAAATGTCTGCAAATCCTCAGACAACAAATCAATACCTCTTTGTATGACTTTCTGAGCTTCCCTTTGATACCCAATTTGTCCATACTTGCCGCATCATGGCTGCTCATCAAAGCCTTTATCACAATTCTCTGCTTTAAGAGTACAAATTGGGACGCGCTGCACAGAGCACCATTGCGAACAACAACCGTGCAAAGGCTCAAGGATTTCTGTCCAGGCGAAGTGCGAAAAACTTATGAGAAAACCTAATACAAGAAAAGTATGTGATTTGATTTAGCTTATTAGCTTCGAGACGCTTGATGTGAACAGCTTCGAACAGTTCTTTAATATTTATGAGAACGAAAAACTTCAACAGTACTTCAAGCATGTGAGAGTTTCCCTTATCAGGTGTTTTGTCCCGCTTTTTAAAGACAAGTTTTGTACAGAGTTTTATTGCATAAACCAAAGCTTCTAATTAGGCATTTGTTCAGACTGGAGCAAGAAGAAAGAGTATGCATATGAGGGAATCACTTGCTTTCGCGTCGATTATTATGGCAAACCGCCACCTATCGATATGATCGAGGGAAAAGCGAGACCATTTGACTAGCTCGACGAAAAATGTAAAGTTTACAAAGCCCTAACTCCCTCCTCCCTACATTATC
Source organism: Parelaphostrongylus tenuis (assembly GCA_019055375.1). Lineage (NCBI taxonomy): Eukaryota > Metazoa > Nematoda > Chromadorea > Rhabditida > Metastrongylidae > Parelaphostrongylus > Parelaphostrongylus tenuis. The sequence continues at coordinate 265,893 of JAHQIW010000337.1, forward strand.
CTTATGAGTAGTGCGAATATTGTAACGACATTTGTCTAACACATCTATGTCTGCATACGTTTTGTTCATTTTCGTTTGAATGGTTAGTGGTTCGGATTGTGGTTGGTTGACTCAAATAACATCAAGCCCCAAGTCGAATTCGAACAGCCAACTCCAAATACCGCGTTTAAGGAGCTTTGACATTATCATAAAGCTCTTTGCGTCGGAATACAGGTTATTCACTTCCACGGTGGAGCATATAATGGGCTATATCTGCTTCATTATTGACGGCAAACTGGCCAGTCTATATTATCACCCATTTTGCCAAACACAGTACGGCGTATATAAGGGACGCTGGCTGGCACGTTGCAATATATTTCTATGTTGACCCAATTTGGCCTAATTGCGTAAAATTCAATCACCTATGGGCTGTCACCTCAGGTGAAAACTCTAAGAGGTCGTAAATAGCAACATCTAAGGCTCTGCCGATTAGTCTGCTCCGTAGATAGGTTAACCGTTTTGAATCTACAGCATCTTGAATGTGTTGTTCAAACGAGCCCCACTATGAACCTCATCAATTCGTTTTGTAGCTCATCCTACTCCCACTTATCGTTGTATGCAACTCATCACCAGTCATACCTCTCACTACCACATCGTACCTGTTCCATCATGACTCTACTGTCTAAGCGATTGCTCCTATGAACACTATCAATTTTTTTCATGTCTCATTCATCGTGATCTTGCTCATCGTTATACTCCGCTCATTGTCATTCAAACATCTCGTCACTTTGGATCGTAAGCCTCATCATAAGAGAAGGCTTCATAATCCATTCATCGCATTGTTCCTATATAACGCAGTATCGCCATCTTGCGATTATATTCCGTGTTATTAATACTGTATGCATGTATTTTGGAGATTGCTTGCATAAAGATTATCGATCGGCTGAATACGTATAATAAGAGCATCGTGGCAGGAATACTCATATGCACCACACGTTCACCACACACTTATTGTACAATAGACACAAGTTCTCACAATCAAGCCAAGTCAAATCACACTGGCACAATTGCCATTACATTTAAACTTCTCTCACGCGCACGCCACTGAAACTTCCAGACACCCTGCCAATTAAGAAATGGAAAAAATTATGCAAGAAATAAAACTTATATTTGCTGATTCTTTGATTGTCATTCAACTTCCTCGATACCTATTTGTCGGACTTCGCGGACTCTTCAATTCTTCCTAAAGCTTTTGAGATGATGAGAGAAGTGAGTTTATCGAAAATTATTGAACATTATAAGTGCAATTGTTACACCTCACAAATCACCAAATTCTTCAATTCTTCATCGATAATAGCAGGAAGACGTTCCTGAACCTCCGCCCCTTACACGTCAAAAGCAGCACCTTGACGAGAATTCAACGCAACCTTTGTTTTCCGCATTTCGTGACATTGCCTTGCCACATACCTCATTGATGTTTTGAAACCTTTTCCGACGGAGTTCGAGTTCTTAAGAGTATGGCGGAATTATGTAATGGATAAATAAAATGAATGTTCTATACGCAGGTAAGCAGAATGTAGATGGAAAATGCAAATAATCAATTGTAATTGTACTTCTTGCTATTCTGACTCGCCTTTCTTTGACAGACCCTGCGCGAAAATGAGTAATTGAAAGGATATAATATTTTGAGCCATAGGTCTCGTGCTTTTGAGCTCATATTCGTCCTGATTGGGATGCGACAGTAGCACCCTCCTCGGTTCCGTCGATCCTTGAGTGAAACATCCTCAAGGAATCGAGCCGAGTGAAATTAAGCACCCAAAGTAGGCTGATGCTTTTATCATGACTCTGCGGTGACGCAGTCGAGCTACGGCTTTAAAATGAACTATACTTCTGCTATCGACTGCTTTTTCAGACCCGCCGTAAGCTCGACTGCCGGTCACCACAAGTCGTAATAACATCATCCTACTTGGGTGCTATGTTACTCGGCGTCGGTCCTTGGAGATGTTCACCTCAAGGGATCGACGAACCAGGGAGGGTGCTACGATGAGTCCAATAGGACGAAATAGGCGCCTATATAGCACTAGCACCCATGGCTCAAAATCATGTCATATCACTTATCAGATTAACCTGTAATCTTTATTTGACCGCCTCTTGCGGTGGTATGGTCTTATAATACACCAAGTAATATACAGTGCTGTCAACATTTGCGTCAGCCGAGATTTGAACCCAGATCTCACTCTTTCCGGGAGCGCTTGCTAATCGTTGCACTGACACTCGCTTTGCACAACACTGCACAACACAGAAAATATAAAATAAATCAATGACGTCGGTAATCACTATTTGAGCATCTCAATTTCTAATCCGTAAAACTAGCGGTTGCAATCGATTTCAAATATCAATTATTCAGAGATGAAGTGCAGAAAACACTATAGGAAAAATGTGACATTTAAGTGCTTGAAACAAGAAAATGCTTTGAACGCGTAGGCAAGAAAAAATACAGATTTACATTAGTTTCCAAACAAAGTATGTCTTTGTGATAGATTGATGCAAGATCAGTGATTTAACTGCAGGAATCTTGACATTGATCTTGAGAATAACATTGCTGATTTGCGATGAACTTGACTATAGGGAGTGCTGTAAAGTTTAACGAATACCCCTATCAACCAAATTTTTTTTGACCGCCTTTAGTGGTGGTCCGACAACATAACCTACACGGTGATGTAGAGTGATATGCAAAATTTCTGCGTCAGCTGGGACTCGAACCCACATTTCATCCTATCCAGGGCGTCGAACCGTTGTACTATCGTCACTGTTTTGATACCGCTCTTTCTATGCTTCTTTTCTACTAGTTTTGCACATCCTGCATCACTGAATATCCGTATAATTTTCAAAAACAAAAGTTTACTTCGAAACGATTAGTATTTACATATATTTATATGAAGTAACGTCCACAGACATCTTGATAAAGGCTAAATAGTTACCATATTATTCAATCTCTTTCTCTTTGTCTTTGGTCTTTATGTGAAAATTTGATCACCTCGAGCCCAAATAAATCTATTTATTAATATAACATATCTTTCCTTTCGAGTGTTTCCTTGAGACTACGCTCAAATTTCAATATGCCGTGTATTCATTTTTTTGAGCCACGCTTGTGGTCTGTTATATAAGGGCTGAGTTATAGAGCCCGATAGACGTGTTCCAACCTTGAGGGTCTCATCAGTCAGGAGGTACCCCGTCCGTCTTTATCCAATCCTCTTGGAGCAGTCAGTTCCCTATACTAAGAATAGGCGACGACTAACTTTTTACTCTGTAAGTCCAGTGAAATCATCACTGAACAAAAAGTGCTGTGCAGTCGATTGCTCTTAGGTAGTGTCGTTAATATATCACACCTTTCGTTTCGAGTGTACCAGCCAAGAGCAATCGAGTGCACACACTGCTCGTTCAGTGCTATTTTCACTGAACTTACAGTGTAAAATGCTCGTCGTCGCCTGCTTTCAGTATAGGGGACTGAGCGCCCCGAGAGGATTGGTTAAAGACGAAAAGGGTACCGCCCGACTGATGAGACCGTCAAGGTTGAAACATGTGTATCGGACTCTATAAGTCAGCCCTTATATAACAGACCACATGCGTGGCTCAAAAAATGATTATCTGGCATAATTTAATTGACTGACTATATGGCTTCCTAAATACAGTTTCTGACTGTGGAAGTTGCTGACTTTCTAAGAACTTTTTCGGATTCACATAGAAGGTTTGACTTCGTGTTTGTCAAATTTGATGTTAGTGCGCCAGGTAACAAAAGTGGTCAATCGCACTCATGATCCGCATCAGTTTCTCAAGCAACTAACGTGAACCGTCAGTCGTTCGAACAAGTGACGTTAACGGACAAATTTCGTGGTGACGGGAACGCCTACGCCGTCGACTTTTCCATCAACGCATGTTCCGAGGAACGGCCTTTTACCGATGTCATTAGCAGAGTGTCATGGGCGGCGTCATATCACAGGAGTACTGATTTGCGTAAACGATCAAAAGCTAAAGACGCAGCTCTATACTGCAAACTGCCGAAGAAAAGATGAGCCGGAAGCGTGATTTGATGCCGATGACAAGATTTGTTACAAACTGAATTCTTCGAGTATATCAAGCGCACCGCAGGGGGACCTCCGACTCGACGGGCCAATTCCTTCACAGAAAGACTACAAAACAGAATTTATATCTGATAAATTAGTACAGCTAGAAAAAACAAACTGAGTTACTATTGTACGCATCAAAAGAAAATGAGAAGCTTACTAGCGCCCGCTTGAGTTATTCAGTTAACAAGGAACGATATGTGGTAAAGGTAACGGTAATTCAGACTAAAATAGCGTTGTGAAGCAATATCACCATATGATAATCAATAAAGTAGTATTACAAGATTAGTTTTAGCATTTGAACACATTGTATGATTTCGTATCGAAAGTGCAGAGAGATACTGTAATAAAACTGTTCGTCGTTTATCAATTCAAATTAAATGACACGAAGTGACTGAAACACGGAACTTTGTGATACAAAACGTTTTCGAGCAGAATTGCTTTGAAACAAAACTGTTGAAATGGCAGTGCTGAAGCAGGAAGCTGCTTTAATCCGAAACTGCTACAGCTGTTTCTTAGCTTCACTCAGAGTTCATGAAAATTCGAAACAGGTTCGATAGTCCTTCACCACCGACGATTTTTCTCATCTATTATTCGATAAATAGACAAAACAGAATTTAATGCGCTACGACTTTGAAAAATCTCATCATAAATTTAGAAGTGAGAGTTTCTACTTCAAACATTACTTCGCTCACTGGTAAATTAGATTCGCATAGCAACCAATGTGTTTTCTAAAACATCATACCTCTTGTTTCGAGTGTTTCTTGTAACCTTGCTCAAAATTGTGTATGTCTGGTAAGTTATTTTGAGCCATACATGAGGTCTATTAGATGGCTTTTATACGGTGCAAGACACATTTTTCGGCTTCTCAGCCTCGTCAGCTGCACATTGGTTTACCTACGGTTCGCTCATTTTAGCGGGGAGATATCCCCTGCTCAAAGAAGCCGACGCCGTAATATTTACACGCATGCACGCACCCAAAACATTTTTAAATACGTTAGGGAGGCATACACTTATGAAAGCTCCTCAAAATACGAAGCACAACCCATTGCATAGTGCATAGCATTTTTGTAAAGTGGATAACGAGTGTTGCAACCGTCACACAAATGAAATGACACTTCATCATGCGAGATGTACAACAATAATTCTTGTTTTGTCTGCATATGGTGGAGTAACTGCAAGAAATTGACGGCA